>CM052114.1:612477-724965 GCA_028454245.1 Halictus quadricinctus | reverse complement strand
GTGTTCGGGGTCTCGGACCGAAATTGGTTCGGGAGTTATTAACACTATCTATACGGGACCCGTCAAAACGACGGTTTCTAATATTTTTAAATTGCGAATGTTGAGATTTCTTTGGGTATATATTATTAAAAAAATGGCTACAAACTTTGATCGATACATTCATGTTATTTTTATAAAGTAATGTAAAATAGTGATTTCTAGTGCTCCGTAAACCTAGTGTTAATTTAGTCCCGGAAATTCTGGTAAGCATGGAACACTGTGCGTCGCACCGAACCGATAGGATACTTTAATAGGAGCGGTAAAAAGTTTCGATCGGCGCGCCCTCGTTTTTCGGGCGGTCACCGGACAAAAATAGGGGGCGAAAGTGATCACGGGGGAGAGTTACAGGTAACCGGAAACATCTCTCTCGAGAGATTCTCACCTGGTCGATCGGTATATTGAAGAAGTCCGCCAACCAGAAGAAGGTGCGGGAACCATCGTAGTAATCTTCCACCGGCACGGTCATTGTCAACGATCAAAGAATCGGATAAATTGGACAGGCGCTCGCGCGCGCGCAGCACACCACCGTAACCGTTTCTCGTGACTCTCGGGCGTACAGCATTAAACGCACGCGGCCGTCAGGAGAGACCACGAGTCCGCTACGCTCTGCTCGATTTCACTCCCTCGAGGGAGAATGATCGTTAGAAACGCGTCGAATTCTCACAACCTACGACAGCGATGACGCCGTCGACGACGGATCATGAAATGCAGCGCCGCTACGTTCCGCGCCGGCTAACAAACCTGCCGGCACTCAGGGCCGTATCCACAAGTGGCATGATCAATCGCACACGTGATGGAGTCTGTTGATCTCTTCTAACGCCCACACTTTTGCTTTTGGCCCTGTTCGCGTCTCTGCGTCGAACATAGTGTGCCTGTGAATGGTGCCCTGTGCAGAAGTGGCGTGACTCTATCGCGATCTGCTAATTATTCATGAACATGAAGAAACCGAAATTGGACGTTGTACACGTCTTTCACACTGACGCATACCCTGAGAACGTGCGGTGATCTACATACTTCGTGCCGATTGTTATTGAAATTTTCTTTTGATATATCAATTGTGAGAAATCGGAAATGACAGCAGCTTTTCGTGAGAAGTTCAATGTTTACGGTTATTGAGAAAATGTTGATTACGGGGGTCGTAATTTGTGTCTGTATCTGTAATCATGCTTGAAATCCGTGGTTTACTCTTTTAGGAAGCCGGGTGTTTTGATGTACGCTCTGTAGACACGCTGAACGAAAAGAAAAAATAAAGGTTTACTATACTGGAAAGGGAAGCTGAAGATAGCTCCCCCAGTCGAAAGAAACATAAGAGAAATGGCAATAGAGACAGTGATTGCCGTAATTAAAATTAATCATAGCATAATCTTTCAATTTTAATAGAAAAATTAGAATTTTTAGTATATTATGCGTTATTTTTACATTTTTCAAGTTTATATTTAACACTGTAAATATTGCCTATATGTAGTCGTAGACTCGTTAAAAATTTCCGATACTTATACCGTGTATAGTGAAGCACATAAATAGTACCCCTTTTCTGAACTTTAGAACGACCTCTAAATGTATTATTATCTAAATTATAATTATCAAATGCTGACATTTCAAGTAACATTTCAGTAATTATTTATAAAAGAGTACACTCCGCCGACTTCGATGACTTTAAATGTTTTCAAGTTCAACATTCTGAACAACTTTTCCACGAAGAGATATTCGCAAAATATATATATATATAAAGATATATTTTTGTTTTTCAATGGAAGGTGGAGATTTCCCCAAGAAATTGTGTTAGGTTTGAAATCTAATTCGGACCTTCATTTCATCGTGAATGACTAATCCTGGTTTAATCTTGCTTACGATGCAAGAAGAGTATTGTTATTCAGATTAGCCGCTAAACGGACTCGTGTCGGAAGAAAAAATTACGTCATCACGGTTTACGGAAGGAAATTCTTGTTACATCATGTACAGTAATCGCCGGAAATTTTTTCTATAAATATATAAATAGATACTTTCGTTTAAAGATCAACGAATTGTCATAAATTGAAAAATACTCGCAATAGAGTCGGAATTTTGTAATATTTATGAAAACATTATTGAAAATTTACTGAATAAGGTAAATATGTATTCTGAACAATAATTTTGTGTAGTAACCACTCACATGTAATAGTTGGTAACTATGAATTTGGTATAGAGAAATACACTGAATGGTTGCATGATGTTTCACCGCAAGTTTGTGCAGAGGGAACTGTACGTAACTATAAATGTGTGGTGACTATCAATAATAACGACCACGTGTATGCTGGAGTCAATACATTATCAATCTGAAAAATTGTTTTATAGACTATTTTTGTACATTAAAAAAGTAAGACATGTCTGACTTATTCGGAAGTAGCTCATCTTTCCAGAACGAAAAACCCAAAGTGGACAATGAACTGCAAGAATTTCTTTTGGCTGAAAAGGAAAGAGCACAATTTCAAGCCCAGGTGACTTATTTCTATTTAACGTAATATTAAAACGACTAGATATTTTATAGCGTGTAACTTTTTATGTTATTCCGTATCTGCACTCGCGTTGTTAGAGAGGTTATTTTTCTTATTCTGAGGTGAACATGTTATTATTGAATATTTTTAATTGAAAACTTTAGTTGATATTTTGTATATTGAAATTATCATTTATTTTGACTTTATAAAAGTAATCGCACAACATGTTTGATAAATTAACTATTAATAGTAAAGGGTCATAAATGTTATTATCCAACATTTTTAGATTCATGAATTCAACGACTTTTGTTGGGAGAAATGTGTTGATAAACCAGGAAGCAAATTGGACAGTCGGACAGAAACATGTTTGCACAATTGTGTCGATAGGTTTATAGATGTTTCTTTATTAATAACCAATCGTTTTGCACAACTTTTGCAAAAGAGTGCAGGAAGCATGTAAATTGATGATTGTAAACTAATTATATTGTTATTGTAGAAAATTGGAAATAAACTAATTCTTTTATTTAGTTGTGTACACGCAATGAAAGAAGTGGTTATCGTGTTGGTGCAAAACAGAAAGTTGTTTTCAGCGAAATAACAAATTAATCTATTTCAACATTATTCTTCTAGTTTATTTATATAAACCGTTTAATTTATATATTACACTTGTTATACTAATTTATACATATACTTTACACAATGTACTTCTGAATTTATACATTTAGAATTGTATAAGAAGCATAGTACATTTCAACATAGTAAATACATCTCTATATAGACTTGTAAACAGTATGCGCATTTTTGTATTAAATTTGCAAAAGAGCTTGGCATATAACTGCAGGGATAAATGCATTAAATTTCATGTATATTAAATATAAATATAAAAGAATGCTCGATATTTAAAATAAAAAAATGTTTGAAACAAATAACATTGAAGTATCAATATAGAAAATTGGAATGAATATTTACATTCTATATAACATTAAATACTATGTTTTCCTATTCATTTCCAGGAATCCAAGGAAGATGTTTGTAGAATGTAATTTGTTTATACTAGACAGCATAACAACAATTTTTCCTATTCACAAACATTCTTAGATGGGAACTCTCACACTGCAATAACTGTGTCACAAAATATGTTACACATTCGCTTCAAAATTCAATATATAATTCTATACCACATTGCTTCCAATACATATTAGTTGGCAACGAGTACACTTGAACACGGTTAGTGTGATGGCATTCAATTTTCTTTTAGGCTCAAATTCAATAAAATTAAATGCACAACGGCCTTTGAGGAAGGCACATGTTATAATAAGCATTTTTCTTCCAAAAGTCTTTACTTTTCCACCCGCACCAGCCCTTATTTATTACAGTTGGTAAATGATCTGATCCTGTATAATGTGGATCTAAAATTAAAAACTTCACATCACCGGTACTCTCATCACAGCTGACTCCCAGAATTGTGTGAGCTAATACACCTCCGCCTAAAAAATATTTGAATATGTATTAGCAACAAAAGATATCTTTCCACAAGAAAAAAAGGATGAATTTTACGTACCAATCATTACGGGTGTACCCTGTGTTTGAAAATGATGTATCAAATCTGAAGCTAATTGTGAAACTTCTTCACCCGTGGATGCACAAAGTATTTTAACACTAATGCCTAAGAGACTTTCTAGTACAAAACCTACTTCTGTGGAACCAATCCACTGTTTACTATTAATAAAATTCGATGGCTTATCTCCTATATCAAATAAACACTTTTGTATTGTTTGATGAGAAGGTATCGGTACTTCGGTATAACCCTGTAACCTAGAATATTGAACGTATTTATAATATGATGTAAATTAAGATTAATTGCTAACGTAAATAGAATATGAATCTCTATAGTACCTGTACCAGGAAATAATCGTCTGTAGAGATCTGTACGCACATCCCCAACCATTATCATTGAAATTGTCCTGCATGTAATGATGATATGCGTATAAACCTTCTACAATACCTACTTTTCGTATACTATTCAACATATCTATAAAAAAAAAAGTAGTAACATCAAATACAACACATGAAATCATGACATGAAGAAATTTTGTACTATCAAATATTTACCATCATTTTGTGGAATCGTTTCATGAGGATTTATAAGTATATCGTCTGTTTGTACTGTACTAGAAAATCTTGCTGCATTTCCATAACAAAAATAAGGTCTAGTCATATCCAGTGCTAAAGTTTTATGCAAAACTCTGCGGTATGCCACTGCAATTTAAAAGTTGATTTGGATTTTGCTTCAGAATATCGAGACTGTCGCAAACCTTTAGAAAATAACTTACCTGTTTCCTTGTCGGTGTTTCCTTTTGGATATATAACCGTAAATAAGTGTCCTAAACCTGGGGGTTTAAAGTGAATGGGTATAGGCAGTTTTATAGGTTGCTCGGGTTGTTTGAGCTGATCCTCGAAACACTTTTCTATTAATCTAATATTCCGGCACATTGACTCCACCAACATACCGTGTAAGTCTGTCGAACTTACGTTGAGGTTGACCAAAGATAATGTATCAATAGGTAAATCACATTCAAAACTATTGAATTGTCCTAAATTATGAACATAGTATTTATTATGAAAATATCATTAAAAGTGTTGGGTCATTCCACGCGAAATTTATAAGTGTTTTCATAGGTAAATACATACGTTTTACATATTGGAGTACCGGAGTACATTTAATGCTTTCTTCAGAGTTCCTATCTCCAGATAATTTTAGAAGTATATTAGCATCTGCAACATCCTATAGGATAAGATAAAATCAGCATCCCTTTTGAAGAATGAGAAACTACAAACTGTTATTAAAAAACAAAGAAAAATATACCACAACTCCAGTTGGCCGGGTAATGTTTTTTTTTGCATTTGTGTATTCTTGATTATATTCGTGTACGTCTATAAGTTCCTTCAAGGATGTATCTTTTGGGTTACTTTCATTATTGAGGAAAAAAGTGTTTTTCGATGGAAAGTGTATGCCTATTTTTCCTGATGCGATCTGTTAAAAAAATAATCTAACTTTATAATAGTTTTAGTGATTATCTCACAACATTCTTAACAAAATAATTGTAGCTTACATTTTTTCTCAATTCATCTAATACCACCATTACATTACGATCCTGAGCAATTAATGGCAAGCTTCCTCTTAATCTGATATAGATAAATTCTTTTTGAACATCACTTTCATGAATGATATTTACACTATTAACAGCTTCAAGTTTTTGATGAATATAAAAATATACCTCTATTTTTTCATCTCGATTTGAATATTTTAAAAGTAATGGATTATCTGTGATATCAATATCCTAAATAAATAAAAGAAGATATTAGGCATTCTATATCAAATTTTAAACTTATAGAATTTATTGGTCTTACTTGAAACGTGTCGGGAAGCTTCTCCTCGCGTTCTCCAATATGTACGATACCACAGAGATATATTTCTGCTGGCATATGCAATTGCAAAACCGTGTGATTAACATTAGCTTCGGTGTCGTTTTCGTTTTCTATGTTTACACTAAATGTTAATACAGTTAATGTGTTATTGTACATAACACCATACAGATAACCTGTCACGCACTCATTGACATTTTTTAGACGCTGAAAATCAAATATTTATATCAACAATTTATATCAACCTTAATGTATCTACAATGTTATGGAAGTATTTCATTTAATACGTAGTAAAAACGCGTAACATTTACCTCTAAAACATTAGATAAAATTCTTAATTGCGGTGCCATTTCTGTGATCTAATCCTACACTAGCCTGTTTTAGATAAATTTACTCTGAATCAAATGCAGGTATGCAACCACCATATGGGAATGTTTAATAGAAAAGGCGCGTTACACAAACTCATATGAACAAAAACTACTTGGAACACAACCAAGCAAGTATGGAGCAAGTGCACACAATTGTCATATGAATGACAATTCGGCACAGTTAGATTAAACACATTTCGAAAGTAATGACAGAATACTACATATACACATTTGTTGGACGTGTGAGGAAATTGAACAACGTCACTATAGGCGTCGACCAAACAATTTTAGAATCACTGATCTATATAATCTGTTACTCTCTGCCTCTGCCTGTTATATAGATCAGTGACGCGCGGAATGACACAGGAACAAGTGGAAATTATGTTTATTAATAATTTGATTCGTTGACATTGTCACTTCATCCAATAGCGAAATTATATATAACTAACAATCAATCAAGCCTTCATTCTTTTCAGCCGTGAAGTACGAAAACCTTTAACTCTGTATTCGAGTACGCATGCGTACACAAGTTGTGCACCATGAACTGTACAATCAATAGTGCTACCACCTTAGACCATATATACTTATAGACTCGGCACAGATATAGGATAGATATAGGACATCGTTAACAACAACTAGATTTCTTACGCCCTCTACTCTGACGAACGATAAATGTTGCAATTAGATCCACGAGAACCGTAGACCATATACCTATAATAAATGATAAAGATACGACCTCGCAGGCGGGTGCAAACCTAACACTTGCTCAACCAACCAGAGAAATTTCAAGAATTCGACAAGAGCAAGGTAAAGAACCCAAATCGAAAAAAATTGACGGTGTTCATTGAATGATAGGGTATATCGAAGTGGATTAATAACTGGCCTTTGGACTAATAACTGAAAAGAGTTGCTGAAGCTAGGCCAACGGAAAACAAAGAAAACATTGAAGAACCCTTGGCCGATCCCGAGCTAGCTCAAAGTAAATTCATATACAATTCAATTAAATACACAAGTTTTTTTGTAAGAAATGGAATACATCCGGCTTTGACCTTTTTTTTCCCTCTCATTTCAGTAAATATCTCGTTTTGATCGTTTGACTCTCGTCCACAAGATGGAGAAGTTACAACCAGTTTTAGATTTCCAGGTTGATAAGGTAGTCAACGTCTACCACAATAGTCCATAAAATACATGGTCTTATTTTTATACCTCGTTCGCGTGTTCTGTTCGCAGGATCGCCACGTGGCACCGACAACCACCTGTTGCTTTAGGCAGGAACCAGCTGACAATACGGGAGTTAGCGAAGTCATGCGAGCGTGAAATTACTACTTGAATGCACTGTCTTTTCGAACGTTTCTCCCTTCGCTACGTATCGAACAAAACGACATTAGTTGGACACATGCGAGCATTGCAAAACTACAATGACTCATATACTCGATCATGGGGAGTTGTCGCGTTTAGGGGAATGTTCCCTATATTGGACCATTTAAGCCACTTAAACACAATTTTTGTCCACAGGATGCTTGCTGCACTGTTGTCTACTTGTTCGAATCGACGTGACGCCAATCGAAATTGGAAAAGCTGTGATAAATGGAGGCCGTCGCGTTGGTCGAAAATTTACGCTGCTTTTAACCTGTTAACTGAGAAAGGCTAGGCAACACGTTTATTAGGTTTAGAAGGTGAATATACTGTGCACTACGTCTGACTCAAACCATATTCCATTTGCTTAGAAAAACGCCTGATACCCATGGAATATAAAAGAATTTGAAAAATACAATTTTCGAGGAGTATGAGTATGATCTGTTTCGCATGCTTTCCAGGTACTTCTGATCCCGTTATAACCGATGGGATTTTCATTGGAAAGATGTTCATCAATGATGATGTTCTTCATGATCGATGGTGACGTTAAGTCGCTTCTTGACACGACTGATCTATCTACGAAGATCAACAGGTGTATTAGATTTAACTAGACGCGAATAAGTGAAACGATCAAGTACCCTGTTTCGAAAAGTCGACCACCGTGCGTCGCGTCTCGCGACAGAATCCCGATCCGGATTCGCGAGGATCGCGAATCTATTGCGATCACCAACGGACTCCCCTCCTGCCAGGTTTTGCGCGCTGCACCCCACCTCCTCGACCATCGTTTCACCGTTTCCCTCTCTCCTTGTGCTGATGCACGATGCAGGGGAGAAAGACACGCCGCCTTCTGGCCGGCTCGTAGTTGCTCGAAAACCTCTCTTACCTGTGCCGTGCGCTCGGTTTACACTTCGACGAGCTTCCGATCCGTCCGGTATCGCGATCATCCGCTCGATCGTGCTTTCGTCACCGAAACCATCTCGCTGCGAACCACCTTTCAGGGTACCACGTGCTTCAGGGTACCCTGGACCCGGAATCGTTTCGCTCGGCAATCCGGGATCGATACATGCGGTCGACCGAGGGTACGCTCGAAAACGCGCGGGCCCTCGCGCGCGCCTGCTCGCTCGATCGAAACATGTTTTGATCCTGCGTGGGATCCACCGGCGTCCTGGGATTACCGGACCGATACAAATGCCCAACGAGCTTCCGTTCTACGTCCTCTTCTCTCAAGTTTCAGCGAATCCTTTAATAAATCTGTGGAGCCAACCGCGAGGAGGTTGAAAGACCAAGTGGAATTGTTTAGCCCGGATTGCGGTAAAGCGGCTGGTTAATCGGTACGCTCCTAATCACCGTCTTCGATTCTACAAAAGCTTCTGGTCCGTGCGGAGCGGCGCGGCGGCCTGTTCGAAATTGGAAATCCAGGAGCCGAATGGCCAAGTTTGGCCGGCGACACCGTTTCCAGACCAACCGGCCACGAAAGTGTAATTCAAACCGCGATTGACTAATCCCGGCCTGCGGCTGGAGCATCGCACCGCAGAGATCTTATCCGCAAGCCTTCCGCCGCAACCGGCACGACGCGGTGGCTCCCTTTAAAACCGCAAATAAATTACCACCACCCTCGCCTCGGCTAGATCGAGCGAAAACGTAATATCGTTTGATGAAATCTGCCACGGCGACGTTCCCCGGACAAATTGCCAGGCCTCGATGGGCCCCGCAGGCCTGTCAACCGAGCGAGAATCATCGAAAGGATCAACAGGTTATCTCCGCCGCGGTAGAACTGCTCGATCGGCCGAGTTATCTTGACAGGGAACGGCCCGGGGATCTTGAACCCGCGGTTGCCGGAAGATTCTATCGGCTCTTCGCGTGTTCCTCGATTACCATCGACCTATCGGCCACGTGAATCACGGTTACCTGTTGCCGAAAAGTCCGTAGCGGAATATTGGCTTCGTTCGATCGAGTGCTGCGACGGAGTTCCCGAGAAAAGGTTGCCGGTCGCAAGTGCGGATCTGAACAGTGCTCTAACAGAGTTCTATTGTATTTCGACGCAGCTCTAATTAAAGCCTGAGTACTCGAAAAGCCTGATAGAATTTTCATCGAAGGGAATACAGTGAAATCGAGCTTGGAGAAGGGACCGAGAATGGTTCAAAAGAATGTGGCTTATATAAGTCGTACCGAAGAGTGTTCTATTGATGATCTAGATCGATCTGGATCGTTGAAAGTTGCGTTAATCCGATTCAAGAATTCCAGGATTACCACTCCAGAGCAGTTTGATGAATTGGTTAAACAATTCATTCGAATAGGAGAAGTTTTTCATTCGTTGCCAATTAACTTTAAGCTTTGATGGATTCATTTGTGCGGGTGTGCTGCTTACTATAAACGCACACCTATAAAGTGTTGCTTTCTTTTTTTAAATTCATCGAGATGTTCGAGTGTTTATGAAAAACATTTACGACGAAACTCGTCGCAATATTCTAACGGACATTGACATTTATGCAACAAACCGGCTTCGCAGTTGTCATTTCACAATTATTTAAATTAAGAGTCTATTTGCATTTAAAATGAACAACTTTCTCTGTTCAAGCACACGCTACAGTACGAAATTGCGAGGTACAGTCTACGTACCCTAACACTCGACGATGCTGAAGAGACGACAAACGGTGAAGCCTGTCCGAAGAGCAGCACGAACAAAGATTCTAAAACGTGCAGAATTTTGAAACGTCACCGTCGGTGGCGCCGATATATGACTCAAGAGGAAAGTGTCTGTTCAAGGCTCCGGTTATCTTGACATAATCGCGGCAGCAGCGCCGCGCCGCGATCCCACAATTCCCAGCACACATAATTTTCCCGGGGCGCTCGTAGATGGAACAGCGAATCGGAATCGGGGCCGAAGTTCTCCCGAGCGCGTCCAACCGGCTGAGAACTTTCGTCGATTGTCTTCCTGAAGATCTCCTGGCCGAGTGATTCATCGAGGCCGCCGGTTGAGCGGGTCAGGGACGCTGCGATTCTGCGGCTTCAGGTCGGTGCACGTCCAGCCTGGATTTCTGCACGATTTAACGTGTCGGGGCTTCGAAAGCGAGGGCCGGCAGTCCGCAGTACTCTGCAGAATTGTTTACGCGAGAAAGTTGTCGCGTCCCGATAACGAACGGTGTCCGTTTCGACCGCGTGCTTATCGGGCGGGCTTCACCAGGGCCCATCTGCCGTATAGTGCGAGCCCCACGTGTCCTGGTGAATTCGACTGAATTTCTAAGTCGAGGAAAGTGAGAATACAAGTGCGCACGTGTGTGTGTGTCCTTCTCTCCGGTGTCCTGTGTGCCCTGTGCGCCTTGTGTGCCTGTGCCTCAGTGTTCAGGAGAAGTGGACCGTCCGTCGAAGTGGAAAGGGAATACATAGGAAGAATAGAATGGGGTGACTGACCCGAGGAACTAGGGAACGCGAGTGGTGAGTACTCGGAGAGATAAATTCGATTTGATGCTGGTTTCTTCAGGGCGTTTGACCCTTTAGCGTGGAATTTCACCCTTGAAAAATGGTAAAAATGGTAAAAAGCTAATGGTAAAAATTTCTTTCCTTTTATTATTTTGTCTAGCTGAAAGTAACATTTTTTTTTTAAATATTCCTGGCACTGTTACACGCGACGCGATCGGATCGCGAAAAGAGAAGATCGCGAGCGTTCTGGGGCCCGTTTAATTGCCAAGTTAATCTAACGAAGCGGGTTTGCAGGTTTCCGCAGTCAGTCAACGACAACCTGTTCCCTCTTTTCACGAACGCAGATAACGTTACACTTTTGATCGTGACGCGACGGTTTTTACTACGCTTTTGCTTCCGCCTCTCGCCCACGGAGATCTCGATCCTCGAATTATGTCACGATCGACCGAGGCGAACTGTCTTCCTTGATAGAGATGCGATCGGCCGCCTCTTCCACGGTACGGAACGTTTTACGCAGCGGAGTGTAACTGATGGATCGGCGTTGATTGCTCAACTCGAGGTTTATTAACTTATTCCCGCAACTTCGTTAGAACGGGATCCGCGCAATTAAGCTTGCTCCCCAACCGAGAAAACGCTTCGTGATACTCCGGCTGAGATCTCTCCGTTTCTATTGCTTTATCGGATTTTACATACAGGGTGTCCCGAAAACGTTCTACCCCCTCCACCAAAGGCACAATTCCCGAGATCGGGTTGTTAATAAAAAGCACTGACCAATCAGAGCGCTGCTATAGCGGAAGGATCCCGGCTCGAAAAATTCAAGGCCTTCAAAAAGCGAACCATGTTCTTCTAACGGGGCCCCTCAATAATTTCAAACATTTTTTGATAAACAAAGACTTACTTCATTTCGTAATTTTTTACCGACCCACCCTGTATAACATACTAACTCTTTCTGTTTCCCAATCATTTTAATCGCTCGTGAAGCAACGACAGGCACCCGGATTGATTAGGCTACGAGCTTATCCGCTAATGGACACTATTCAACGGTCAAGTTGACGTTCTTTAATTGATATCCGAACCCAATCGCAAACAAATCGTGAAATCGCTCGACGAAAGTCGAGGCTGACGATCGTGTTTGCTTGCTTTCCGTCGCGTCTTATATGTACAGAAATTTCAAGTACGCTACTCGAACACTGTGATTCCGAGTAAAACGGTTTCGCAAGCTCCTTGTCGTCGATCCGATATGGGACACGGTTGATCAACATGGACGACAGAAAAAGAAAAGCGGCGATTGTCCACATGTCGTTTCCCTTTTCGACGCGGTGTCCCCTTGCGAAACTGCGCGTGCGCTTCAGCCTCGGCCGATTGTTGAACAGGCAATTTTTCATTTCGTTGGAAAAGTCGAAGAACCGCGTTGATTTCGTAGCTCCATCATGATACGACCTAATTTTATATGATTCCCTAAATTTGTAACTAATTTTATGTAATTCCCACCGTTTTGAGAATCCTCCGAATAAAATATTATTTTAAACAGTAAATTTATTATTTTCAAAGGTGCGCGAGTAATTTCAAATAAAATTGAAATAGTGAAAACCATTTGAAATAGCGTTTTACCCATCTCCGTAGTGGCACTGTAAACGCAGTTGAGCACACCGGACTTAGGAGAGCCGGACCAGGGAAACCGGAAGCGCTATCGAATTCCAAGGGTACATCGGGCGAATTTGCATCCTCTGTTGAGGCGAGTGATCCTCGGGAAATCCAGTACCGTTAGCACCGTGCGAACTCGAGATAAAGATAGAAGCCATTCCTTGGTGCAAAGGGAACCGGTGACGGGATTAGATCAAAGCTTGCAATCGTGGCACCAGCGGCGCCTTACTTCCTCTAAAGCGCGTAGGGAAGATGGCGCTTTTGTCCTTGAGAATGCGATTGTTTGCTGGTCCTTGTCCAAAGCTTGAGTATTTGCACTGTTCTACTAGCGCAGAATACCCTTTGGTCTCGCTAAACTTAGTTATTTTGCTAAAACAATACCTAACCCGGGCCAATCTTCTCATGGCTCCCAATATGGCGGCGCCCTTACCTATCGAAAACGCTGAAAATTACAGATCTTTGCATAACTTTTGAACTAGCGATCTCCTAGGATTAAGACTTGGATTTTTGGGACTTTCTCGGCGAAATGTACAGGTTTGCATAAAAAAAAGTTGAAAATTTCTGGTTTCAACTTTTGCAGTGACGCGGAGATCAGTTACTCGCACGATCCGCTTTATTGCTGCTAGCAGGCTTGGTCTCAGTGTTTGACCCTCACACTATTAATTCGATCAGAACAGCATGAATATGAAGATGTTGGTATAGCAGAATAATGTGCGTGTTATATAACATAGCAGCTTCATCTCACTGTTTTCCTTTCGTATCCATTCAACATCGGCGCATGCATAATGTATGCGTCCCGTGAACGCCGTAAGTGTGCATTGTAACTCTGTGCGAGTCGCTATTATTTCGTGTATGTGCAACGTAATAATAGTACGCTCTGATGAGATGCACACATTCGCACGACACGCATCGCTGCGTCTCTTTGTACGCTTTGAAGAAAACCAAATTTATGGCCAGTTAGCTCGATCGACGATCGAACCTGCTATTATAATCGTTGTTTGCTCTACCGTGAAACGCGTGTTTCAATTAACTCTCTATTTTTCAGTTCGATAATATAAATAATTTGCAATTCTGTCGAAAGAGAGTCCAAAATATTCAGCTTCGATTTTGAGTCGTCGCAGGGACGCCGAGCACTGCGCAACTCGATTGTTCTACGGGAACTGATTGCTGAAGAACTATTCGAGTCGAACGAGCAAGCCTCTCCTAAGTCTCCACCAGGTTTTAGGGGTTGCTTGCCCCTTCGAGGGTGGATCGACGCGTCGGTAACGTTTCTTTGCATAAAAATCGATACCGTTCGCGACGATTCAGAACACGAGAACATTAAAAAATATTTAAGTAGGCCAGTTTAAAGAACTTTTATGATCCCAGAAATGGATTTACGAAACCATGGGAAATATAAATAAATTTCGAGCACCGAGCTATCTGTAGTCGGTAAAGCTTCATTTTTATCATCGGTCGATGAAACAAGCTTCGCGAGGAATTTTTATATTTCATTATCCCGAGCGCATCGATCCCTGCGACGTGTTTCTTTTGATAGATAGTCGCGCAACCTTTTACCCTGATAACGCCAATTATTAATAACTGGACCGCTACAAAAAATATGAGTTCCAATTTGAAAAATTCGGAATTGACCTTTACAGGCCCCTTCAAGGTCATCTGAAGGTCGAATAGGTAATTTTTAATTAATCTTTCCCGCACATTACCTAATAAATTAATTCTATTAACGTTTCAACAGAACTCTGGTGATTTGATTCAATTTTAAAGACAGCTCCTAAAGTTCTTAAAGGGTGTGTACTAAATTTCGTGTCCGACTCTATGTCCCTCGCGAAACTATACAACTTTTATCTAAAATATTTCTTCTTATTATTCATATCTTTCTTTTGTCCTGGTATTTGTACCAAATAGCCCGCAGTAGTGGGGATATTTCCGCGACGTTTATCGTCCAGGCCTCGGCGACATATATAGAGACATATCACTGTACATTCCGTGTCAGTGCGGTTAGTATAAATCTTTATTGTTCGAGAGTTTAGATATATTAAAAATATTGACTGCGCTATAGTTGTCAGCTATTTGCCAGTTCCACTTATTCTCGTCGGATGAGAATGATTCCGGGAATCCATCGATTTCTGGAATCGACCGATATTTTCCGGGAAGCACGTGTGCAATTTCCCGCGCGCGGCATCCGGGCAAAACGATTAGTGTCGTCCCGGGGACGAGCACAATTTTCTCGGCGAATAGCCGTTTTGCGATAAGCTGTGTATCGTGCTTGTCCGTCAACGATCTATCATCGGTACAGGTCTCCCCTTTTACCATTTCCCGGCGGGACGGCCTGTCTTTCGCTCCTATTACAGATATATCAGCTCGCGTATTGATTATGCCAGCGGTGTGTAGTCCGAGCGACGTGTTAATATCGATCGGCGATAGAGGTGTGGGTGGAACGTGGACGTTCCACTTTTCCCGACCCGTATTACCTGTTTCTTTTCTTCCTGTCCCGTGAAAATTTCTTACCGATTCCAGGTGTAGCGTCCTGTCCGCTCGCACCATCTACGATGCCCTACGAAGGGCTGCAAACACAATTTCGCTTCCGGTTGCGTTTCAAATCGATTTCGTTCACCCACAATTTCTGATCCTTTCAAAGAAATTAATTCTAAACAGAGAACGTCCGAAAGCCTGGTAAATGACCGGCAAACATTAAAATATTTTTAACAAAAGGACTGAAAATCAAGTGCTAAAACTGCATTCAGAAATATTGGAAGATTGACAAACTCGTAATTTACCCAGCGGCCTTCCTATTTTGTTAATAAGTTTAGGAGAGTTTTCTTGCAACTTCTACCTCTAACTCGAGGGCCCCAAAATTTCGACCGCTTGGGGCTTCCGCTTGAGCCGCCACTGGGCTCACCCCAATTACCCCAAACACATCAAGGCAACATCAGTGACACCTACGCAACGTCGATGAAAAATCACCGAAGTGGTCATGCCAAAGGAAACAACGAACCAAAAACGAAAAAAAGGAAATCATCTCTACAGGCGATCCATTCACCCCATTCAGGTGAGCAACACCCCCGGAAAGACGATTCCCACCCGGAGGATTGCACCCCTCGAGGATCAGAAAACGAGTTAGACAAAGTCGTTGCTCGATTGTGGGAACCCCCTCGAGGGAACTTCGAGTGGACAATCCTTAAAGAGGTCGAACCCCTTCACCCTCTCCCCACCCCCGACCGATTGCAAACAATTTTGCAACAGCGAGACGCGCGACAAATTACCGCAAACGTCGTCGGTTCGAGGCATAAGGTTACCCCGTGGGAGGGGTGAGAGAAAGAGAGGAGGGGAAGGAAAAGGGGTAGGAAAAGGGGGTAAAAATGAGGAAGTTGGTCCCGGTTGGCGGAGAGGGGAGGGGATGGGAGGGCAAGCTGTCGCGTACAGGGGATTCGCGGATCGGCGAGGTGTAGTTGGAGGGGGTGGCTCGACACGAAAAAAGGGGCGCAGTCGCGGCGAACGGCCACCCCCGCGGGCACATTTGCTGGCGCGCCGCCTCGCCAGTCCCGGTCAGTCGTCGGCGGCCGAAAGTCGTGTAGCAGCAGCAACATCAGGGCGGAAACAGAAAAACAAGTGAGAACTCGCGGCCCGACAGGTGAGCGAAACAGGGAGAGAGAGAGAGAGAGAGAGAGAGGGGAATCACCGGAGAAAACGTCCGCTAATAAGGGACTAATAAGGGAGAAATAGGGAACGGAACACAAAACGCTGTACAAAATCGAGTTAAGGTCGATTAATATTAAGTTAACCCCTTGTGCTATAATATCGAGTCAGACTCGCGTTCATCCCCATTAAATTGAAATTCTACTTCATTATAGTCAATATTCGGCACGTGAGAAATAAATTTCTTTTCTTTTCCCTAGTCAATTGTAAACGCCAAAAAAGGTCTAATCATCGGAGCCGTATTCGTATAATCATTGTGACTGTGGGGGTGAACATTGCAACGTTAACCCCTTGCTCTATTATTTATTTTGTGGTTATTAGAAAATTCTTCGTCGTTCAGAATTTCATAGAAAACAAAAATAGAAAGTTTATTTCGGTTGTAAGAAAATTATTAACATGCACATTTATTGTAATGTGCTCCGAATGTATGTGGTTTGTGGGATCAGGAAAAAATTCTTCAATAGGGTATATGAATTTTTCCAGTCTCCTGAGAATTTCGCAGAAATAAATAAAGTGACCATAACGTTTGTTGTCTTTAGAGTACAAGTCGATGGGATTCGCGTAACCTTTATTTCACTGTCGTGTCACCCACAATCTGAATTTGCATCAGGGTGAATTTGATTTGTAAAGAAAGTGAATTTGGTTTGTGTAAGGGTGAATTCGGAGTGCGACACCTGTACAGTGAAATATCTTTTAAAGGAATGATGAAAAATATGTTTGAACAAAAATTTGCTCGGTATGGAGGGGGATGTTGTATGGTATAAATATTTTGTTTTGATACCTGCCATAGTGAGAGAGATTTTTTAATTAATTCAATTTTTTCAAATAGAAAAATTACTTTCGTCCAGATGACAATGTGATAGTGCATTTGCAACAAGGAGCTGACAGAGTTATTTTCTTTCGTGGAACGTCCTAAAATTACGTTCGTAACTGCGTTATCGGTCGCTCACTATAACAGGCATCAAGAAAATATTTATACCACATAACGTCGCCCGTCATGCTACGTAAAACTTTTGATGAAACATTGTTCTCATCATCCCCTTCACACGTTGTCTCTATATTTCTGTAGCAGCTGTATACAGTGTATTCGCAAAAACTTCACGAGTGTGTCCTGCAGCTGTAAACGAGTGTTACTAACTGCAGTCGACTAAAAATTAAAAACATGGGTCTCGTTTAAACGTCATGATAGGAGTAAGAGACATGCAGGTCAATACTTTTTCTCTTACATAAACGGTGTATTGAATTATGGCTAAAGTTCCGAAAATCGGTCAAATCCGATTGGGCTAAAATTTGGTAAATAGGTTCATTTTGCATTAAGAATATGCTTCTCGAAAGGATTTCTGGCGACTCGAAAAAAAAATGTCATCGTACTGTCATTTCTTACCTTACCGACGAATTTTGGTTATGTCTTGGATAGGTTTGGGGTGGGGGCGAGGCTCCGTTCTGAAACACGTGTTCCGTCAATTAAAAAGGGCAGGTTTCGCCGAAAACTCCCTTGAGAAATTTTAATGCAAAATTGTTCTATTTGTCAAATTTCTGCTGAATCGGGTTTGACCGGTTTTCGGAACTACCGTCGCAAAATGGAGAATCGTGCTGCTATTCGCAGAAAATATTCGACCAAAAGTTTGATTGTTGACAGAATTATTTTGGTGTTAATAGACACAAGTAAAAAAAAATAGTTTAAAGGAGAATAAATATTGAGCAGTCAAGATTAAGGTAAGGGGGGTACAGGTAGAAGGAGAGCTTGAAGAATATCGATGTAGAGCTTTGTTGAGGTAATTATAATGTTGAGAAATGAATGACACTGATATGAAAGAGAACGCGCTCGTATTGAGGTTAGTGGAATGAGGCAGGCAGAACGGAAACATAAAAGGAGGAAATTATAGCGTACGGAAGCGAGAAGAAGAGGGTTCAGGAGTGGGGTATCGATTCATAAATCGGGTATCTTTCGATATTACACGCCCCAGACTTGGCCATTACCGACATAAATTATTCCAAAAGTAATCGCTAAAATAATAATAATAATAATTTTTCATTTCATCTTTCATTCGACCAAATAATTTCTACTCTCAGCGATTAGAACGAAGCTAAACCTAAATTTAATAATTAGTCAGTTCAATAACCTCTTCTAATAAATAAAAGTTTACTCAAATAAAATATTAATTGAAAATAATTTATTCAAAATCTCCTTCGCCATTCGATGGATAAAAAACACAAAAAGCTGAAAAGTTTTCATTGGAAAAATGATAGCAGAGTTTTCGTTCGATATAAGACGATGGCTCAGGACGGCTTTCGACGTATTGCGGACGAGGGTTACTGTTCTTGACGTTGTTGGCCCGAGAGTTTATGGCCGCCATAAAGTTGTCCGGCAGAAAATAAAATGGTAGAATATGACGTAGCTTCTCGTGCTGGCACTAAGCGGTCAACTTCAAAGGAGGAAGAGAGGATTGTTTTGTTGGGAAGAAAACGTTGTCTGGAATCGAAAGCAAACTGTAACACGAAAAGAGCACCTCGATTGTTTAGATGGAGCGAGACACCGGTGACCGGGGCCGTTGGAAAGGGAAAGGGGGAAATGGGGAAAGGGGGAAAGGGAAGGTTGTAGGAGAGGCTCGGGGGAGGGGAGCTCATCGCATCGGTACCGTGGTTTCCGTGGAACTGGACGGAACCGAGCGGAACCGAACGGTACGCCGCACACGGAGGAACGACACAATGCGACCGGTACCGAAGTCTCACGATGGGGCCCGTCCGGTTTTTCGTGTTCAGTTCGTGTGCCGAGCTCGGTCCGTGCACCGTTTCTCATTTCGTTTCGCCGTTCCCCACGCAGAAATCCCGCGAGCCGTCCCCCCATCGCGCGTCAAGGATATTTTTAAGTTGCGATCGCCGCGACCGCGGACCGGAAGTAGCTGAAACACGCCAGTTCAACCTCCAAACCGGTTAACCGTCGATCGAGTTTCGTCCTCTGTGAACCTCCACCTCGATTTTCGACTCTCTCGCCATTTTCTTTCACTTTTCCGTTTCGAAAACGAAATGCCTGGAGTTTCGTTTGATTTGTTTTATTTGGTGTTTGTTTTCGGGTCTTCGTCGTGACTATTCGAACAGAGGATATTTTATTACTTGTAAACATCGGTATTGCTTCTGGCAGAGGTGGCAGTTTAGGTCACTGAGAGGTACATGCGAATTGTTTTTCTCGAGGCAGCAATTTTTCTTTGGTTTTTGGACTTTTTAGGAAACATCGAGTGTCCGACTTTTGAGTTTCGAAACACGCATTGTTTTCTAAGGATGATTGTTTAAGGAGATCTTTGTCGTTCTTCATTTCATTCGGTGTTCCTTAATCTTCGTAAAATTGGAACGGAAGATTTTATTCTCCAAGAAACGATATTTTTAGTGCTTACTGTGAATTGTGATCGAATTTGCCCCATAGTTATTTTCAGTGGCAGGAATATGTTTAATTTTGTATCGCACGAACGTTTTATCCCTCGCTTGAAAATTTCAGATATTTTGTTTTATCATTATTTTATTGTACTGGTTGGAAATAGTGATCGAAATGGTTAAAACGGAAGTGCATTTTTGTGAAAACGTCGAGTTTCACGTTTAGCGGTGAATAGTTCGCTTTTCTCTCTGCATTCTAACTGCAATTGAGTTAATGTAATATTAATTATGCGGGGAGTAGCCGCCACAATTGAATGAATCATTCGGCCCAAAATTTGTGAACCGATGTAACAAACGAAACGCAGGGACCTTGAAATTAATCCAAATGGTTTAAAATTAAATAATATGAATTTTCTTAGAAATCGAAGAATATACGAAATTCTTCAGCATATCGGGGCAAAACACGGTTAGGGCAATACTGAATTGTTGATAGCGGCGGAACCGGTACACTGGTAGTCGTGAAGCAGTGTTGCCAGATGAGGGGAGGGAGCGGGAATTGAGGGGAAATGGTTTCCCTCTCTCTCTCTCTCTGCCAGTACCGGGGACGCGTCACGTGACTGGAGCGCGGCGGAAGCGTGGGGAGTAGCGCGGTAGAAGGGGAAATTAGAGTGGGGGAACAAGTCTTGATCTGGCAACGCCTGGAAGAAGTTGCCCGAGCCTGGTGTAAGCAGTAGGTCAGCGTGAAAGAAAAAGGGACGCGTATTGTGCGAGGTTTCACGACCGAACGAAGGAGAAGTGAAAAGGAAGCGGAGATCAAGGACACCGGGAAGGTTCTGGCGGGTCTTGGCACTGGAAGAATTCACAGATGTGTAGTGTATAATCGTGGATCTTGCAATGCCATCACTTGCTGGATACCGATTCATCGTGATCGCATCCGTTCTGATCGATTACGACTAGACGTAATTCTCGTGCCAAACACGAGCACGCAAAATATTTGACAGCAACGTAAATTCATTATTTTCAACATCTTCGCATTTATTATCAACAGACGACTGCAGATGCGAAATAAAAATGTTCTGCCTGAATCGCAACAAACCCTTGGGAACAAACATAAATTAATACCTTAGACTATTACACAATTGCGTGTATTTTGTAACTATAAAAATATATTAATATATTTGTGCACACACCTGAAGACGACGAGGGTCGTTTAAACTTGAATCACTTTACAATTTATTGAAACAAACAGAGAAAATGGTTTTGACCCTGTTTCAAGGATTCCATTCAATATAATTAACAAACTCTTCTACAAAACTTTTGCAAAAACAGCAGAAATAACAACCATACCAGAAGTTACAGTTTTCCTTCATCTTAACTGCGATCTTTCCCTTTTTCTATTACACAGACCTCCAGGGAACAGTTTATACTTTTTCTTTTTTAATTACAGGAAATTATAACTTGCAGTAGACGGTAATCGGCAACAGGTACGACAGAAGATCTACAAAGTGTGTACGTATACAACGTATATATATATACACACACACACAAATGTACATAATAATGAGATAATGTATAATGCACGAACACGACGAAGTGAACAGTATATGTACAATAAATCAAACGAAACGAGCAATAAAGATACACTTTTAATTGAATTCATGTTTCTTTCATTTCCCTCATCGACGATTCCGTTGTATACTAATTATAGTTATTTTTATGTTCAATTTTTTTATTAAAATCATATTTTTTTCATTATGTTTTAGAAAATAGGTGTAATTAATATAGGTACAGGTACCCCCAAAGTAACTGGACCCCTTACCCTATTTTGCACAGAACTAGATTTATCGCCAACTGGACGAAAGACTGAAAACACATATCGAAAAATATCATGTACTTAATACTAATCGTACAAGCCTACTGTAACGGTAAATAAATATTGAAATGAGACGACAACAGTATTTCGTTTTCCCTGCTCCCACAAATAAAAGGTCTATTATAAAATATAAATTCTAAATAATTTGTAGTATTTATCTTGTGGTTATTATTATTCATTTATTATCAATAATAATAATTATTCAGATTTATTATCTTGTGGCTTTTAAAAGAAGGGAGTTTATATTTATTGTATGCCTGCGTTTTCTCCAGAGGCTGTGAAATGAATAAGACAATAAAATAATATGGATTATTGAATAAACTATCGGTAGACGAAGCGTTGATCCAGGTAGCAGTCGAAACGCATTTCTAGGCGATGGCGGCAGCCCAATATCAAGGTTAGGATCAACGCGCCTGTTTCCCACAATGGAACGGTATACTGGCGGTGCTCCAGCGAGCAACGAAAGGAGGCACCGGCGGCCGAGCACCTTGGAACGTGCCACACGTAGAATTTCATTATGCGCCCACATTTTCTGAGGGACGCGCACCTGCCATAGATAAGGAGCCCCTATCGCGACAGGTTGCAAATGCGAGGGCTGCCCCGGTGAAATTAACGTTTCTTTTTTTTTTCTGCCTCGACTTTGCCACGCCGGATTAAATGTCACGCGACTCTCCGAGCAGCTCTCCGAGAGGATAAGGGAGCGACAGCTGCGAGAGATCCTGCTCCGGCTCTGAAACGTTTCTACGCTTTTACTATTGATTAGGCTAGGCTGCCAGTTTCACAGAAAATTATCCCGGCACGGTTGTTTCGCTTCTGCGGACGCTCGGGACAGAAATCACAATACTTTTACGAAGGGAATACAAAGATTATTTGCCCCCCACCCCCTAAAATTATATTTGATTAAAAAAAGAAATTGTATAAATATTAAGTATGCGGCGCAAAGAATGCACGCTGACAATAAGATATTAGCTTGATCAAGTCACAGTTGTGATAAAGGTGCACATTTCACTATACCCTGCTCTACTTGCTTATTTAACCGTGTTAACATCTTCAAGGATACCGGTTGCTTATGGGAACGCTTAGCCGCAGTTTGATGTTAAAGTTCAGTGAACACACGTACGCTTATCGAGAAAAGTTCGAAAAGCAAATTGATCAAGCAACGATAGGTAGGAGCTACGTCAATAAACTCCACGATATGTATAGTGTTTAATTCATGACCACGGAGAAAATAGGTAGAGCCAATTTTGCGTAAACGTGTAACAGTGTAAACGCATTTACGTTGCTAAATAAATATATTAATGTTATCTAACTGATTCGATATTAACAGATATTTAATTATTTATTAACCCGTCTCGGTGAGTATGAAAATGATCTTCGTTCACGTGTTTTTCATAGAAACGTTTAAACTATTTCCCCATTTTTCAGAAAATTGAACAGTATGTACAATGTATACCTTATAATAGTGTGCATTACGTTAATTATCTCCGTTAACAGCGTTTTCTGACCTTGTGTGACCTTGGAGGTCATCATTTGTTTTGGCACACGCTTCTGTATGGTATAAAAAAATACATGGCATTCCATTTAAAAGATTGTGGGTCACCTTAACTTCTAGAAAAATAATGTGGGTGAAAATTACAAACACCATTTCATTGTTTGCAAGAAAATAATAAATTTTTCCTCTTTAACTTTTTTCTACTACTTTCTAGGAAACCGCTGGCCAGCGTTAACCTGTACACGCTAATGATGCAAATTACTTCAAGAGTAATCAAATTTTCCTTCGTAAAATATCCATTAGCAGTTTAATCTAATCAAGAGAAATGCTTTCTCCATTTATTTTCCCAAGTTAATTTTTACTGCTCGTTCAACACTAAACCTACCAAGCATTAACAGTATCCGGTAAATATTGCCTTATCAAAATGGCAACCCTAAATTTATTGAGATTGTCCGTAATTTATATAATAAACGCTAGGACAAGGATTCCACTATTTTCCATAAATGAATTTTTATAATTTCAATAATTCCAAAATATAAAATCGGTCATTAGACCTTGTTCAGTGTTAAGTACGAAAGCACATATTTGTGCAGGTTTCAAAATGAATTTTTACGTTGATATATTCATCGTACTAAACTTGATTAGGATCTGTAACATGCAAGAAAGTTGGAGGACTTACTCAGTATCATACATGTAATTTTTTTGCAATTTTTATTCCATTAAATAACTTACTTTTTTGGGGTTTCTAGTTTGGCGATCAAAGTGTTAACAGGGGACAAGTGGGCTGTGCTTCGTCCGGAAAAATGGGACTGCGTAAAATCGCAGGAGGTTGAAATCCAAGCGAGGCGGGTTAAGCGTAATTAGGAGGGGTGGTTCGTTGAATGCGCCAGCGAGAGGGTGTTGGGCGAACGAAAAATTTCTCCGGAACGATTTGATCGTGCTGGTGGAGTACGTAAGAACGTTCGGGCCGAATTGTAGGGATCGTCGGGAATAGCGGCGCAGGCCGCGATACCGGCATGGCACGGCAGCATCGACGATGGAATCGGAAGTCGGTGCCGTGCCGGGCTATTTATCGACCCCGTTGCCATGCCAGCCCCGCGTGTACACAAGAACACCACCCGCCACCATTATGGATCACGCTGCTCGGCCAGACCCGTGCACCTATCGTTGCACGCCACCACCTGCGTTCCCTGCGCGCGCGTGCATCCACAAAATTACGCGACCAATCTATATAGATACGCACGCTCGTGATCCACGGATCGATCGGGGAGGGATGATTCGCGACGCGCCTTCACCCTCCTTCGGGTTAGGGCAACCGTTCTATCGAATCTCAACAGAACAGTCCCAGCTATTGCCCGTGCGGGCAGAGAATTTGGTTCCCAGGGCAGAAGCGACTCGGCGGGCAACCGACCACGCCCCCTTTCGACGGTTCAGCCTATCACAATGTCTTTCCCGCTGACGTCACATTGCCCTCGGCGTTGCCCGTGGGGACCGGCGGGCACCGGCGGGCGCCCTTGCCGAACGGGACCGGTCTAGAACAATTGTACCGCGGCGAAAGTCAACTTTTTTCGGTTTCCGCCCCGTGAAACGTAAACTCCGAGTTTGTTCCACTTAGGCTAACGGTAAGAAAAATATTTAACGGTAACGAGGATGCTTCCGTGTGCTCGCCGCGTCCATCATTTCTTCTGGACGCGTTGATACGAATCTGTACCGTAAAGATGGAGGGATGGAGGGGGGGAATTAGGATTAAATTTAAACGCGCCGGCTCTTTATCTGGTATCTTAAGGAACTGGTGTTTAAAGCCACTAATTACTCGAGACCCACGCTTAGCGCTATCTAAGTTATTTCCACAATCTGAAATCAACATTCCGCCGGTACGCCACTCTTCAATATAAAGTTGTGAATGGTTCTCATGATACGATGCGAGGGGAATTCTTGATAAAGCGACTGATATTTACACTGATACATAAATAAATAATTTCTTCCATCATTTGAAAAAACAACTGTATCTTGAATATTTCAAATGTCGTCTCATAAAATCCGCAGTCTAGTGAATAATGTATCAATTGTGACCGGACACGCGGAAACGTATGCGCGCGGTCAAAAAGAAAAATGGACGCCGCGGCGTGTTAATATAAATGCGTGAAAGCCGTGGCCGCTGGCTTTAATTCGAAGCTCCACTCGTTAACAGACAAATGTGACAAGCTGGACGAGGTCAGGGAAGAGTCGTTTTATTCAGAAAAGCGACCGGTTCGTTGGCCGCCATTGTGGTATTGCCTTTCATGCGGCTTTTCTGTGTGGAATGAATGAGAAACCAGAATGAACGCGCCCACCAAATAAAAAGGAAACGATATTAATGGATCTGAAAAAGGTCAGCCGATGATGCTTGAGATTATGCATCTATTTTTCAAGTTCCTTTCAGACCATTCTATTCACTTCTATTAAAAAATGCTGTTGCTTGCAATAAAAGATCGAGAAATTCAATTATTTCTCTAGTTCCTTGTCTACAGTTGATCATTATCATCAAAATGTTAAAAAAAAGAAAACAAACTCTCCCCGTGGCAGTGGGATTTTTATCGGTTAGGTATTGGGGACATATATCGAGAAAAGACTAGTTTTGTCTCCATTACAGTTTTCTTTCGATATGAGACAATGCCTCGGGTCAGTTTTCGACGTATTACGGATCAGGGTACCCATTCGGCTTGCCATTGCTCTTGACAGAACTGTACAGTGTTTTCTCGATATATGTCCTAACTATCTAGCCGATAAAAGTTTCAGAACTATCCCCACTGCCGCGATGCCTCGAGAGCTCATATATATGTCCCTGGCTGGACACATGTCGTGGACATATATCGAGAAAAAACTAGTGACAAATTTCAGTGCGAAAACAGATAGAAATCGTGCGAATCTTAAGGTGTGCCATCGTTTTGGCGACACAGCGTCATCGAATGACTGGTACGCGAATTGCAGCAGTGTTGTCCGTCCCGTGACCGATCGAACATTTGTCCGAGCGATATTTTTAACTGTTTCGTGTCCCGAGCGACTGTCCTTAACCTGCTCCCACGTGCGGAGACACGCGACGGAGCTTGTTCTATCTGTTGGTTCGCGCGAATTTTTGATGACCCCGACAGACAGTTTCTACGTTTCTCGGCCCTGTAATTTCGATCGCGTTACGCTCCGAAATCTGATAAGATGAAAAACGATGGGAAACGGTTTCCAACGGTTTTATTCAACAGCCCGAGCCGGCGAGATCAATCGATGGCAAAACGCGCGGCCGATTTCAGAAATTCGTGCCGCCACGCAGGAAAGAGAGAAAAAAAAAGAGTCATTTCCTCCTACGATCAAAACGCTATCGCGAGAACAAACTCGGTCCCGAACTGTTACAGAACTTTTTCCATTTAAGGCGTTCCGGCCGCCCACGCCTTTGCATTTCCACCGGCAAGTTTTGACCCCTCTCCCCGCACCCCCCACCCCTCCAGTTCTAACGTTCGTAGTGTACACTCCCGTTGTATTAGGTGCGCAATATAATCCTGGAAATAAACACGCGATGCACGAGCATGATATTATGCATAAACTTTCGTGTGGAGATGAAGTAAACGATAGTTTTTTTACGATTTTTCTCGGACTTTGTCCATTTTTTTTTTCCGCTGCTCGGTCGTTCGTTATTCATTGCCGGGTATACATATAAACGTTTCGAAGAACGTTTCCGTTCATTAGAATCCTGTGATGGACAAAAGACAGTCTAGGATACAATTGACATACCGGCTATAAGGGAATCTGCTATAGCATATTTAAGTATAGTATCTGTATCTATAGTCGACTAGAGTAGGAGAAACAAATGTGTCAGACGAAACTCGCTTGGTTTGGCCTAATCTCCTGTCAACAGTTTCAAGTGGAACCGTAGAGGACATGTTACCATTGCAACAATTAACATTGCAATAACTGTTTGCGCCTGCAACGGAACATGGAAGTACCACTTCAGACGCAATTACCCTGTCTAATTAGTTAAATGGGAGATCTTTATTGTGCATGGACGATGCGTTTTATTTCCTGCGTTACTGTGAACATTAATTTTGAGCACTGAAATCTGCGTCATCCCTAAATGGGATTGTATTTCTCTGTATATGTCGCCAAGAAGTGGGTGATAAATGTCGCGGAATTATCCCCACTGCCGCGGGGTGTATGCCTGAGGGGCCAAGAGGCTCGAGAGACCTCGGTCGCGTGGATCAAACAGCGGTATCTCTTGCACGTTACATGTCCGTGGCTAGACCCGTGTTTTGGACATATATCGAGTAAACACTGTACAAGAGTGACTTTGTGCTTCCGCCGCAATTTGCCGCGAACGTGCTCGTTAAGTAAATATTTGGCCAGCATACCGCGGCGAGCGCTTCGATAAAATAAGGTAATTGTGGATAAAATTATTTAATCGGCTGTTATTCAAGGCCTCCCGGGCACGGAAGGAAAGTCCTTCGAGGGGCGCGCGCGCGTGTTTCGCGTAATCGCGATCGCGGCTCGCCGGAAATGTTTCGGATTTCGTGCCTCGGCTTGCTTCTGGAATTATTAATCACCCTTTGGCGTGTATTACGGCATCGTGGCTCTATTGTTCGACCGACGGAACCACCGGGCAAAAAGAAAACAAGAAAAAGGATAACGCTGGCTGAACCTGGAAGCGGAGTCTGAATGAACTGCGCGACCACGCGGCCGTACTTCCGGTTTATTCGCCTCTGTCTCCTCCTCCTTCTCCCATCCCCTTTCTCTCTCTCTCTCTCTCTCTCTCTCTCTCTCTCTCTCTCTCTTGCTCTCCGTTTCGCTCTCACCCTCGCCTCTCTTCCACTACTACTACTTTCCTCCTCTCGTGATCGTTTCTGCCGCCTACACTCGAGAACTGGCCAGGCAGGATTTAACGCGATTAACGAGAGAGAGAGCGGGATGATAGTTGAACTTGAGGAATCACTGTTGAACTAGTTTCTCCATCGAATAATGCACAGCAGTGTTCATCGGGTCATAGAGAAAATGAATCAGTCTATTAACTAGTTTGCCTTCTATGCTCTAATTGTAACTCGCACCCATATACAATCGTGGGTGGGCGTTAGTCGGCCAAATAAATATTTCAAACACTGTTCAAAATTCTATATTTTACTTTCCTGAGAGAGAATAGTATTTTAAATTGGATATACAATTTTTAAAACAAAATATTTTCACTTTAACACGAAACTAGCCACCGCCAGCCACCATTTTCTCGTTTTGACCAGGAAATGAAATATTTCTATTTTAACACTCTCAGAAACAGCATTACTTGTGGGTGATTTAATATTTCTTACCTTAGCGATAATTCGAAGAAGAAATGGTACTTAATACAAGAAACTGTACCATTTGCCACATTTTCCATAATTTATTCTGTTTAACCACTAGCCTCATAATATTAAATCAGTCTACACCCTTAGAGAAAGTCAGATTCAGCTTAACAAAATAATTGAGAGAATAAAGTCACTTTTATTTGTCTCCTGCGTCTTGCAATCCATGTTTTCTTTTGCATAAACATCCGCGGTCTAGTTATAAGCACATGGTGTTACATAGGTACCGCCGGCATTTTTTGCCGCATGCTTTCCGCGTTAGGGGTTGAATACAGTGAAAGGCAAAGGTAAACGGAATGCGGTAGAAACTCCGGTGAAGAGGAAATAAATAGCTGTCCGATTATCATTTCCTTGCAACTTTATAGAAAAACCGTCGAACAACGATGCGCAGAGGCTATTTGTGATCTATAAATAGGATTGAACGCCGCCTCTTTAATCGAGCGCGGAGATCTAGATGATTTCGCGTTTCCTCGATTCACACTGGCATACCTTGTAATTGAGTAAATCGATTCGCATCCTAAGGCATAAATAAATTGCCACGGGAACCTCCCTCTATCTTCCTATCTTCTCCCCTCCCTCCCCTCGTTCTCTTCGGTTCCCACTCTCTCTCTCTCTCTCTCTCTCTCTCTCTCTCTCTCTCGGTCTCTCTGCCATTCTCATTTGCGTGGCAGTGTACACACGAAACTCTTGGTACGCGCGCGCGCGCGCGCCACAATTCCGGCGGCATACAAAATGATTGATGGACTTTTTCGTTGGCGCTTTCTCGGTAGAGGCGTATCGATTCGCGCCACTCATCCTTATGTATTTATTCACGTGCGTTCACGCATGCAACCCGAGCAGAATTTACATAAACGCTGCGTGGTGGCCTGCGCTCGTGTTTGTCTCCTGCCACCGTGCGCCGCGCCGAGCCGGGGTGTCGGAGAAAAATGTTTTCGTAATTGAACTGGCAACCACTTACGGAAAGGTACAGCTGTAAACTCCTGTAAACCGAGCTCCCATTATCCGAACACCCATTAACCGAACGATCTACGGAAGAATGGAGCAATAGTTATAATAAAGTTAAAACATCGGGTGAAATATTTTTCTTTAGACACACGGTTCACTAACTTCAATTCTACATTTATCTCACATTCGCCCGGGCCAACGTTTACAAAAATTACTCTTGGCCATACCTCTGGGTGACACAGTGTTTTCTCGATATATGTCACAAATATCTGGACCATAAAAGTCCAAGAACTATCCCCACTGCCATGGGATATACCCCCTGAGGACCCATGAACCGAGGCCTTTAGAGTTTTGCTGTCAATCAAAGCATCTCCTGGACGATACATGTCCCTGGCTAGGCCCGTCTTGTGGACAAATATCGTGGACATAGTTTCCAAAGAAATAAATTTGTTGAATAATTTCCCATGGATGTACCTTTAGAGTTTTAATAATTGTAAATTAGAAATATTAGAACCCGTTATTTTACAGGTCCCATAGAGTTAGTGTTAAGGGGGTATAAACGCGGGCGAATCAGAGCGCGGCTATAGCAGGGGCTTGGCGAGGATCAAACTGGTGAGCAGCGTGTTGCAGGTTGACCAACTGGTTTCGCGGTGGTTTTAAAGATTCGCTGGGAAGACCCGGAAGAAGTTGCGCGTACACGCAGAAAAGGGAAATTTGATGGGCCGGGCGGTCGTAAGCTCGTACGCAAGCCGCGGCGGCCGATAAATGAACGAGCGAAAGCAGCCCGAAGCTCGTCACGTTTCCAGGAACATTTCGTCACGATCGATACGACCTGCCATTACTGCCGGTAGATAGGCTCTACTACCTTGTTCCGCGTTCTCTGTTCGTGCCACGGTTCCTCCACTCGAGCCTCTCCGTCGCGGGCCGCGCGGTAATAAGGGTTGTACCGCGGTGTAACGCCGCGGCACACGTTCAAATCACAAGGAGAACGATTTTCGCCCTCGTTTCCGGCCGGCTAGTTCCTCAACTATCGCCGCCGAAGAACCCTCCACTCTCCTCGGATTTATGCTTTATAATTTACCATTTTTTACACGCGGTCCCGTGATCGGAGATTCGCCCTGACCGCGTCAACACCCCCGACTACGGTAACAAGTGTATTATCGACGCCGCGCGATGGAAACAGCTAGGAAAGAACAGTCGGTGCCCTAATTATTAGGCCACTGCAAAAACAAAAAAATAAACCTTCCGTTTTTCCGAAAAATAAAAACGGAAACCCTTGGAAAACGTCCCACCGAGAGCACCGAATCACTACTAGCTAGATTTCTATGACAATAGTATGTAGTGTCATTTAGAAATTAAAGGAATCGTGTGAAAATCGAAACATATAAATGTTTGAATTAATTAATAAATTCCGAATTTTTAACCCTCCTTTGTCCACCGCTGTGCTTTTCAGATGGCGTAATTTGACTCGAATAGCAAACTGAAATCAAGTCTAAAGCATGACGTTTGTGCACTTGATTATTTAACATGACTGTGTACGCCATAGCCCCTACTTTTAAAAATAGTATAACTTTCTTACCGAGCGTGCTCAATGCTGCTGGACTTCAGTATACCCTGTGCTACGTTGTTGTAGCAAATGTTCACCCTTGGGCTACTGGGATTGTAAATACAGTCTATTATTTAATAAATATTTTTATTTTAGCTTTGTAAGTTGTTCCCTCTGCATTATATTTGTATTTTCTATCCTCCGATGAAGAACGACGTTAAAGCTTGCCGGTATACCGGTGCTCAGTGAATGACTTAAAATCACTTCAGGGTCAGTTAAGTATTTTAAATCATGCATGATGTGAGTTTTCTTACAGGAAGATAGAACGTAAGAAGGCGGGTTCAACGACTCTATAGTTGAACTATAACAACGAAACGTGAGCGCATTCGATGTGAGGGTGGGGGACCCATTACTGTGGGGGTACCACTCACTGTGCCTATATTAATTATACTTGTCACTGAATATTAAAAAAGAGATACATAACATATATAAATTTAATATCTCTTTTTTAATATTCATTATTATATAGGCACAGTAATTAGCACCCCGGCGGAAATTGGGCCCCTTACCCTAAATCGCAGCGACTTTGAATAATACAATAGAAATGCTTGTCGAGTTCGGCAAACATCCTTCGGGGGGTGGTCCGACGCGAGCACCGATTTTCGTTCTCCCGCAACCCCCTCGGTGCAAACGCCACCGCCTAAACGAAGTCTCGTGCAAACCGACTCCTGTACATACGTACGCGAGCAAACTATTGATCCGTGAGTAGTCACGCGATTCCCTCGTACAACGCCACTCAAGCCTTTCTTGTGCCTTTTTCCTACCACCCCCTTACTGGCGCTACCCTCAGCGCGCCCCGTTCGAAACCTCCTGGTTTTCTGCGGAGCCGAATGCTCGGACTGGTTCGCCAGTTGCCTTTCTTGGCAGTCAACCCCTGTCATTCCACGGTCCGTTGTCACCTCGACAGCATTCCTCAGGGTTCCTCAAGAAGAGTCCCTCCGACTTCGCAAAAATCGATCTCACCTGCAACATGCCCCCAGGTATCAGCCGTTTAAGTGGTGTAAGTCAATGTTCGTCTGTTTGGTTGAACACCACTAAGGTTTAATCGTTGTTAATATTATTTTAGTCCATGTACAGGCTGTGCCAAAAGGTTCCTTCAAAAGGAGCGGGAGGATTCCTGAGGTCATTTCAAGCGACTTTTTCCTTTGCGAAAATGTTCTGCGTGGCCTTGTTGAGGAGTTATCAACGAAAAACACGGACCAATCAGGGCGCGGCTACGGTGGACGGATTCCGGCTCTTCTGACGTCAGCGCCGCACTGACCCGTAGCCGCGCTATGATTGGTCCGTGTTTTTCGTTAATATCTCCTGAACGGAGCCTCGGAGAACATTTTCGCAAAGGAAAGATTTACTTGAAATGACCTTGGGAACCGCCCCTTTCAAAGAAGCACAACTGGACCAGCATAAATTAAACCATTCTTTGCAGAAATAATTGATTTCCGTCGAGGAATCACGCCGCGAACCGGTATCCTAGTTACAAGCAAAAAATGTTCCGGGTCGGACCAACCCCCGGCGCGCTGTCCTATCCAATTAAGCTTCTCAAACAGGAAGTATCGCGAGGTGTGGACAGAATGCAATATCGGGCCGGCAATATAACCTCACCCTTTTATTTCATTTCGCTCAGCTGCGTGGCTGCTAGGCCTCACCTCTTTCGTTAGGGGTGAGGGGGGGCATCACCGGGGAGGCAGAAAAAACCAGCGGTTCCGACGGTTTCACCGATTTGCCCAACGCCATCATCACCTACCGCCACCCCTTAACTCACCCTATTCTACCCCCTCCCCTCCTCGTCTACACCCCCGCTTTATCACCTGCCATCGGCTATCTCGAGCTCTATACCCACCTACGGGAGCGCCTCGGTTAGGTCTTATCGATAATGGTCCTATTTTTGGATTCTCCGCCCATTCTTCGCGTGACCTACCTCTTCAGCCCCTGCTGTCCCTCTCCCCCCCATGTCAAGTCTAAAGTCAGGAGCTACCGCGACGTGGTCATCGAGAAAAAGACCGTTAGAAATATCCTTAGAACTTCCAAATTGAATTGTTTTCTTGCCTGGTTCTTGTCTAGCGACTGGGATGCGGTGACCTTGAAGAGAAGACGATAGTACCCTTCGGATACTGCTGGAGGAGCCCGGGGAGGTTCCCTTCTTGCGATTTCTTGTGGTTTAATTTTTCTTTATTAATATAGTAATTTTTTTTTTCAAGGAGAGCATTCTAGCGATAATTTATATGGGGTCGCTGTAAAAATGGCCGAATTCGGCGACCGGTACGTGACAGTAAGTAATTTTCGGCCAATCGCGAACGAACTGTCTAGCACGTGAGCGCACGTAACCGGTCAGTATTATTCTTACAACTCGGTTTTTACGATCTCTCCGCGCGTAATACCGGCTCGCATGTCCACGAAGAAACACAGTTTATTGCCGCGGCGTAGCGTAATCGGCGCGGCGGAAGCGTATACGGAACGCGTCGACCGAACATACTGTGGAAACTGTTTTCTGGTCGAGTCCTGTCATTAGGCCCGCCTATATAAAATCGAGTCGCTTTTCTATCAGCACTTTCTTTCGTGTCGCGTGATGACTCGCGTGCACGAACGCGAACGTGTCGCCGCTGCCGGTCATTTCGAAAGGCCGTCCTTACGGTTTACTTTCTCGCGAACATAATGCCTTCCCTCCGAGCACAACTGCCGAGCAGATTTATGGAGATTTCATAGTAACCGGCACCTACGACTTCGATCGGATTCGGAAGCAAGCTCACAAAGTCATTCGTAACACCTTCTGACACTGCGGTACAGTGTCTACTCGATATATGTCCAAATGACGGGTCTGGCAGGGACAATTATCTGAATTGAATATGTTCCCTTGTCCCTCAGTCTATGACCACGTGCGGTAGTTCACTTAGTACACGTGTTGTGTAAGTTATGGATAGTCTTCTGTTACTTAATTATTTACTTAAAAAAAAAAAAAAATGGCAGAAACGAGAATTTGGCAAACCACCCCCGAGAACGAGCGTTCGCCAGAGGATCGTCGAAGCCCCCTCGCGTCGGGCGAAGAAAACGTAGGCTGAGGATTACGTGGCGAGCGTCCGAAAGGCCGCAGGCCCGTGTTCCCTCGTTTTTTTTATTGTCATTGCGGGGGCACCGAAACCAGCGGGCCGATAAAAGTCGAGCAGCCCGGATCCGTTTGTTCGGTCGGAAAAGCACCGGCACGCTTAATGATATTCTTGTGACCCGAGGCTGGTTAACGGAGGGCCCTCCGGTTTGCTTATCGATCCGGGAACCGAGTCACGCCAACCGACCAACCGCCACGAACGGTCTTCCCAGCTAAAGCTAACTTGAACTTCTTTCCCCCCTGCTCGCGATACGGAACACCCCCGTGATCAAGAGGACTCTGATTTAACACCGCGCACGCCGCAACTCGAAGATCCTGGCCGACGCCCGTGTACTTGTGTGCCCTACACAGTTACAAGCGTTTGCAGTCACGTTGTGACGTAGGTGTGCGATCTAAAGGCAATGTCCTTGGTGAACGTTGCCGAAATTTGTCGGGGATGGGACAACCTTCGAAACCGGGGACCGTGACTGTTGCAACTAGATACAGTGAGTTCTCGATATATGTCACTAACGCGGGTCTTGCCAGATTAAATACTAGAAACGGAGTGTTAGGTTTGTACAATTTTTTAATGAATTTTGGTTAGGTCTATTGGGCAGGTGTGCAGGGAGAGGGGCGGAGCATCCTCCCCGGCCCAAAGGACGAATTCGGGCATTGGGAAAAGGCGGAGTTATAGTCTTGAGTTTTTTCTAAATATGAGAAATTGTGATTCTGACAACGCATTTGAAGCTCATCAAAATCCGTGAAGTGTATAATTACCGAACTGTGTTTCGTCGTACAGTGACTTTCCGGGATTTACCACGACGACCCTGTACGTAACCCCTGAAACGTGAAAACACAGCCAGTCATGCAATTTAATGCACAAACCCCTTGAGCCGGTTCCCTAGCAGGCGAACAAGACTGGGATGAAAAACTGGGCAGGAAGTTGAGAAGATAAGGAAGGAGCACGCCTAATCGTTGCGAGCTCGGCCATCGCCGGCGCGGCGTGCACGCGTGGAGTCCAGATACAGGGGGAGAGAACACAGGGGGCAGAAACAGCTGGCACGTAATGGCCGTTTCGCCCCCGATGATGCCTTCCAGTTTCCGCCGCGTTGTTATGAGTGGCATTAAGAACGTCTGCGGCTTGGATAATTTCGTTGCGGTCCTGCGTAATTCCCTCCACCCCCCACCCGGCCTTCTCGCTATTCTTTATTCCTTATCCTGCACGGGTTATCATGCCACCAGAGGGAGAACGTTAATCTGCCAGACCGAGATTTTACGACGCGTGACGCCGCGCCCGCCGATACCCGCAGACACTGCCGATCTTCCGATCTAACTGATCCAACAGCTCGTCAAGTTATAGTTACACTGCGGATTTTTATGCGAAACAACAATGACCAAAAACTGGAGAAACTCTTCCTCTCTTCAGTCATTTTAGTAAGCTCAGAATAACGCACAGACGTTGCCAAAGCCTTTCATTCTTTGCACTGTTTCGAGAACCTCAAAAATTACATTTATACCGTAGTATGATAAAAAGGAAACTCGTCAGTTTTCGACAGAATGTGACAATTACAGTGATGCTTAACCCTTGGCTGTAAGGCGCCACTAGAAATTGCTGTATCATTGTTCAAAATATCTTTTACATTATTAAATTTGTGTGTATTCAATAAATTATGAAACGCTTCAAAATTGCACCATTAGTATAACGTGAGAAAAAAAAAATATATATATAGAAGGGAAATATTCTAGGTCGGAAGAAAATAGCTTCGAGTGCAAAGCAATCAATAATTAAATCAAAAAGGTTTATTTAGAGCGAGGGCCAGTTTTACATGCTTAATAGATTAATTGTTTTCCAAGCTGAAATAAATGTATGCTTCCTGAAATCTATGAGACTCTGTCTGAACAAATGCTCAGTACCGACGCTGATTGCTCAATACCGATCATAACCGTGATGGGACACAGGCGGACGTGTTGAATGCATGAAATGCATAAAAATCAGGAACGAGTCGGTAGTTGTGGTGTCGAGCCGCCCACGCAACGGTGTCCATCCGCATTGCGGTCCCCGAGGAAGGAGGACCTGAGGAAGGAGCGAAGAAACGGAGGAATTCCAGCCGGTCCGGACGGGCGAAGTTTCGCCGAAAAGCCGGCGGTCTACAGTCCCGAGAAAGATCATTAGCCGGATCTTCGGCCGGGGTTCCGTCGACGTCGGCGATGACTTCGGCGTGGGCATCCGCGGTGCCCCGTCGCCGCAGTGCTGGCGCAGCGCCCTGACCTCAAAACATCGCCACGGATCGATAGAAAACTTTCTTTCTACCCTTTCTGTTGCGTTCTCCAAGCCGGACTTCGCGGTAGGCCGAGAAACTGCCGCGAGAAGACGAATATTACACTAATTGCAACACCCTCGGGAAACTTGTTCACGCCGTACCGCGAGCGTACACGTGGTTCGACTACAGGCTGGAGGAATTTTAAGGGCCGGTTCTACAAGACAATTCGACGCTTTGCCCCTCTTTCTCCTCCGCTCGGTGTCCTTTTTCATTCCCCCGAAATCCGTAATTCTACGGTGTCCTTGTAATTAGAAAAACGAAACGAGTCCGATGGTGAACGTTTTATAAAAACTTAGAAAAGTTGTTATCTTCGGTTGCGTTGGAGAGAGTCCCATCGACACCGCCAGATGGCTCCGTCGTCGAGCGTGCTTACCGCTCGACTGGTTCCAACGGGGTCCCCCCGTCGGTGGGGATACGACCCGGACAGTTACGGCGGAGACCCTCGCGACAGTTACGGAGAGAATACTGGAAGAGTGTCTCGAGTTTTCAAGGAAGGTTCAAGGATAGTACAAGGTCTTGATAGCGTTTCGAAATGACAACGGTCTTCATCGAATTTCATAACGAAGAAAAATCCACGTAGAAGGCACGCCGGATCAATATTGCTTTATGCCGGCGTACGGGCGACACCGGTGCTTGTATGCCCGTTTTATTACGGCGTGTACACACACGGGAAAGGTACGACTTCCTCTTGGTTTACGAGGTGTCGATATCGCGCTCCGTGTAAACGTATATAAAGCGAGTTTACTCTGGCCTCGCGTACCTCGTACTCCCTCGAGAATGTTCTCCCGATCCTGCCGCGATCGAATGTCCTGTCGTACTGCACCAAGGAAAGTGAAAAGAAAGGACACTTATCGCCTCGACCTTTAACCGTACCCTTAACCTTTCGCGGCCGAGCATCGGGGCTGATTCGACGTCGCCATCCCGGCTACAGCTTCCGGTCTAGATCTCTGGAAAAGTCGAATTTTATTTTCACTATTTCTCGCTTTCTTCCATATTTCAAGAACACGCAGCTAAAATTTTCAGAATTACCAGAGTTATAGGTTTCTCCAAAGGAGGCCCATTTTCTTTTGAAAAGCATTTGAAATGCTTAATAATTATATAACACACACTCGTTAGCCGACGTTAAATCAAATTAGATTTGTAGCTTACAATTTTCTAGGAAATTATTTTGCTTCCATTAAATTCTGAATTAAATATGAGAATTAAGTTGAGTCCACAGTTCCAGTTAACCGAAGCTTAATTAAAAAGAAGATCCTGTTATTCCCCGGTGGGAATTGAAATTCCAATTTTGAGAAGGTAGGTGATCCACTTCCCAGCCCGGTTGCCCGCATTCTATCATTCCCGTGTCCGCATAATGGCCGCGGAGAGATTCATTGAAGTTTTCAAAGTTTGGCCCGCCAAGACACGTTCAACTCGGCGGAAACCCAAACAGGTACCGGAGCGCGGTATAGTTTTTACCGTGGAATAAAATCACGCGGAGTCCACTGACAACTTCTCGGCGAGATTTATGTCCCGAAAATTGGCACCGAGTCCCAGCCGGGGAGTTACGGCTCGGCTCTGCTTTTCGAGTGACTGATATTTCACTTGCGTGCGACACGGCGAACCTACTGACGCAGCGTCAGCGACTTTCGAAAGATGCGTTCGCTGTTATCGTAAAAGGAAATTCATTGTCTTTTAAATTGCCCGCGACTCGGCTCTGTCTTTTGAATTATGAACGCGGACTGCGCGCACCGCTCGGCGAAATGTCTCGTCTGAAACCCGTATGAAATCTTGCCACTTATTGTTCGACAGTGTCGGCTAAAATACACTACTCCGCAATATTAACTGAATTATTACCAGATAAAAATTGGTAGACTCAATGCAAAAACATTTAAACAACTGTAAAATTCTCTTAAAATTAACTCTTCAAATTAAAACATGCAATTTGATACAATTTTCTTTTCATTTTGTTTAAATCATCGATCTCTGAATTTCTGTAACTTCGAGTAAATATATTTTTTAAATGTTCCGCCGATGAGTGTATTTATTTATTTATTCACCCTTGACTGTTTGACTAATTCTAATAAAAGAAAGTTGCTTCTATATTTGGCGAATTTGTTCGTTGAATGGATTGATGTGGAATAACAGCTCGACTAATTGAAGATATTGAGGATACGTCGAGACACTGGCATTTCCACGGATTGTCATAAGTTACCCTTTCTATCAATTCGCCCCTCCGCCGGCGGATAGGGCTGTTTTCAGGGGTGCTCGTGACAGTCTCGAGGGTTCGTTGGCATTTAAGTGACGGGCCAATCCACCGGCCCGTACCGAAGTAACGAAACCAGACGGCAGAGAAACCGAGGTTGTTCGCCACGTAACCGCCATTACGGAGAACCAGCAACATGACGTGACTTTTAATCTTCATTTTCCTGGCTTTCGTTATCATTACTCTGTCAGCGTTACGGATACTTTCGCCCGCTTCCTTTTAATCAAATTAATCCGGTTCTTTATATTCAGTCTTCTCGAATTCAAGTTTCCGGTCTCGCCTTTTACCATTTGCACTGACGACTACTGAGGGGGTGCCAATTACTGTGCCTGTATTAATTATACTCATTCTTAAAGCATAACGAATATCACAAAACATGTAGACAGTTTTACACACTCCAGTATTTAACCATTTCTGCGTAATACAGTGAGTTCTCGATATATGTCAACGAAGCGGGACTTGCCAGCGACTAGTATCGTGCAGGAGACATACTCGAGCTGCGTTATGTCTACACTCCTCGGTGTTCGAGGCCCCTCGAGCTCCGGGGCCCTTTACGGTGTATACCCCGTGGTAGTGGGGATAACTCCGCGATGCTTACCGTCCAGGCCTTGGCGACATATATAGAGATATCGCTGTATTGTATTTTGAAACTAGAAATCGACATAAAAGTGAACAAAGAGAGGAGATTCCGAGTTTTGTGATATTTTTAAAAAAGTTGAATAAATGGGTACTCGGGCCCACAGAACGGACAATTATAAAATAAAGATATAAAGCTTTTATTTTGCCAATATTTCACGCTCTTTAGTGACCGACATATCGCTGACTCGTTGCCAGCGAAGCGTAAAAGCCCTGGAGATTCGCCTAGCCGAAATAGTTCCCGGAAATTCTGGGGATGAGCCTGGGTCTACTATCGAGGCACTACTGTATTACACAATGGAGTGACAGGCAAGCCCTCGATCCCCTCGCGGACGTAACTGAACAATAAACCTCCGTAGCAATACAGCTCGTTCGCTATAAATAATATCTCGATAGGGAAGCGTGAGCGATTTATGGCCGCTCGCGTGTGCTCAGATTATGCAAGCGTTACGAATGTTACGTTACGCCGATTCACAGTTGTGCGATCCTAAAAAGTCGACCAAAAAAAAAAAAATTAATTAATCCGGCCAGGGACTGTATAAAATAAAAATTTTCTGCCAGAATTACAGCAAATTATATAGAAATTCATTTTCCTTCTTAATATGTTTAACAGGTTGAGTACAACTCGACAGTATTTTCCAAATCTTCTAATGTTTCAAATTACAGCTGCTTACTTTTGTCATAAACGCATAAACTTTTTCATTATGCAACGAGTAGGTTACTAGTCAATTCCGGTGGTACAGTTAAGTGACTGACCCCGCACGTTCCGCGGACGATCTGCCTTCTGACCAATCGAACATGTTCCGTCCTGTCCGTCGAACATTACTTCCACCAGCCCCTATTGTCCATTGATCAGGGTTACGAAAGGACAGAGGGAAGAATAGGTCGGGCGAGGTTAGTGTCGGGCTGTCTAGGTCATGGATCGGTCGGTGTTCTTGATCGGTCGTTTATCTGAGTGTAGTCATGACCCAGTTGCCGTTACCGGTAATGTTAATCGCCATTCTCGGCCGGCACGTGCGCTGCACAGTTATGCGCTTTTTGTTTGCCGTGCAGCTCATTCCGAAGACAGAGTCGTTCAGCGTTGACAATCAACAGTTCATGACACTGTTGCCAACGGACTCTGCCAGGCGGTCCGGTCGATCCATCTCGCCGAAATCCTGTTGCAGACTGTACTGTCCAACAGCGATTATGCGTGTCGAGAAAATATTTGTGCTGAACACTCGACAACATATTCCGAGGTCATTGAAATTCGCGAGGGCTCCTTTGGACTTCATATTTACCAATACAGTATGATTTCTCGATATATGTCACCAAGGCCTGGGTGATAAACGTCGTGGAATTGTCCCCATAACTGTATACCCTGTGAGGAGCCTCGGTCGCTAGGGAGTGTAAACACAGGGTACGTGTCCTGGACGATATATGTCGTTGACAAGACCCGCGTGGTTGACATATATCGAGTAGTCACTGTAATTTTTTAGAGGGGAAAATAATTGAAATTTTTCAAGTTGGGGAGCTCACCCGAGGAGCCTCACCCTCCCTCGTCCCTTATTCGTAGGGCCGTGGTCAGGAGGGAGGTCCTTCTGTTTACAGCGGGTCCGCCGAAATAATTAAAATTTCCTGGGCGGCGCGTTGTTTGTTTCAGGACAATCGATCGATCTGTTTCGCTTGACTCGATCGGCTCGAAACGAAAGCGGGGCTCGTTAATGCCAGAACTGGACCTAACGATCCTCGGAACGAAAAAAAAGGAGCGCGCCGTTGGGAGGGTTAGGCGTCTTAGAGAGCGCGCGCGTATCCACGTACCTAGCGGAAATAAAAGAGTGAGCGCGCGTGAGATAGAAAAAGGTCACGACAGGAAGACGCTCGGTTCGAGTGAAGAAGAGAGTAAGAAAGAGAGAGAGAGAGAGAGAGAGAGAGAGAGGGAGAGAGAGATAATGACATGCTTTATTAAGCTCGGGCATTCCGGGTGCCTTTTTGCAGGTAATTATACGCTCGCACCTAGCGAGTTACACCGGTGGCACGCCGTCTAATTACTCTTAATTACGAACAAAAGCACCACCCTCAGACACCGGGATTCCAAGCGTGATAAAGGCGACGGAGTTTACGACGGACATCGCCTGCGCTTTCAAAGTTCATCGGTCGACGTAATGGCTTGCGCCGTTCGTCCCACACCGGAAGCCAGTTCGCAAAAACATATTTGCACACGGGGAGTACGTTCCCGCGGAATCGTGTTAACTCGAGCAACTGGTTTGCCCGGGTTTCCGAACTCGCACGTACGTTCCTTTTGCTGCGAATCCGGGCGACAGGTCGTTTTTTAACACGTTTGTGCCACTTCATTGTGTCCTCACCGCAGCAACAATCAAGAACTTATCATTTCTTGTTGTTCCGCGTTCAGGAACATGTGTACTGACTCATAGAAACACTCTTTTTCAAACAATACAGTGTTTACTCGATACATGTCCAAAACACCGGTCTGGCAGTGACATATATCGGCCAGGAGGTGCTATTCTTTGATCCACGCCGAATTTAGAAAAGGGAAGCGAAGCTCTAGGGGCCTCGGTTGCCTAGGAGCGTAAACATACATGTCCTGCACGATGCATGTCCAAAACGCGGACCTGGCAGGGACATAGATCGGAGATTTAGAGTTTTGTGCAGCAACCGCGCAACGATGGGAAGCTCTCGTGTTATAACAACAGTAAACAATAAACTACAAACTCCAATAAAACTGCAATCAATATAATAATATATAAAAATATATAAAAACTTGTGTACTTGTGTTAACAAGTACTTTTTGGGACATGTTTTATCGAAATTTATTTTACTTTCTTATTGTACACGAACTTTAGAACCACGATGAAAGTCATCAGGTCGGTGTGCTGTTCCGGTTTGATTTTTTGTAATAATGTATTGAAAGTATAATCGGGCAAATCACGGACGGTTAAATGGATTGAAAACGCCTGCATTTCAATTAAATTCTTTTTTTCGTAGGTTCCTCCGCGCAAGGGGAGGGGGAGAGAAAAAAACAACGCGCATGCATAGACTCATTTACATGCTCCGCTTTAACGTAACAAACTGCATCGCGTGCACATGGTCCGCCTATGCACCTTCTTGGAACCTGGTTGGACGAGTGCACGCTAATACGGCTCTCGTAATTCCTGGAATAAATATTCCTTGCTGTTACTACTAACCTTCCTACATTTTCTGAGAAGTTCTATGCTGACATCGGATCGCGATAACCGGAGTGTCCGTGGTTTGCAAATTCGATAGTTTCAGGATCGATACGCTGAAGATTAGAATGCAGATCCGCTTACTTTTCGGAACGTTAGGCCGTTTCCGCCGCCCCGGGACTATATCTCAGCTGTTTCGCATGCATCTAGCTCAAATACTGATATTGAACGTTCATTTCTTCCAAATATACAAAAGGGAACAATCTACTTCCTTGAATATACTTTAAATTAACAATTATTCAACAGGAAATAGCTGAAAGAGACTATATCTTAGCTGTTCCATATCTACCTGGGGTAAGGGACCCAATGACCGTGGGGGTGCCTTTTAATTACTGTGCCTACATTAATTATACTTATTTTCAAAAGGAAATAGCTGAAAGAGACTATATGTTAACTGTTCCATATGTACCTGGGGTAAGGGACCCAATTACCTTGGGGGTGCCTTTTGATTACTGTGCCTATATTAATTATACTTATTTTCAAAAGGAAATAGCCGAAAGAGACTATATCTTAACTGTTCCATACGTACCTGGGGTAAGGGACACAATTACTTATAATTATTTTTAAAGCACAATTGACATTAAAGTTATGGAAATTTCGTTTATTTAAAATAAATATTGCTGCTGCTGTTATTGTTCACGCCTTCCCCAATGAATCCTAAAACAGTAATAAAATAATATAGTAATATTATAATAGTTCTTATTTTAGAAATATCACAAGATTTCATTAAAATATATATATATATAGTGGGTTTATGGAAATTTCGGGCAGTACAAAGTTTCCTTCCTCTAGTATACAGGCCGTTTGTTCATAAAAATCGCGGCGATCTTCGCGCTTTAATAACCGGCGTACAATCTCTTATTCGAGGTCGCGGAACTCGATGGAGCGAGACTCTCCTGACGAGGGAACAGTTAACGTTCCCACCCTCTGCCCTGCCGATAACGATTTCTCCTCTATAACGTCGTGCAATTTCCTTCGTCCGGACTGTCCAGAAACACTTCCTTAAATCTCGGCTGTAAAACAAGCCGTTGCGGCACCGTGGCTGTACGTTGCACATAGAACGTCGGCCTGGTTGTTTCACCGGTGGTAAAACTGGACAAGTAAGCGAAACGAAAAGAGGGTTGTGTGTGTGTGTGTGTGTGTGAGAGAGAGAGAGAGAAAGGAAGATCCTCCTCGCAGATAGAGAGCAGCTCGTAATAACGCACAGGCCTCGGCGCGGTCCGCGTGGCAGGTTGTTATTGCCGCTTATTATTTATCCATCGTGGGCGGCTCGCGAACTGAGCCGAGCCGAGCCTAGCCGAGCTCTGTTTACACGCGGCCGAGGAAAGGGACCGGGCGAAGGAACGTTAATTATTATTCTCGCGGGTGGACAGTTCGAGACCGAACTGTTCGATGGCGTATACTTTCCGTATCGGACGGTAGCGTTCTGACTGTTGACACGTGCCCGTGATAACAGCCCCGGGGAAAGGTACACGACGGACCTGATACCCGGACACACCGGGCTGACAAAGAATTTTTCCTGCAATCGATAACGAGGCCCGTTGCTTCCGGAGCGTCGTGGCAACCGGTGTTTTGAGCCCGCGCCGGCCAACCCCCGTTTCAACCCCGTTTCAACCCCGTTTCAACCCCATGCCGCTCTTCGACCGACCCGAGCGTGTGCCGTGTCGAATCGCGCCACCGCCGACCACCCCCCTCCCCTCCTCTGCCCCAACCTTCGCGCCGGTTTGATTAATCGCTCGCCGGGAGTCGTTCCCGACGAAATTTTAACCTTTCCGATCGGTCCGGGAAAGGTGAATGGGCTCCGGATACAACCGAGAGAAATGGCGCCCTGTTATAGCAATCCGTCTCCTTCAACCCTTTCGCTTCTGCATTTCCTACCTTACGTCCCTTAGCGTGGCTCCAGAAGGTCTTTGAACGCCAATACAGTGATTACTCGATATATGTCCCGAAAGCCTAAATGTCCCGGAACTACCCCCACTACCTCGGCGTATACCCTGTGAGGGGCCTATCCGATATTTGTCGCTGGCTAGACCCGCGTTTTCGACATATATCGAATAACCACTGTACTGTGCAACACGTTATGGGGCCCTTTTTATAATAATTTTTAGACACTTCGGAATGTGATTAATTCTAATTTGGTTTCAGAGGTTTTTGCGGAGTAATGAAATCACGAGCCAGAAAAACTACAATTGCCAATACCTGCCGGGCGTAATGCAATCGATGACGTAGACCACGGTGAAGGTTTCCGGGCGGAACAGCTTGTCATTTCCTTATCGATTAAACAAAAAGGAAAACTCGTAAAACCGTCGAGTTCGGCGTAACTGTCTCGTTTCCCCGTTCGCAATTAAGCTTTACGTTAATTCCGTAACCGAGAGTTTCAAAATCGATTAATCATCACAGCATACTAAAGTCTTGAAAGCTCGAGAGAATGAAAGTTGTTACAAAACGTCACGCCAGTTTATTCTCGCTTCACTAGAACTGTTAATCAAGTAATTTGAACTTTGCTTTATTCTTTGGAGAAGTGTTGGTTTTTTATGACGCTATAAAAAAAAAAAAAAGAATATAAATCGGAGTGGAACACGCGAGTGCAAATCGGAAAAAAAGATAAGGAAATAAATATGATGCCTTATTAATTTTTTAAACCCGTAATCGGGACAATTTATCGGGCGGATTAGGCACATAAGGTGGCCAGCATCTCGCGGATTAATTGCAGGTAATTACCAAATAACTCCTCTGTCGGCGGAATCGTCACAGTCGGAGCGGGTTCAAGAAGCTCCGAGCGCGTCCATTGTTTCGCCGGGACGCATTGTTGTTGCGCGTGGGTTCCGCGGCAATTTCCTTCTAATTGCATTAAGCACGGCCGTCGTAATGAAAACGAAAAAGAAGAAGAAGAGAGAGAGAAAAAAAAAGGAACTTGATTTGTTGCCGTGCTCGGCACGCAACGTTTAGAGACGTTTAATTGCACCTGGAAACGTCTGGGATTGTTCTTCGTATTTTCGTATGATTCACTATCATCCGCCCGGCCCGGTCAATCTGTTTATGGCGATTTTCTCTTCAGCCCCATAACCCCTTGCCCTACAATACCAAGTCACACTAGTCATGAAGATTCTGAACAGAGTCTGATGTACGTTATTCATTTTCATTAAACCGAAATAAAATTTTGTTTTATTTTGATAGAAAAAAATATTGTGTCCCGAGAGAAAGAAGCGATTGCCGAAGTCATTTGAAGCAACTTTCTCCTTTGCGGAAATGTTCTCCGAGGCTCCGTTCAGGAGATATTAACGAAAAACACGGACCAATCAGAGCGCGGCTACGGGTGAGTGCGGCGCTGACGTCAGAAGAGCCGGAATCCGTACACCGTAGCCGCGCCTTGATTGGTCCGTGTTTTTCGTTGATAACTCCTCAACAAGGCCACGCAGAACATTTTCGCAAAGGAAAAAGTTGCTTCAAATGACCTCAGGAATCCCCTCGCTCCCACGGCGTTGGCATTGGTGGAGGCAAAATTCGTCCGCTGTGGCCGCGCTCTGATTGGTCCGCGCTTTTATAATGATCGTAAAACAGTAGAACAGGTGCGAAGTAAATGACTGAGCACATTCCTTCGTAACACATGCAGGAAAGATAAATATCAATATGAAAATTGGCACGAGCTTGCTAGGTGACCTAATCGTTCTACCTACTGACTCTGCTACCGAGGTATACAAAGTAGAAACAAAAAGTGCAATGCGTGCACACGTCAGTAACATAATTAATTTCTGTTCCGCTATACTTGTTATTAGTATTTTTTTAAAGACCTACTTGAATTTATTAAAGAAACCAACTTGATAAATCAATAATCTATTCTCAGATAATCAATGTCAATCGTACAGTATAGAAACGTTTTGATTTGTTGTTCTAGATACTTGGGAGAAATGGGACTAGCCGAAAGAGAAGCAGAAATGCAGGAGTTAGAGACACCACGATCCGGTAGATCGCGAGATCTTTTCGGCGTGCAGCTCGAGGTAAATCAACAAATCCTATCACAATTATTAAAAGAATCTCACTTTTAAAAACAAAGAAAGTAACAGTATCCTTCTCGCAACTGTAGAAAAAGTATATAGTACATTAGTACCTTTACCTTAAATTTTAATAAATCAAAGTAATAAAGTAACAAAGTAAAGATAACGTCAAGACTATCGCAACGACCCAGTATGTCCATCTCCATAGATTTCTCGCATGAGTGAAAAATTTTGCGAGCAGAGTTTCGTAATGATAGTGCAAACGATCTTGGATCCGGCCATGTTCTAGATCCCCTATAAAAGGATCACCGGCGGAGAAAGGTGAGGCCCGATCGATCGAACAAGGAAAAGAGTTCAATGGACAGACTTTCCTTAGCCGTTTCGGTATCAGGTAGCCGTTCAGTTTGCGCTAGTAGGTCCGACACCGGTTTTCTGGGTCGCACCTCTCACCGGCGCCATTGGCAAAAGTAGCTATTGAATTTGCAGCGTGCAGCTTGTTCGGTGAGCGGGCTATTATCGAGTCACAATCGAACTCGTTTTTGACCTCGGCGGTCGACGCCATAAAGCGTAAATTTCGAGCCGGATTCTTCTCGAAACAAAAGACAACTGTTCGCAACGAACGTCACTACGATCGCAGCATTAATTATATTAATGCGCGCATCATTTCCTCCACGACAGCCTTTCACGAACCAGCAAATTCGAGCGACAGTTTCACTTCCGGACCCCTCTGATCGATTTTAACATCGGCGATCCTTTCGGAAAGATTTCTCCTTTTGCTCGCTGATCCGGAAACGAAAACGGATCGCTAACTTTATAGTCACGCATTAGTGGGCGACGATCATTTTTTTCATTTCACCCGGTACCGGACACCTGCGATATTTATTCCAATCTCATTACCAATCCTTCCGCGAAGGTTTCGTTTTCGTCATTGCACGCCTGAATGAACGGGAAAATCATTTCACAATGTTTCACCTTTCTCTTGGCTGCGTAACTGAGTCAAACCTGTTATTGGCAATGTTAACCCCTTGCCCTATAACATAGAGTCAGACTCGCGACGAAGATTCTGTACAGAGCCTAATAAATATGTTATTCATTTTCTTGCAACCGAAATAAATTCCATTTCGGTGTAGTTTGTTAGATCTAAGCCAGGCCTGGGCAACTGGTGGCTCGCGAGCCACGCGCGAGTCCCCTTCCCACTCCTGGGACCCCCCACCATGCTCCTATGACGTGTTAGGGGGGCTAGGGACCTACACAGGAGGTTGTCTTCAAGAGAGATAAAAGCACGGTGGGTTAAGATGAAGTGTAAACTGGTAGTGGGGGTCGTGAAGCGACGGCGGGGAAGAAGTTGCCCAGGCCTGGTGGATTGCACTGTTTATACTGTACTTTTCTGAAACACAAAAGCAAAATCAATTTTTGACCCGGATACATGAGATTCCCCCTGAAGATAATGTTGTGAACGCTTCGGAGCTGATAATTAATCATTAAATAGTGTGTGCTAAGTGTATACCGAGCGAGGACAATATGGTCACCACGAGTGGGTCCTCGAACGAAAGTAACGAGTACACGGCTGCTAGAAGAACATTCTGACGTGAGGTTCATGAATTATCGAACAAACAGATGTTATAATGGCAGGGTCGCTGCTGTTCTAATGTAAATTGATCGCACGGGAAGATAGGACCCGAGCGGAATGTTCCCCTGCGCTTCTATCGTAATTACCGACGGGGGTTTATTAATTGCTTTGGCAATATGACACGAGCCTAATTATTCCGCGGCCGACTCATTATAAACGGCACGGCTTATAATGTTTCGTCGAACTGGCACCGGCCCCGGGGTCGCCGATCATTCGGCTATATTTATGTATCTACGGCTCGTCGTTTTAATCGGCCCAATGCAAACGAGCCGTAACACCGAGTCACGAGTTCATTAAATCGGCCGAAAACGGCCGAGATACCGATCGTCTCGGTCGGTTTGCACAGCGCGAACTGAATGAAGTCGATTTCGCAATTACTTGTTTGAAGAACACGACCATATTTGCGGGCGTACTTTGTAGCGCAGTGGAAAAGCTTGTGACGTCATCGTCAACACGGTAGACTGGCCGCATTCTCACCGTCGACGCGACGCGACGCGACGCGCACTGTATCGAAAAGCACGTTTTCTCGACAAAATTCCGTTACTCGAAAGTTGTACGAACAAGTGTTTCCAGGCGAAAGTTGTAGGATATACAAGAGAGTATTTATTCGACATTGCAGTAACCTTGAAACACTGTGGACATTACAATTGAATTTTTTAGTGGAAACCAAGACGTTTTCGAAACACTAGAATACCTGGTTATTTGTTTACTTCAGCGGACCCTCGCCGGTCTGGATGACCTTGAAGCATGTTGTCAAGGTCATCGCTCTGTTTAGTTTATTTTCCCGGTCTTAGCTTTTTAGATATTCGACTGACGAGTGATTTGTCTTCTTCCAAAAAATTTGCTACATACTAAATATCAAAGTCTTTTGTTAATTCAACCTATTTTTAGCGCTAGTTTTGAATTACGCGAACGGCGCGAACTGGTCTATAATAAGAGCATGATGACACATTTGCTCGTTAGGACATTTATATTGTGCGACCTTGAATATACTAGGTACTTTAGGTTTATGGTATCGCCAGGGTTACAAAGCCTTAGAGGGGCGTTTAGATTAGTGTACCCGTTGTGAATCCCACAGATACAAGATAGGGAATGAGCGTAATTAGACAGTAATCGTCGCGGTAAGGCACTCGAGAAATTATCCGTGGCATCTACATGAAAATTACTTGGCCTTTACACAAAATAATTGCTACAAAAATTGTATTACAAAATGTATTTTTAAAATTTTACGGGTAAATTAAATGCTATTATTCGTTGATGAATCAAGTTTTCAAGTCACACTGACTTTCGTCCCACTTTTTAGGGTAATCGAGCACTGTGAAACGTGTCGGTGACGGAAAAAGAAATGCCGGACGGACTGCGTAATTCATTTGGTCGGTGCAACCGCGTATCGGTCGCCGTCATTATCCGGTTATGCTTCCACGGTTCCACGGACTGTTTTCACTTTTATGTTAAACGCAACATTATTATAAACGCCGCTATTAAAATTATTATCCAGGAAATCGGCGTCGAAGTTCGACTTCGCGTTGTTTCGGACAATTACCGTGTGGTTTCCGCGCCATTGGAGCGTTGTTTCCGTTTTCCTTCGGTCGAGTGAAAAAAACAATAGAGTTCTTGCACCTAGAATTTCTCAACACTAACCGGCGCTATCATGAATCTCTTATACGTGTCAATTTGTTCTACACGTTATCGTGTTGCAAATCGATTGCAATAGAAATAAGTTTGATATGAAAGCAGCGTTGCGCTAATCTTCCAAGGTTGGGTCTGCTGAAACAGCTAAGCAAATTTTTATCGATTTTTTAAAATTGTATCAACTGTGTGACCAAACAGCGGCTCCATTGCAAGCATACGTATTTATTGGTAAAATTATGACAAAGTATATAAAGTATTTGCAAAGTTCGAAGAAATCGTAATTTTCCATAGGCCGCAATTAAGTCATTTTCAAGAAACACGAGTGCCTCGAAACGGTGTAAAAATAAAAAGGACAAATTATTTATGACGTGCTGGAAAGCCTATGATATTCACGACACACCGACTCGAATCGGATTGGTCACCGTAGATGAGCGTACTTATGCAGTATTCTCCTGTGTCGTTTAGTCGCGCACCGCTTTTTCGCGCGTTTGCAGTGCGCCCTGCAAAAACAAATGGACTCGCACGAGTCCGCGTGCAAACGATCGTCCGTAGAACCCAGCAAAAGAAAGTATTTTATATTGTTCGTCGGTGCCGATCGGTTTTTGCATAACGCCGGGACCCCGGCCTCGGCGTTTCACGGTTTGCTCCTTTCATCGCGGATAATTTCGTTCGTTTCGCTTGCGCCTTGTCGTCGTAACCGCATCGACAATCGAGATTCTGTCGTTCGCCAGAAACGAAAGCGTCCGCGGATCACCGGAAATAGCTTCGATCGCGGTAATAACCAGATCTTTCTCGTCACGTTTCGTCCGCGGGAGTAATTGGCACCCATTGCCGGTCAAATTCGAAAGAAAAATCATTTGCGTCTGTCAATTCCTCTGGAACTCCGAGAGAAGACAAAAGCTGCGTCAAAATGACGGATTTTCTAATATATGATCATTGAGATTCTAAAGATGCATCTATGGGGTACAGTGTTCTCTCCGTAAGTGTCCAAAGGATCTCTACCGTAACTGTCGTAATGGTATCCCCACCACTGGGGAACGGGGGTCCTCCTTAAATAATTTATAACTCGCGTAAAGAATATTCTTTACGAATTTAGACGTAAATCAGACTAAACGCTATTTTTCAAAAATTTTTGTTACACATCATACAGTAAACTAATTAAAGTGTGAGCTAATTTTTATAATAAATGCATCGAATCAGCAGTGGGACCTCAATCAACAGTGAGAGGGCAAACTTTCTCTTCGGAATAGCACCATGTCATCCGTCTTTTGAATAATGGAACCTAATCATCGTGGATGACTATTGACGTCCACCGCTGTCCGAGAGTTAACCACCGAGCTATCGATAGCAGCCAGGCTATCGAAGCCCTGATAACAGCTCTCCGATCCGCCCCCACGTGAAAATTTGATGTTACAGTAAATTTACGTGGCTTATACGCGGAGGCCAATGCCAGCCGGCTACAACAAATGACACGATATCACAGTTCGTTCCTAGTTTGAATCACAGTAACTCCGACAACATGTTACGCACGAATCACTGAAATTTCGTCAGGCGATTTGGGCGCTTTTCTTTTTCTTTTTTCGTTTCAAGGTCATTCATCGCGTCACTCTATTCGGGTAATGGAGTCGTATTGTAGAATGCTGCGACGTTGCGCCATGATTCCGCCTTTATTAAAATTTACGTTCATTTGACGAAATATTCGTCCGTTACACGCTAGTCCGAGGTAGATTAGAACGTAGCCCTGGACAAATGGGATGAAGACGTTTATGTGAATATATTTATTAGACCTGCTAGAAAGGTTTGTGAAAGAACATTTTTCTTGATATAGGGTTAGGGACCCAGTTACTGTGGGGGTACCAATTTTGCTGTGCCTGTGAGAAATTAATGTCTCTTTTTAACGTGTAATTAATACAGGCACAGTAATTGGGTCCCTTACCTTAAATAAGGAAACATCTTAAATAGAATTTTAAACGACTTTGGCTTAGAAAATGTTTTATTATTTTATTAACCAGGCCTTGGAAGATTCATCAGCTTGGCAAGAGTTAGACGGGAACACTTTCTGTTTTTCTTTCGAGTGAGTCACGTTGGGGAGAAGTTCGGGAGAAGAAAAAACATTTTTCGCCGGGCTCGCTAATGCGGTTACCGGACAGCTGATTGACGTTACGCGGGTATGCAGTTTATTAAATATGTAATTCATCGCATGCGGCGACGGGGGAACAACAGCTTTTCTCCGGCTAACAAGGACGGCCGATTACGACAGACAGGATAATAACTTGCCACTTCGTAATCGACTCAGTATCGCGGCCACATATCTTTTAATACGCGGAGTCAGCGTAGAATTACAGAAAGTTACATTTCGACAGACATCCGGAACAACTGAGTTGTGGTTCCGTGTTTACCTTTCCATCGGATTATGCCAAACGCCCGCGAAGGACACCTAACTAAACATTGAGCACTCTTCGCTCGATATATGTCCCGAATATTCTAGCAGATAAAAGTCATCGTCTTATATGGAAAGAGAACTGTACTGCGTTTCTACGTAACGAAATTATTTTTCAGACAATGCAAGCATTCCGATCTCTAATCACCAATTTGCATAATCCGGGAATAATAAGTCATATTAATCGTAGGAAGTTCAGCGGTTTTAGACAATTATGGAGTGTATTCGCATGCAGACTGGATCGCAGATCGGTGGCGCGTTAGCGTCTTGCGCTGTTCCCCTATCTTCTGAAATATATCTATTCAGGTTCTTCCACGTATAACATCATGTGTCCATTCGCGTGCACATACGCCCGGTGCTATACCGTATATACGTACACGTACCGACTCGGAGAAAACACGGTGCACCACCAGTACGATAAAGCACGGAATGAGATCGTTATCGGACGAAACAGGAAAGGAAGTTTTGCACTGGCTACGCTCGCTGATCTCCTCTTGAACCTTCATTAATTAACTCTCTTCCTCCCACCCATCAGCGGACACAATAACCTTATCTGTTCCTTTAAATTAAGTGTTACAGGACACAGTAGGTGTTGTCCGAAGTTTCGTGAATCGCATGTTACATAGGGTCATCCGAGAAAACCTACCTACATGTTTCTTTCTAATAAAATACAAACACAATTCAGCTATTAAATTAAATTTTCAATGACTCCTTTCTTTGCTCATTCTGCAAAAAGGTGGCCGAAATTCTAGACCTATTTCAATTTGAATTCTCACCACAGCTGCGCTATTGATAACAATGCAGATGAAATTTTTTTCAGAATGCAAAAACCCTTGTTATCAAGTGAGTAAACCAGCTTTTACAGATAATTTCTATACTGGTTGTTGGTATATGATCGTTCGAGATTTATGGCTGGTAAATGACCGATTGCCGCTAAGAAAGAGAGCTGCATTAATTTCGATTAGTACAGTTTGTTCGTGCAGAAGCAAATTGTGGAAAAGTATTATCAAACACGGGATATAGGAACATATCCAACATTAAATATATTTTTGCGACTCGATTGTAAGAGGTCTTTTAGAGGCCTATTACCGTTATCGGGTCACGCCCAATGTTACCGATAATACACTCGAGTATTTGATATACTCCATTTCTACTAATATATAAATTCCGATCGATAGCTCGGCGAAAAATGATTAGATTGCAAAAAGTTATTGCGAATTGATAGTAGAATGTCTTGCCGTAGTAAAACTTCAAAAAATAGAACATTCAAAAGGTGAATGTTTTAGTTAAACTTTTACATCGACCGAAATATCATTTTATCATTCCCTTTTCAGCACAAGTGGTACATCGAACAAAATACAATTTTAGTATTCTCTTTCAAACGCAAGTGGTACATCGAACAAAATATTTTATTATTCTCTTTCAAACGCAAGTGGTACATTGAACAAAATATCATTCTATTCTCTTTGAAGCACAAGTGGTGCTCAAGATAAATGTTCCTATATAACACAGAATATAGTAACGTAGTGTCTTTAAATATATTTCAGCACATTTTTAAGCAAAAATCGCGAGGTTTAACATCTTTGTAAATTTCCGTCCTGACTTAATAAAAACTTGATGGTTTGAATAAAAGTTTCATGCCTTGCAATACTACTTCGGTAAATAGTTTCTGCAATCGGTAAGACATGTCGAGTCGGTAAGACAGTTTCAGGATATGTAATCAGATTATACTTTGTGGTATTACGTCTATTCTTGTTTCTCTTTTTGTTGAATAAGCGTTCAATCAAATTTTATATATCGTCTGAATTTATATCTCGTCTGTGGTACACGCTACGTGAGACAAAGAAAATGAGCAAATATATCGTTTGTTGGAAATGCGTAGGTAAAACTGATCGAACGAATATAGAGTATCTTTTATTTGTTACTTTCTTATAAAGCTTCTTCGAAGAACCAAGTTGTGCATCAATATCTTAAATATTGGCGAAATAATATCATTTGTTACTTATGTAATTGAATTATTTAAAATCGATAGAAGAGTTTTATGATTAAAAATTCGAAAACTTTTTGTTACAGGTTACCTCTCTGCTTTTAGAAGGGGAACGCCGAAAATTAGCAGTTCTTCAAAGGGAATTACAAGTTGCACTTGCAGAAGGAGGCAGTGTCAAAGTGAAGGAACAACAAAAGCTAGAGTTGCTCCATGCTATATCGTAAGTAAAAATTGCTTGTATCAACTGGAAAACAAAGCAACCGAATTGGTTTCTCTCTTTAATAGTTTTAATACGTTGTTAGGAACGTATTATCTTAAATTCTTTTATTCTATACTATTTCAAATTACATCCACCAATTTTTTCCCTCAAATTGATAAAATCCACAGTAATGAAAATAGACACATGTCTAATTCCTTATAAAAGTAACAAAAGCATTAGTATTCGATGCAACTCATATTGCGCACGATTCTACGAATTTGTTAAATAATTCTTTTCAATAGCTTCGTGACAATTTTCAGAAATAGTAAAAAATAAAAGAACTGGAACGAATCATTTTTCCCCGTCTCACGGTTCTAACATTTGCGTATCACTTTTCCGCGTCGTAGCGAATATGTTCCGTAAAAAATACACGAGAGATAGAGAGACAGAGAGAGAGAGAAAGAGAGAGAGAGAGAGAGAGAGAGAGAGAGAGAGAGAGAGAGAAACAATGGAAAAAGAAGGAGAGAGAAAGAAAATGGATTAACGTGACAGCAGGTGCGTCATCGTAAAAATGATTCCACTGAAAGCGTTCTCTGCTAGCGTGTCTCCAAATTTCGAAATTTCCAGGGAATCTATCGAAACGGTTGGCCGGGTAGAAAAAGCTCGGCTAAGGAAACATCCATTTTCCCGGACGGTGGCTTTCGAATAATATATTTTGCAAGTTGGCACTGGACCCTCGTAACACGAACTCTGCCTCTCGCAGTTCCCTCCCCGCGCCCCGAAAGGGAGAAAAGGGGTGGGAGGATTAACTCGTTCAAGATTTATTAGCGCTTGTCCTCCGGCGAACTAACAATTTGATCAAACTACCGTGGAATTATGCAATTTCGCGTAGCTTCCGGCGTGACTTGTTCGAAATCTAAACTATCAGCCACCGTGGCTTATTCCCGCGAAAAACATGCCGCGGTTAATTAAAATTTGGAATTTCATTAAGTCGCCTGTTAATACCCTCCTGCGTTAGGCAATTAATTCGGAAAATATCTTCCTCTATGTGGGTGGGCATTTAGCATTGAATCGACGCGACGCGACCTTCTGGTCATTAACTATGACACAATTGTACCAAATGATAATAGTTCTTTCGAGAAATGAGAAGAATTAGTTGACAAGATGACGTGTGCAAAAGAACTTTTGAAAATATTCCAATTTGTTGGTTTTAAAATAGATTCTCTGGGATAGTTATTTTATTATGTTCAAATAATAATGGGAGTTGTTGAATATTATATTGTACGGTACGAGGCAGTATAATGGTATGTTAAAATATACAATATGACATACCCGGCCAGGTTATTACTGAAACTTGTAATCACGTGTTGATTACTTAATTAATTTATACAAACTATGGTTACATGAATTTCGAATACTACATTAACATTTTTATTCAAATATTAATTCATGCTTATTAACTCGAATACCTCTATTATTAAACTAATTCCACCACTGAAATTACGATTGAACGAATGATTACAATAAGACAATGCTACAAAACGTGAGGCTTTTTCTGTGATATCTGGTGTTTACTATATATATGTCTCAAATACCTAGCCGATAAAAGTCCCAGAATTACCCCCACACCGCGGGGTATACCCCGTTAGAAGCCATGAACCGAGTAATCAAAGAATAGTATTTCCGATCTATGTCCCTGGCTAGACCCGTGTTTTGCACATGTATCGAGTAAGTCACTGTACTAGCAAATTCCTCCTTTCCGCGTCGCAACAATTATAGCATTGTGTGTTTCATTCGCAAACTCGATGTCCCGGAGTGTATGAAAACCCAATTCCCTTTTCTGGCGTAATAAATCTCGCGTGTCAGAGCTCAGGCTAGGTGCGAGCGGATTTTCCCGAATCCCAAAAATTAGGGACGCCGACGGCGCTCACCGGTACGCCTCGCGGGCCGAGACGTTGCCGGAAGTAAAGTGTCGTCGACAGGCCCGCGAAGAAGAGAAAAAAAAAAAGAAAAAAGAAAAAAGCAGCTTCAAGTCAGCGATATGTAAAGCTGCCTTCTCTCTTTTTTTTCCTCACCGTTTTCGCGCTTCGTCGCTGTTTGCACAACTCCTTCCGGAGGCTCACGTGATTTCGACCCTGTCTACAGATGGCGGTACGGTCTCGTTGATTAAACGCAATGATAAATGTATGAGATCGCCGCGGTGGCGCGGCGAGACGACGTTTCTTTCGTTTCTGAACCACGCGACTCCGACTTCGGCTCGGTGTTTGCAACCTGGAATTATTTATCCGGACGACATCGTGTTCTTTTCACCGAAACCCTTTTCTTCCCCCGGCGCAGACCGCCAAGCTAGACAATAATTGAGCCTCTACTAAATAAAAGACTATTTTACACCTTACCAGGTTATCGGTAATTAACGCTCGTTACAGTCAAGATGTTTCCCTGATAAATTTAACAAGACAGTATGACATTATTGTTCTCGAAAGATCGAGCGAGTCCGCCGCCCTAAAGGATCATACATCACTGTCATCGCGTAGTCCAGCCTCGAGCTTATCTTGAAATCCCTAAACAATCTAGTTTCTCTCGCTGTGTCTCGTAGGCATTCAAAGGGACAGCACAGATGCTATACAGAGCGAATTCTGCCCCGTTTTAATGGAACGCGTGTTTTAGGACGGGGGACGGAACGAAGTCGGTAAGGTAGAAAACGATACTGATATGATAAAAAAATTTGTTCCGAGTCATCATTTTTCGTTTTCACTTTGGAATAATGCCAAATTTCGCCCGGGAAATCTTTATTGTTTTGCGGTTGAGAGGGACAATGGAACCGGGAATCGGAAAGTCATCGGGAAGGAAGAGGTTGGCACTGCCGTATTCAATTTCGATAGTTCACTTCCGGATTCGAGGATCGACCGGTGTCGGCCCCGAGAAAAGAACGGTAAACGCGGGGGGCAGGCTCGCGCCATGAATTTGTAACACTGTTTGCTTTCACGTAATTGCCCAAGTTTTCGCGGAGACGTTCGTCCATCCGTGGAACTTTCTCGATTCCTAAATCACTGGGCGGAAACCGCTCGGAAAAATCCGCTGGTGCAGCCACCGGCGACGCCGTCTTCCTCTCGTTGCTTCTTTTAACGTTTAATTTTTTCCCGGGAAAAAGGGGAGCGCGACAGAAACTGAACATAGCGCTGTGAACTCGCCTCCGGTTTCTTTGGGATTCTGCCCATTTCGCGCGAACGTTAATCGACTGGACGTTCCTTCTACAATTTCACGCACACCTCGTGACAAAACTACGGTAATTCCTCCGTAATTGTCGCAACGCTCTCTACCATAACTGTCGACATTTTATCCCCACCACTGGGGGGACCCCCCTGGAACCAGTCAAGCGGTAAACACGCTCGACGATCTTGCCAGGGGCAGTACCGGTGAGACTCGGTGAGAGAATTTTTTTTCATGAAACTTTTACTGTTGTGTTCGTTTCATTTTGTTAAAATTCTTTTAGATAACAAGATAGTCAAACTGCAAAGCGGTTGTTTCAAAATTGCAAAGAATTGTATTCCTATTATTTGTAATAAACAATGTAACGTTATCAAGAGTACCAGACCGAACGCAAGGTGTCCGCGAATATTCTCCATGATTATAAATGGGTATAAGTTCGTAACGGTGTATATTACGGGCTGCATTTTGGTGTCACGAGAACAAACAGCTATTTTAACTGTGATGGCATGTTTCATTGTGGTAAAATGGTGGTGGTTCCGCAACAACATAAATGCCGCTCTGTGGAATTTCTAGAAGCAAATATAACAGTATTACTGCAAAGTCGTGTAATGAATTTCTGGAGATGGAGGGAACTAAGCGCGCAAACACTTTGAGTTTCTCTTTCTAATGGCATCATTTCTATCATCTTTTGTTCTCAGTACTTTCGTACTTGTTTGTAACCGCGGAAAACATTTGCGGACTCCTTGCAGTATTTTTCATGAATTTTTGATCGTACAAATACATTTAGTTGACCACGGTTTGTTTATTAATTTTTTATCAGATAAATCAATTAATTTGAACATACTGTAAATATTGTGATGACTGCACAATAGCAGTGTAGCGTTAACAGTAGGAATAGATCTACCGCTTATGGTTACAAGACGCGAGTGCTGAGTCAGAAATGGAAGACTACAGAATGTATTATGAATAACCGATGCATCAGTCTAACGTTCCTATAAGCCGCATTAATGCATCCTGAACCCTTCATCAATCATTTTGAAACTTCTTTTTGCGTTGCTTTTTGACGCGCAGTCTGAATCTCTCGACGAGTAGGGGGGTACACAATCTTTTGATTTAAGTTTAGGTACCACTGAAAAGTACAAAATGGCCTTTTTTAAATTTAAAATTCAGTCTACACATTTTTGTCCCCGACTGTACGCGTACGTGCGCCGTTGATCGAAAACACACTCGATTAATGGGATAATGGCCGAACAGTCTTTTCTAACAAAACATTTCCCGTTCTGTTTGCCGACAGGAAAATTCAAGGACAGCATGAGCAACTCGACAAGGAGTACAGAATCCACGCCGCCGGTGTTCTCTTGTGTAATTCAAGGGGCTCCGGGAAGGTAAGCGTTTTGTCATTACTCTTTCGCCTCCTCCCGTGATTTACGGAAGATAAATGGTTCTCTCGATCATCGCAACGCGATCTATTATTTGTAAGTCGAGAAACCCCAGAGAGAGCGTCCCTCCCTATTTTGCTATGACTCGGCTGTTCGTTAAATAAATTCAATCGATCGGCTGTCTCCCGAGGCAGCCAACGAAAAAGTCTTTGTACCACGACATTTTACAGTATTGACATGGGTTCTATTTGTCGACCCGACATTCCGTGGAATTTAATATTTGCTCGTTAAAATTGAATTGCTTAAGAGAGGAAAATAGTAAATGTAATTTTATGAGTAAAAGTAATGGTAGACATTTCTGCGTAAATATTGATAATACTTTTACACATCTAGAGTACGTTGCATTAAATATTTCTTGAGGAAATCTTTACTTTAATACCAACCAAATGTTATTATCTAATTCTCTATAAATCCAATACTCCTTAGAATTAAATCCCTTAAGAAATCAATATTAAGAAATACACGTAGAACATATCATGCTGAATACTCCTTGAAAAAATAGGAATACAGTGATTTCTCCATATATGTCGCCAAGAACTGGGTGATAAATGTCGGGGAGTTATCCCCACTATCGTATACTCCGTGAGAGGCCCGGAAGCTCGAGAGGCCTCGACGCCTAGGAGTGTAACCATAACACCGCTCGGATGTCTCCTTGACGATACATGACGCTGGCAAGTCCCGTGTTGTTGACATATATCGAGAATTCACTGTATTATGATTTCTATATTCAGATAATCTTATTATTATAAAATTTTACATAATATCAAAATCTAACGCAGAACCGGAAGAAAAATCAATCCGTACAGAGGTGTACATTTTTTCCGTACAATCAAGCTGCAATTAAAGTGGATGGGAAACAAGATCTCGGGAAGCGTTTGTCGCATGACAGAAGGAAAAAGAAAAAGAAACACTCGTTGAAACTCGTCGAAGATCATCGAGAGGTCCGGGCCCGGCAATAGAACTTCTATCTCATTTCACCAGCAAAATAATGTAACGGTGCAATTTAAAAGAATGAGGAACTTTCGATGAGCTTCGAGGAGGTTACGCGATCTTTCCCCTCGGAGCGTTCCATCGTCGAGCCTTCAGAATAATAGATTCAATTTCTGCGTACCCTCTTGCACGTCGTTTCCAACCCCTTTCCTTCCTGCCTCGCCATCGCCTTCGTTCATCTCTCGCCCTTGTCTCTGTGCACCCTCTTCGCTCGTTCCAGGCCATCGTCTTCGGCAAATGAAACTTTGGTCGGATTATCGCGCTTTACCGAAGACCGAAGGAGAACCGGGCTCCGCGGATAGAGTGGCTTTTCGAGCGTTCGAAGCAATCGAGAATTGGGCGACTCCGTCGCAAGCTTCGACCTCCTCGACCCGAAGGGGGCCAAAGTTGTTGGGAGTTGACCCCGGGACTGTGACCGAGGCTCCGGACAACCATGCCCACCAGCCACGAAGAATCCGGCAATTTGTTGATAAGTCGAAACTCAGACTCGAGCTAGCGAACCCTTCTCACCATAATATTTTCGCCATTCCGTTCCGAATACTCGGTCACGCCATTCTATAGTTTCTATAGTTAGTGATATAAAATGAAATAAATTTCATTTAACACCGCACGAGATTGAATAATCGACTTTTCTTCATCGAAAGGGAATGCAAGTTTATCTTGTTACACAGTTTCCCACGAGACATTCTTCATCACACGTAACGTGCATTGTTTTTTTCTTTAATTCCCGGTTCCACTGGTCTTGTGTTTTTGATCACGTCTCTGTCGGCCACTCGGTTTTTTCCGCCTATTCATATTCGTCCCGCCTCCTGCTTCCTACAATGTCTGGTTGCTGCCATTTTCCTTTCCGCGGTTATCCGTTAGACGTTCAACATGGCCGCGTTTCGGTCCACGTCAGTCGATACAGCCTCGTCTTTCATATTTCATTCCTTCTGGCGCTGCGGCCGGTTCTTCCAGCTTTGTCATCCGTTCCGTCGGCTCTTCCAGTTTCGTCGACCATTCCGTCGGTTCGCTCGTAATTCTCGTTCATCGCGGAACACCGTCGCTCCTTCTTGCGTTGCCTTATTATCCGCCTCGTGATCCTGCTCTTCGTTTCCGCAATTTCCTCCTTCGTTTTTGCGCTTCGTCATCTGCTCGGCCCCTCCGTATATATTCACCGTACGCTTCGACGTACTTATTTCTTTCATTCTCCAACACGGACGAGACTCGGATTTCATATTATTTTCTTCGTGGTGCGTTTTCACCCACCCACCTTCCTCCCCTGCTCCCCATCTGTCCCCTGCGCCCCATTATCCTTTTCCCGGTCGTTCCTTCAAGGTTCAATATGCGTTCTCGGTAAGCGCCGTTGTTGTTTCTACGATCCCAACAGTTTCGCTTTCTCATTTTCTCCGGTTACGCACGCAGCTCGCTCTTACCTTCGAGCATCCGGCGCTCAGGAAATATCTGACAGGGGTATTAGAAAATTGTGCCGGTACCGTCTTCTAAAAGTTTCAATTCGTTCCACCGTTTCGGACCGATTGCTAACCTCTGTGCCATTACTGTGCCGTTAGCGCTCTTCGACAGATTTTCACTTTCCTATGGTTTAAAACATTGAACAAGCATATCTGATGTATCTCTGTGACCGAAAGTCGAATTTATAAAGTTTTCTGATGGTTTCAAGGGGTTGCACGGTTTTGGACCAACTGGTTACCCCTGTGCCAATACTGTGCCGATAGCGCTCTCGCACGATTTTTACATTAAACGACCGAATTGCGTGACTGACTGAAAACGTGGTATTCGCAAGTTTCACTCCAGACTCGTTTGCCAAATTTATGGTACAATAGGCGAAACTGTTCCAGAGTAGTTCTGTACGGATCAGATGAACGAATGCACCAAATAATGACGCCTTTTGTATCGACTTGCGTTTTTCCCCGGTTCCCTCTTACATTCCGCTTCTCCGACTCGTCTTAGTTTCCTTCGCACCTTTTCATCTACTTCCGTTGCTCACCATTCTTCGATATTATCCGGTCCTCCTTCTTCCCAAGTTGATTCTCTTCACGTTCGACAAACGAGGTTGGGATGCATTAGTGGTGTCCAATTACGGAACCGCAATGCACCCCAGGCTCAGGCACGGTATTGCAACCGGCGAAGGGTGCTGGGAAAGGAGAGAACGTGATACGTTTGTTATCAGAAAAGGCCCGGACACCGTGTAAACGTGTCGACAGCTTGCGATCAAATTGATTAGCACGATATTCTCGGCTTTCCAAATTTACTCCTGTTGCGCTCCCTTGGGAAAACTCCTCGCGATACTTCAAAACTAGAAAAACTTCAAATGGGCACCATATTCTAGTATGAATATTTTAATCGAAAACCACAGAATCTCGATGCAATAAGCATTAACTTTCGAAATGTCTGACGGCATTTTCAACGAATATCGTCCCAGCCTTTATTTCGTACTTCTTGCTGGCGTAATTCTTTTTCGTAACGATTGTGCTCGCACTAAGAAGTTATTAACTCGAGAGCAGGAAGTTCCGAGTGCTCGCTGAAGTTATAGTATCACTCTAATTTATTCCACGGACTAAAAGAGTCTTATGGACAACTAAAAAAGTACGCTCGAAGAAGTGCAAACTTAAGAAATGATTAATGAGAACAGTTTTCCCGTCCGGGCAAGACATTCGAATCGCTCGCGAAGTATGATAATTAAAAATCAAAAACTGCGCCTGCATGTCTTTTTCTTCATTAAAATGATCGAAATTCTTAAAACCATTGAAGAAATAAAAAATTGTCGCAATAAAAGTTCCTTTGCGTTGCGCGCACAAAAACTGCGAACACGTGAATCGACAAAGCGTACGTAAGTTAACAATTGTACAAACGAAGCCTTAATTAATAGTTCCTGATGGGTTCCAAATTACTGCGGCTTAATGTACCCAATTTGTCTCAACTCCGATTAAGCTGATTAATCGAGAACCCATTCTACATATGTACGATCAGAATGTCCATTTGTTGGAGCTTCCAGACTAAATTGAAAACCAATTTCGCGTGATTTATTGCAGTATTCGCTTCGATACTACGACTTAATACCGAACACTTAACTGCTCAACTACTTAATACTTGCAATTTCAACATTTTCTCTCAGAACTCGATTTTAGACGGCTCATTTATAAACGCACAGAATTCGCAATCTAGACACACCAGTGCAAATATTAACGGACAGTAACGTACCAGATGACAACGGTCAGATTACGAGTTCAGAAAACGTATAATTACACGCGGCGACTAAATAGAATACTCCGCGAGTGATCCACACTCGGTTCCGCTGGGAACAAACCGTTTCACTCTCATTAAACCCACCGGCAGAAGGTTTCAGCATGGAAGCAATCAAGCCTGCTTGTTTAACGTTTGCTCGAGCGAAGCAGTTGAATAAAATAAGAGGACCCTAGATCCAACATTTTCTTTTTTTCTCTGTCCCGTAACAAATCCCGTGACGTCAAAGGCGCACAGCGACGCAAGTCAAAGGGGGTCTCTCGCAGCACACCGGCAGAAACGCGGGTTCCGCGAAAAGGAAACGAGGAGGGAACCGGGCAACGTCTTCATTTTTCACACGACCCCTGTTATTTCATGCTCGTTAAACTCGGCTATCGGCCAGCGACCGGTTCGCGGCGGTGTATCTCTTTTCTAATTAAAAATTGTACCTCTTCGAGACGGCAATTTGAATTCATAGGCGGCCCGGTCGGGTCCGGGTATTGTTCGACCAGCACGGCTCTCTCTCGTTTAAAAGATGGTCAGCGCGGTGAAAGGACCGGGAGACTGCCGAGGCCGAGACCTGCCGACGATAACGATAATTATCCACCTCTCGGCCGACGGTGTCTCTCTTCGCCAATTTGGCTGCGAGCAGGGTCTGCCAGGACGTAAAGTGTTTTCACGTGTACCCCGCGTCACATGCCCCCCACCCCTCCGCACCCTCTGCCCTCCTGTCTCGGCCTTTCGCACTTCCGGCCAGATAAGGGCCGCTGAGCTGTTGTGTTCCCGTGGAATTGCAAGGGAAAATATTCGCAACGGAGTCCGGCAGGCCAACGACGCAGACATTTCTTTCACCTATCGCGAAAGTATTCGGCAAATGGACAACGAAATTACGGAACTCCTCAGCGTGAACTTTATCTTCGACGGGGGTTAATGGCCGCAAGCAACCCTCGCTCTAACTGCTTTTAATACGGTCAGGTGCAGTAAACTTGCGGCGAAGTGTCGGTTTCTTGGCGTCTGTTATCGGGAGAACAATCTGGAAATAATACTGCTGTAAGAAACAAGTGGAAATTGTCGGAGAGGAGAATGGATCCCTACCTTACCGACCTAGGTGAAATGTACTTGCGAGATCGGTAGGCGAGGTGTGTAGAGTTTGAGGTTTGTAAGATGAGATAAGAGGTTTCTTTATTCCCACTTCCTGTTAAAATTTATTAAAGAAATAAAGGGACGGTAGCCTGGAGAGTTTGAGGTTAACTTTTACTGTTAGATTTTTGTCACACCGCTGCCGTACGCGAGATGGCGCTGCCGTTTGCCGGGCGAACCAATACACCACAGAAAACGGTTGCAAATTGCCCGTCATTTTTACCGTTGTGATTCGGGTCTGTTTTATTATTGTTGCGCTGGCACACTCCTCTATTTTTGATATTGTTTGTGGACCCAAACGAAAACAGAATAAACCAATATGTCCGCTCTGCTGGGGGAATCTGTGGAGCCGAGCGTAGACGGCAGGCTGTACAAAATGTATTAAAATACACAGTGGCGGAAACTTGTGAACGCCGCGGCGCGGCGCGGTTTTCTATTTAACTTCGCCTCGCGTCGGAACGATAGAATTGAAAAAGTTGTCGAATGAACGCCGCCGACGCTGCCAGCCAGAGTTATTAAATCGTAATTATAAAGCAGCGGCGTCAAGTACGAGGCTGAAATCACGGGCAGAATAAACGACGATCAAAGAAACGGCCGACGATGTATGCGCGCGTTAATTATGCGCGATTACGGACGGTCGAAAAATTAACTGGATCAGTGGGCGCCAATGCGAGCGGCGATAACATTTTCGAATCACGGAAACCGTTGAACGCCTATCGAAACGATTCGGTGAATATCTTTTAAACCCGGCGTTGGCAGAGTGCCTCGTCACGTCGTTTTAATCAATTTCATTCTTCCCGAAATTAATGGAAATGATCGAATCTCTCTATCATCCTTTCCGCGCGACACTTGTTTCGCGTTACATGAATTTTCTGCGATAGGATGTGCAGTTGTAATTTTCTCTTGATGATTACTTTATTAGCGCGTCGAGATGATTGGCGTTAAAAAATGTTAAAGTATACAGAGTTAGACTTGCGTCGTTAGATGATTGAGTTGCACGGTGCTTTTACTGCTGACTGTAAAAAAAAAAACATTTCCATATTGTACGAAAAATGAATACTTCATGAGGCGGCTCTTATTAAAGTTCTTTATTCAGGGCTTCGTTCAAAGATTTCATCATCACGCTGTAAGCACTTTACGGTTCAACTTTTTACGCTCTTCCTTGCGGGATTAACATTAGCTTAATATTTTTACTACAATCATTATGGACTGAGCTCACTTTAGAGTTTCACGTAATATGTAAAACGCCTGTAACAAACTGGATGTTTGTGAAAAAATAGTTGCTTTACCCCTTGTGTCGCAAATGAATTTTCTATTAAATTCTATTGCTTATCGAGCGATAGAAAAATTATTTCGAATAAGCTATAAATTTAATAAGCTTGAAAATGGTATACAACAAGTAACATAACCAAGTAAAACACAAAGTGGAAGAATTCGGTCATTATCTTTGCGCTAGTTCAATTAATATAGAATATTTAATTGAATAGTTCAATTAATATAGAATACGCGTACACAAACAATTCATACATGCGTTTCATTGAAATTTTATTGTAATAAGATTAATACAACAAAGGGAATTAAATTAAAGTAAGCAGAACCCGCTTTATAGTTATTGTGTGCCGGTGAAATCGCTGGAAAGCAGCTTTTCAATTAAACGTTGTCAAACGGACTCGTATCGAATAGATTTAATTTGATTTTGATTTATAAGATCGGCACTCCTATTTTTTTTCCACGGTCGTCTGTAATAGTTTCTTTCTTTCTTTTTTTTTTTGTTTTTCTATCGTCTCCGGCCTTTTTTAATAGACCGCCCAACAGGCTCCGCTGCGGGTTTCGATTTAATTAAAACGCGGACGCTTAAGCCATGTTCACATCGTGTATATTATTAATCTCCGGATGAGGCGAAGTAACACGACGGAAAAGTTTTATCGCCCAAGTCTTCTACCAGTTTCGCAGTTTTACAGTGATTTATGTCGCGGAAGGTTCAAGCCTGAAGGAAAAATTTATTTCAACGCTACACTCCCATTTGTCCGATGTTTATTATAATAATTCTTGTCCCACGAAATCGTAACTCTTCCGCTGTCGTCTGTGGAACACCGTGTTCTGCTAATTCCCGAAGAACTTCCCAGACAAATAGTCCTCCGTTTTAATCGATTTTTATGGGGAGCAATTTTCGAAGCATTACCGGGATGTCAACGTCTTTAATTATTAACTTAGATCTCCGTGAAACGTGTGCTGAAATTACACATTATTTTATGGAAAATAAAAAGTTTGTGCATCAGTTGCAAGGAGATGGCCGGTTCCCAATTTTTTCTTGCAATTCTTTAAACCTGAGATGGCCGGTTCCTAATTTTTTTCTTTCGCAATTACTGAAATGATAAAAATGTTTTCGTCGGTACATTCGTCGTGTTACAAGAAAAATTGCTCAGTCGCATTTAGTAGGTCTCAGTGCTGAGGATTCTACACCGAGTGTCCTATAGTTTTCTTAATGTCAGAATCGTCATCAACGAGCCGAAGTGGCATTCATCACAGAATTAACCTGGCGAGCGAACATTAACGTTTACAGACGAGCTTGTCTGCTTATCAGACCCGTGATTCATAGCAGTTACTTCGGTGTGCTGCAGTTTGCAGCCCCAAGCGATGGAGAATGGAGGCTGGTTTTGTCGAAGTAGTGCCGGAGTAGATTTTCAGGGTGTCAGAGTCAGGTTATGTGGATTCAGATTTATTAAGTGTGGACTTTAGACGGGTCTATGAAAAGGCGTTTCCATTGAACATCGTTGTCCTATATCGTTTATGTCTCCACCAACTTTAATCGACGACTATGGGAAGCCCAGACACATCTATTTAATTTTCCACTAGTCAATCGAGAAAAATGACTTTGCATTTCGGAGGCTGATTCAGATTAAATCCACTATGTCTCTCCGTAACTGTCGCAAGGATCTCCACTGTAACTGTCAAACTGTCATCCCCACCACTGGGGGAATTCCCCTAGGAAAATTAATGTGGGATCCGTTCTCGTGCAAGCGAGGTGAAAGATTGCATTTTTCGTTTTTGGGACGTCTAAAAATTGAACTTTTACAACCGTGAAAAATTTCCATCACGCTTCGTGATTAATATCCTGGAGAATATTTTTTACGACTGGTTCCTTAATCGACTTTTGGCAAATTTTTCGTTTGAAGGTCGCCGTTTAATTTAAAAGAAGCCGGGAATTCCCATTTCGCCGTGGCCGTAACGGCGCGGCGGCGATAGTTATGTTTCATATAAAACGTTCGACGCGAATAAAAGGTCAGGAAATAAGAAACAGAAGCAGAGGCCGTGGCCATTTTCCGCGTTCCCACTGGTCCCTTTTCTCTCCCGTGGAAATCCAATAGGAATAATCCTGTAATTGCCTGATCTAATTCCACGTTCGAAGAGGATTCAGAGATAGAGCATACCGCGCGCGCTGGATTTAAAGCACGGCCGCCGCGGCTCCGATCTACAAACCCGCAAGATATTCTTGACACTGATTAAACTTGTTCGTTATTGTTATATCTATCGTCTGCGGCGAAACTTCGGTTTGTCGAGGCGGGGTTACCTAATCATTTCACGGAGTAAATCGATCGATCGCTGCGCGACATCTGTGACCAATCAAGTTTCGTTCGAACCGCCTCGAGGTGACTTCGTCCGTCCATGTATAATCATTTGATAAAAGACGTTCGACATTTAATCGGTGGGAGAACGAAACTATTTTTTTTAATTTTTGAAAAGCTGATCAAACGTCGACGTTTTCCGTCCGAAACGAATGCAACTTCAATCCTTTGCACTCGAAGCCATTTTAACTCTAAAACGAAACATTTCTTTCGACCTAGAATATTCCCCTTCTATATATATTTTTTCATGCTATACATACGAAAATAGTGCAATTTACTCGTAGAGTACCGAAATGTTTAGTAATTTATATAGTATAATGATAGAGCAATTTTTAGCGGCGCCTTACAGTCGCCATTCGAGTGCTGAGGGTTCAAAATAATCTACAGTGAAAAATTACAAAATTTTATTAACAGAAAATTATGGTCACCTTAATTTTTTAAACGCTACAAAAATATTGCTATTTTCCAAAGCAAACAGACTGGTTACGGCTACAGGTGCACGAACAAGTTATTCTTTAATATCCTGGTGAACTAATTACAATGCAGTTTCAACGAATAATTTGAAAATGAAATATTCACAAACGCCGGCCGCGTTGTTATTAGCAAATCTGGACGCGAGCGTTCTCGTTAGGGGGGGGAGCTCGTTAAAAAAGAATGGAACAAAAAGCATTCGATGCTATCGTCCACGGTAAATTATCTTTAATTTAAAAAATTGCAAGTTTAATCGTCACGTGGAACAACGGCGAAAGTTAACGCGGACTTCAGTTTAATAATCGACCATCGCGGTTGTTTCTGTCTATTCGAAATTGCGAAATTCCCGCGCAGTCTACCTCCGGTATTATAAACACGGTATCTTGTTGGCAGTGTGCGAAATGACATTGTTATCGCGAGTATGCGATCTCGATGGCAGCAGCGACGAAACGCTGTATCGATACCACAATGATCCAGGATAATCACGATGGAAATTAATAACGCTACGTCCACCCGTTTGCAATCTCCGTCGCGTTAAAAATTGTTTCAACAACACATTCGAATCTCTGCTTGATAATCGAAGATGAAAAGTTCGGTAGTTGTTTACTTTAGTGACCTTGAAACATGTTCTCAAGGTCATCATTCTGAACAAACTGCATGATTCTTATTGTGAATATTGATTGGCAATTTCATAAAATTCTTAAATAATAATAAATAATACAACTATCGAAGTATTGATGGGTGTGATCACAAAATTTCTTTGAAAATCACTTCTTACAATTAGTCGCACATTGCTGGCCCTACGTGAAAACTGATTACGTTAATTAATGTAATGCTTTTCATGAAAAAGTAATGAAATCAATAGAACAATCAAGTCTAATGGAACGTTCGAGAATATAATTAACCTTTTCCTCACTAATGAGACAATAATTCTACTCTTTAATCACACTCACTTATTCGCTCAACTTTGATGAAAGAAAATTTACAAAAAAGCGGATCAGAATTTATAACTATATTACTGTAATTATCCTTTCATGAAAGAAATGATTAGACCCCGAGTAGAATTTAAACTGTGCGTATTTTTGGTTGATAACCAGTTCGTTAAATCATTTTCGTACGTCGGTTTCGCGATGACATTTCAATGAATCATCGTAGATTGGATATAACATGAACGAGCACGACGCCGCCAGCATTTCATGCGTAATGAAACAATTATTACGAATCGGAAATTACAGTTTCATGCGTCTGACACGCGTCAACTAATTAAGAGATTAGTTAGTTTAATTTCGTGTTCGGTTTTTCACGAAACTCGAATGATATTCAGATCTGAGCATTGTATTACACTTTTCCGAAAAACTTGTTCCCAGTTACTCAACATTTCTTCCACTTTGGTTATTTCTATACGAAACAAACGGTTAGGCATACCTGCTCAAGTTAACGAACCGGGTATCGTATTATATAATTAATGAACTGCATATCGAATGCGCGGATTAGTCCTCATTAGCACCGATATATTTGGTCTCGTTATTTCTGTCGCTTATAAGTGATATGTGCGCACTCGAATCTCGCGCATAAACTTAAATTCTCGGATTACGTTAAAACGCGTGGACGGCGTGTCATCGCTGATACAGTGACGTATGCGCGTCAATTGATGTGCAAATTAATGTCAGAGTTATGCCCATCTACGTTGCGTGTCACAATTGTCACGATTCCCATTGACTTTCCAAAATATCAACTTCTGCAGTGATTACAACACCTGAATGAACGAAGCTTTTGTGTACACATGAATTAATTATACCTATTTCATACGAGGATAATTTATTTTGATACAGTCAATCCTCCTACAGCGCTGGACTTTTGGGACTTAAATTGGAATAAAATTGGTTACAAGTTGTTTTTTAAGGGAACGGTTTACCCGAGACCCATAGTTGCTTTGAGACTTTTCTTCTTTGAGATGAGGACTATAGGATGCAATAAAAAAAATGTTTGACCTTGAGAAAAGGGTCAAGGTCAATTGTTATTTGACAGACACATACTTTTGAAACACCCTGTACGTATCACTGAAAACAGATGTCCGTAACTTGTTCTTCTGAAATATTACCCTTTCTTGGGGAAACACGAATCCCATTAGTCCTAGAAATTAAATGAGCCCGCTTTGTACTACATATTTTCAAGCTGCAGCCATTCCCCATTGCTAGCACTTTCAGCCCCGGCAACTTTGTTCCGTACTTCCCGAAGAAGAAGAACATAACAGGATGAAATTGAATTTAACTTAGAGATTTCATGGGTCTCGTGCGAAACCAGGAACAAATCCCGGCACTTAGAGGTATTACCTCTTTTGATAGTGTCTTTCGTGTACCGAGTCGCTCGCTCAGGTGCCTACAAATTACGTTTTTTCTATTTCGAGCATGAAATTCAAACATTTGCAATTTTACGGTACCGATCCTCGCCGTTGTATAGCATCCTAACTAATTTTCCTCAGCATTAGGTGCGATAAAAAAATCAGTGATCGGAATAAATAGATTTTCGTCTATTTAAGCTTTCCCACACCTCTAAGCGAGGTTTCTCTTAAAATACGGCTTAATTAATATTTGAGTCTGAAATTCATGGTGTAGTGGGGGAAATATGGCGACGCAGTTTTCATTTGGCGTTTCGGAAATTTTCAGGTCACCTTGCGAAAGGCTTGAACAAGCTGGTTTGGGTCAGTGTGCTTTTAATGCGCATTGGCGTAGCACTCGGGGCGTGTTAACGAACAATTTATAAACCCCCAAGGGATGAAGTAACAGTGACCGGAGGCAAGTTACAACGAAGCTTCTTTGAAACTTCGCGGGAGAACCGGGCAAGTTTTCACGGACCTGCCCAGTAGAGGACCTTGCGCAACAATGCTGATGCCATAACCGAAATTTAACCGCGCGTCATGCCCGGACAGAGAACTCTTTAAGGTCGATACTCACGATCTCGCAGATGTTTCAAGGTGGATAGTCGCGACGGCGATGTCGTAGAAGTGTTAAGCGGAATTAGGAAACCTCGGCGAGACTCGAGGGATCAGTTTTATGGGGGAATCGTAAATTTCGGGGGCCATCGCCGTTGTAGCATTACTTGGTATTTGGGGCTGGTTTAAGCGGATGTTTAACCAGCGTTGATGAGCACGGAAAATTAATTGAAGTTTCATTGGACTGCTGGCGTCGCGCCAGCTCCCCATTAACCTAAGACAGGCATTCAAGATAAGATTGAAAAGAACTTTTAACTCCACCTTGCAATTACACTTTTCTAGTAGCTGTGATCATTCATTTTCTTCCAGTGAAGCAGAGGTGGGCAATACAGTGTTTACTCTATATATGTCAGAAATTCCTAGCAGATAAAAGTCACAGAACTATCCCCACTCCCGCGGGGTGTACCCCGTGAGGGGCCAAGAAGCTCGAGAGACCTTGGTCGCAGAGTATCTCCTTGCCGATATATGTCCCTGGCTAGACCCGTGTTTTGGACATGTATCGAGTAGACACTGTATTTGTTCAAATATTTGTTGGACCCACTGTTATATTTGTACTGTATCAGTAATTGTTGTTTTGTTTATAGATTGAATAATGCTTAACTCTAGTATTCATTTGACAAATACGAGTTTTCGTCGATGTTACTCCAATGATTCTGGTATAAGTGTTTTATTGCGCGATCGATGTAAGAGGAAAAGTTGCATTCAGTCGGGTAGAACAATAAATGTGACGATAGCTTTCACAGTAATTTGAAACTGGCGCGTAGAATATTGCGCGGAAAGCAGTAATCCTTCCGATAAACGCGGAAATAATCTTTTAAGTAGTTTGAAGTGGTCTTAATGCATCTCGAATCCTATGGGTGCTGTGCTTCATTACTGGGATTACATGAATCTTTAACCCCGTTCGACGTAAAATATTGATAAAGCCGATAATTCGTGCGGCGGCGACGTAAAGCGATATCCCTTTTAGAAATGAAATTCAGTACTTTCTGGGTATAACGAGTGCGGCACAATTAAGCGCAGTATCAGTTACAGGACAGTGGAGGTTATTAACTCCGGATCTATTCTGACGATCAAAGTGATTTATTCCCATTTTTTTTTATTACGATTACTCGTTTCTAATACATTAATTTTTTCACAAATTTCGAAATTTCACAAATTCCATATAAAATTTTACTTATTCTAAATATAATTCTCGATATATGTCAACAACACGGGTCTTGCCTCCCGAGCTTCGTGGCCCCTCCTGGGGTATACCTCGCGGTAGTGGGGATAACTCCGCGACGTTTATCGTCCAGGCCTTGGCGACAAATATCGAGAAGTCACTGTATATGACATATACTGATTCAGTAAGAACTACTGTCTAATATATCTTGCTATTTACATTTCTATGAATAATTCAATTTGCATAAATTTCAAAATACCAGAACACTAAAAATAATAAATTAACCGCAAACAATTGCGAGAGAAATGTTGCGCCAACGCAACGTGGGACTCGGGTGGGTTAGCTGTTATAATCGGACATCTCATGTGCAACGGTCCAATGAAAATCGCATCGGTGGGAATGGGTCTCACGGGTCAACGACCTTGGTCCAAGTGAATTTTAATTACAGCCTCGGCCGGTAATAAAAAAGTATACCAATAAGATTGCACTGGCGAGCCTCTTCGACGTGAGTCATTGTCCCAGTTGCGACCCCCGAGTAATTATCTCGGCGAAACTTCACAGAATTGGTCGCTTTAGCCGTTAGATGACTGCCGATCGAAGGTCGAATGAAAAGTCGTTCGGGAGGTCCTATGAAACGCGGAACTTTTCCAAGTTTCTACCTTTGGCGGAATGGTTTTCTCGCGGAGAGTGCCTTCCGTCGCCCTGGCCGTCGGTGAATCGTCAACGTTTAAAACCGGGGGAACACTGCGGAATCGTCCCCATCTTTTCTTGAACGTCGCTGAATCGTTGTTTTTTACCGTCGTTCCCGGTCGCACCTTACCTTCGACTCCCCGGGCCCTTTCATTCGACGACGCGCGAAATGAACTCCGTTCCTCCATTTTATCTTCCCAATGCCGAGCCTTTTTCCCCAGCACCGCCCGCTATACTGTTCGTACAATATCGAATTTCGACCTTGTACGACCTTCAAGATCATTGTATGAATTCGTTTTGGCACACGCTTTCAAACATTGAACCTTCATTTCGAAAAAAATAGTGCAGATAAAAGGAAATTACAAAGCAAGAAAAACGCTGACTAATATTCCCGCGAACACCCTGTATATTTAGTATTATTTGAAATCTGTATTTCGAGGCTGATTCTCCATATTATAGTGCAAGAAAGTTATTACGTTGTAAGCGACGTCGCGGCGTATTGGGACCGGCGCGGTGTAGTGGTTCGGGAAAAAGCATAAAGGAAAAGTCTAGCGCCGGTCCCTGGGGACCGGCGTAGCTTTTGATGTTAGATACGTTTTCTGCCACGTATAAAATTCTTTTTGCGTTGCGAATGTTCTATGTATACTCTTTGCAATTCTTCTTAGTGATTGTTCACCCATTTTTATCTAAACTCATATGTGTGGATCTCTTTCCTGATCGTTCTCAAACTTTCGTCCGCCATTGTCAGTTTTCATTCTCTGAACAGGTCAGACAGCTCTGCAACTTTCATGCCCGGAGAACATATTCGTCGATTTCCTAGTCCTTTCATAGAACGACAAGCGGAAGGAACTCTTTTCTTCCATTCTATCCTTCCGTGTTTGATTACCGAGGAGACTTTTTGCCCTTTTTATTTGTCGACTCCTTGCTTCACCTTTCCCCCTTTTTTTGCCTTTTTGCCTCGGTCAGATTACTCGCGGCATGGGGTAGAGGGGCCGTCGGTCCGAGGACCGGGGCCGTATACACGTGGATGTAAATGATAAAAAATGAACCACTTCCGAAAATGAGTCGTGCGCAACCCCAGCCGGTGGCCCTTTGTTGCACGACACTTGTCTCCTCGTTTGAGTCCTTTGCCATTATGCGTCTCCCCGGCCCCGGTACTTTTCACTCCGCCGCTCTTTTTTGTCTGTTTTACTTCTTTTCCCTTTTTTTCTTCCTCTCTCTTCTTCTTCTTCTTCTTCTTCTCTTTTTCCCCCCCCCCCCCCCAGTCCCGCTGCACTCGGTATCGTTGCTACTGGGTTTTTGATCCGATTCCCGTGTGTTCGTCTAACAACGATGACAAAGAACAACGTTTCCCGAGCGGATATTCCGCGGGGCTTGCGCGCACGGCAGTTTCAGCGGGATGGGAGAACTTTTCCATGGAACGTCGTCGTTCACGATTAAAACCAGCTTTGAATATTTTAGCAGCAGAAAGTTTCCTTGCTTGCAGTAACGCTGCTGATGTTTGTTTGTTGGAAGACGTAGTCGATTCGATGAACGGTTTTTCGAACGTCTTCGAGAGCCGAAACGACGGAGAATGAAATATGTTTGTGTCAGGCTGCTGCGTACACTCCGCAACAAAACTGTAAGACATCAAGGGTCATACGTTTCGGGCTTTAGGATTTTCACGGGCCAGTAGAACTGACAGCTGCCGATATTTTCGCGTGCTCCAAGAGACGCTAGTATTCGTCATACCATGTAAAATATTTCACATCGCAGTTGACCTTCGACGACCTTGAACGACCTTCAGTCGTAGGTCACTGTACGCGTCTCGAAATGCCCTATTAGATAGTACATAGAAAAGTGTATCATTCTAGTGGAAAAAACAGAGTTGACCTTGAACGATTTTGTATGACCTTGAGTTGTAGGTCACTGTACGCGTCTTGAAACGCACTGTTAGATAGTACATAGAAGAGTGCATGATTCTAAATTAAAAAACAGAGTTGACCTTCATATGACCTCTACGCGTCCATCTATAGAAAATCTATTAGCATGGAATTGAATTCTATGAATTTATAAATCTATGCGTTCTAGTTTATGCGTTCGAACGTTCGCGATTTTCTGGGACAATTACGCAGCGTTCGCGTTAAGTTACAGAGATACATTTGAAATTACGCGTCCTGGCTAGACGAGAGAAGAAAGCATGAGAAACGTAGCACTTTCGAGAATGAGCAGGGCTCATTTCTTGCCAGCAATTCCTCGGCCATTTGTCCCGTAATTTGTCCTGTTCGGAGCAGGCTATTTCTCGGTTCCCACGCCGTACTGTTATCTGTAATTCTGATAGAATTTCAAGCGACAAATACATCCGAGTTTAAGAGTTCCGAATTTATTGACTACCCTCCAACAGTATTACCAACGTTTTACGTCAGAAATTTGGTTAGATTTCACAGCGAGAAGTTTTGGAAACCGTTCTACTCGGTATCTAGGCGTTTCGCGCGAAATGGGGTGATAGAGAAAGAATGAGAGAGAGGGAGCGAGTGAACGACCGAACATACGAACGAATGGGAGAGAGAGAGAAAGAGGGACGGGGGAGACGATACGGTCGTGAACGTCGTTTCACGACTCAGAGGGAAAGGGAATAATAAAAAATGAACCACTTCCGAAAATGAGTCGCGCACGTCTGCAGCCGGCGAAGCTTTGCAGCGCGATACTTGTCTCATCGTTTGAATTCTCGTGCGGCATCTCCCCGCCTTCCCCCCTCCCTCTGCACCCCCTCGTTCGCATTTCTGGGAGAGACACCGATGGAAAGGAAACGAATTTCGGCAACGATTCTTTGCGTGTGTGGACCGGTGCTCGGTGGATTCCCTTTCGGCGAAATTTCGCGTGGCGAAACACGTCGCACAGTGGCCGATTTTTCGTAAAATCGTGATACAGTGTGTTTACTCTGTATATGTCCCAAATGCCTCGCCGATAATAGTCACAGAACCATCCCCACTGCCGCGGTGTATAACCCGTGAGGGTCCCCAAAGCTCGAGAGAATATCTCCTGGCCGATATGTGTCAGTGGCTAGACCCGTTTTTTGGACATGTATCGAGTAGCACTGTGACTAGTAAATTTTAGTGTCCAGCTTTAAGTGGTGGTTAGGCAACATCCCTCTGCCTATGTTCGCGGTATATTATTATATGTCTTGTCGTATTGGAACAATAATGGAACGTCTAATTTGGCGAACGTGGACAGATGGGTGCAATGGAAGAGAAATAAGGTTTCAGCTGAATTTAAGAGAGAGAGTTGCATTGCGAAACTCCAACGATAAGCCGGCGAAACGAAAGTTCCGGATAGAAGCGAATAAAAACGATGCTCATGGGCTCAGGCACGAGCAATCTGTTCGGCAGCTTAAGCTGCTTGTGTCTATTTGCCCGGAGAAGAGATTCGTTTGCGAGGAAGTCTTACAATCTCGTCCCGGGAGCCGAACTATCAACTTGTTTGAGCGGAACGATTTGACTCGAGGGTGACGGCGTTGTCCGCGCGTTGCCTGCCCGGGACGTCCATGAAAGCGTGTAATCGGCGAATAAAATCTGATAAACTGTCCCCTTGTCACGACACTGTCAGTAGCGCACAACAATCGCTTTTTCCCCGCTTGGAAACCTCACAATTCGACGAAATGTCTGAATCAATTAGCAACACAGTTATTTTGTTACGGTTCGAGGGGTCCCGAACTGTGCCCAGCACTGACACAGACCCCTCTTTTCTTCTGTAATAAAATGGAGACAATATACAGTGACTTTTCTATATATGTCACCAAGGTCTGGAGGATAAATGTCCCGGAGTTATCCCCACTACCGCGGGGTATACCTCGTGAGGGGCCACCAAGCTCGAGAGGCCTCGGACGCCAAGGATTGTGAACATAACACGGCTCGGATGTATCTCCTGCACGATAGATGACACTAGCGAGGACCCGTCTTGCTGACATACATCGAGCATTCACTGTATTGACATTTTTCAATTGTTTTTGAATCCGCTAGTTATGAAAGCATGCCACTGAATATCAATCCTTTCAGCGCTTTGAAAATTCCATATTTGAATGTGTAAAGGTTAGAGTGTCAAGAATCGCGCATGGTCATTAATTGGGCCATTTAGGGTCAAAACCAGCAAGGAACGACAGAGAACACGATTTCCTCGGCGGCGGAAGACGAAAACAAAACAGAGCCCGGGTTCTCCGCTAATTTCCATAGCGGCGCGGAGACCAGCTAACAAATTATTACGCGGTAAATTATCCCCGTCCACAATTCCCAGCTGCTATCAAACGTAATCTCCGCGCCAATATTATTCCCCGCGAAGGAAAATAAGCAAGCAGAAATTCTCGCGAGACAATTCGCCCGGCAAAGAGTCGGTCCCGTGCGAGTAGCCTACAAAGCGGCTCGCGAGCGGTGTTCATCATTAGAAACTATGTACAAGCTTGATAAACTGAATGGCAATGGTAAACTTGGAGCCGTCGCGACGGCGGCTCATTCTAAAATAGAGTTCCCGCAAGACGACACAGATTCCCGTCCTTCATAAAGGACCACGCGATGCGGCGCACTCTCTCTCACTCTCTCTCCTTCTCCGCGGGAATAATTATTATCCCGGAAGTAACCGAGCTCTTGGATGGCGTCGTATTTCACCCGGAGAGGACCATAGTCCTGCGGGAGACCGGTAGAGGAAGACTGCGGGTTCCTGCCGCGTGCGTATCACTCGTTTTCTCTTTTTTTTTTTACCTTTTTCGTCAACTTCATCGTTTCCGGAATACTCCCTGTTTTATTTCGTTCCGCGACTCCTCCTCCCGTTGCCCGGCCAAACGAAACAGGGTGGCCATCCCTCTTGGACTGCGGAACCAGTCTGGTTCGAGGTCCGGATAGAGGGGTGGAAAAGTTTACGATCCTCCCAGACGGCCGCATATTTGCTAAGACTCCGCGTCCCGGGAGGTCCGCCGCGGCGAACAGATGCATCATGGAACGATGATGGAGCGTACAAGGTCGTTAGAGGTTGCCATCAAGATTGCCTGACTCCTGTGATTTCTGCGAAGAAAACCGGAACCCCCTAGGAGAGAGAAAGCGTAAATGGGTGTTCGCAAAAGCAAGTCCAATTCTTCTAAAATCCGTAGAAATTCGTAGAAAATTTCTATTTAATTAATTACAGTGAATACTCGATACATGTCAACAACACGGGTCCAGCCAGTGACATGTATCGTCCAGGAGACATAGCCCTCTGTTATGTTTACACTCCTCGGCGTCAGAGGTCTCTCTTGGTGGACCCTCGCAGGGTATACCCGGCGGTAGTGGGGATGATTCCGCGACGTTTATCATGTAGACCTCGGCGACATATATAGAGAAACCACTGTAGACCTTTCCAGTTTCAAAGCAGGTGTAAGCAGAACGTTTTTCAGTAAGAAAAGAAAAATTACCCTGGAAATGAGTGCGTCCTGTGCTCGTCCGCGTGGAATTCTGAAGGATATTCGTCGCGACCGAATCTTTGGAGACAGATTTCTCGCGTGTTCCACAGGCCAGGCGATTATTCGACAATCACGTAATTAGTCAACAGCAACGACTCGGGGGGTGGGGGGTGGGGGTGAATTCCGCGCTGTGCTGGAACGGAAGCTGCACAATCCGGTTCTTCGAAGTGCTTTCCGCGTTTTCTCAGATGTTTATTCCAGATGTTCTGCGTTCCTGTTAATCGTTGCGCAATTTGCACAGCGGGTTTTCTAAACTAATGAAATAAATTCTGCGGAACGATAACAATTTCCAGCAAGCAGGATTTCCGTTAGAAAAGAAATTAGCACGGAAATAAAAAGCGACTTTCGGATCGGTAGAGAGCACTGAAATACACTGCGACCCAGAACGAACGTTCGGGGTCACGACCTCCGCGGAATTAACCCGTCGGTGAGTTGTGCACGCCGGGAATAAGAGGAGGGTAGGAGAAAATCGAAATTACATTTTTGGCACCGTTCGCGCCCCACTCTTTCGGGCGACATTGTATCCGCGCGTATCGTGTTTATCGGCAGCGCCCGGAATTGCATCGAGCGAAATGTCAGTTGTAATCGAATCGAGCTATTCAAGTAGGCGCATACGTGTTTACGCATCGGTATCGGCGACGGAGAAAGTCTCATTGGAACGCGGAGGAAGGGAACAGAGAAAGTGAATGCTCGCGGGCACACGGACACGACGCACACTGACCGAAACCGAAGGGCCGTGTGCGAGGGAGAAAGCACAAAGCCGTAAGGCGGCGAAGGGTGCAAGCAAAAAAGGGTGCAAGGGGTTCAAAGTGCGGACGTTCTTCGCGTGCTTGTTAATTCTATGCCGGCGCGAATTTATTTTGCGCTCATATCTCGCGAAACGTTTACGCCGAAACACTGTCCAACTCAACTTTCTTTTTTTTTTTGCGTTCCGATAATCAGCTGGCGATTGCTATAGACCCCGGATTTTATGACGAAAGTGAGTAGATACAGCTTAGAACACCTTATTAGCTCCTGTGTCTTAATTTGGGTCTACAGAGTTACCTCGATATATGTCCACAACACGGGTCTCCCCAAAGACGAAACAAGGACAAAGAAACAAACAAGCTTGCATGAGCACACTTTTCGTTTAAAATGCAATAAACTTGTGACAATTATGGGTTTGCATAAAGTTCATTTTATAACATTCAAAGCAACATCATCGTTGTATAAAAATTCAAGAGTTTTCGTTGTGCGAATTATTACGTCTCGGAGTAAATATTAGCGGAGTCCTCCGAAATTTCATTTTCGCGTTTACGGAACAAGCCTCGAAGCAATTTGGAAAATCCGGGTCTCTTTCAGACGTTCGCAGTCTGTTCCATTTCACAATGGACTTCATTATTACGTGATGGTCTATTGTATCAAGTATTTTAGATGTACGCCGGCGAGTATCGTTTAATAACTCCGTACATTTGCTAAACGCTCCGTGGTAGTCTATTAAGCTTCTGCTAACGTAATTACCCCTTTATCTCGTCGCGACTGAACTGTTAGAAAATATGCGAAAATTGCGGTGAAAACAGCTTAAACGGGATAATAAATAAAAATTCAAAATTACCGTTCGTTTCGAAGTGCTCGTAATTCGAACGCGTGGGCGTGGATTTTAAATGGAATTACTCCTTTGTTAATGTTACTTTGCACGAGGCACGGTGACGGGTTACGTAACGTTTTGAAAATTTAAGCAGCGCCCAGACGCGCACAATAAGAAATTGATGAAGCTGGCTTATGCGAAATTCATGAGAAACAAATGCTTCGGTGACGCGGCATTCCGCGCGACCGTAATGTGCCGGCTGTTCTGCGTCCGACATGGATATTATAACAATAATTGTTTTTAACTTTCGCGTGCCTATTACGGCCACGTGGCTTTGCACGCTGCCCTCTAACACAGAAAGGTAATTACATTTCGCGTAAAGCGAAGAATGGGCTGACTCGCCCTAAGGAATGTAGTGTGTCCACGTGATTACACTATTTTGATAATGCCACTACCGAGCAGTAAAAGTGCCTTTTACTGCCTAATAAAAAATTAAAGACAATAGTTTCCAGCAATACACCATATTTACAGTGTCCAAAAAAATATTATATCTGACTGTGCTAAGATTTACACCCAGTGAGGGTAAGGGGGTGTCCCCTATATTCGAATATTCAGATACGTAATTTGAAGGCCCCTTGTCGCTTGAATAAGTCGATTATTCCTTTCAGAAGCTACTTAACACCACACACAATTGAAAACCGTGCGGCGCTATAGACGAGTTCGTCGAAATGCATCCGGACGGGCGTCGCGATAATTTCTGGCCGGAACCCCTTCCGAGGCCCATCAATATCTCATATCTTTCGGCAGTCAGCATCCTTTCTTCGGGCGCTATTATCAGCGTTATCGCGCGACCTTAAACTCGCTCTTAATTCCCAACTCCTTGCCGGGTACGGTACGAAAAGCCGATCCCCGAAAGCGACTTCATTTGCCGAGGCCTTTTGTCCAGAAAATTTCCGGATTTCCGCGCCACTGCTCGGAGTACTTTTGCCGGTGTGTGGGTGCCGGGAAAGAATGTGGCGGTGGTTGGTACACAGAGCCCTGCCAGCCGACTAGTCGGTGTGTAACGTAAGCAGAAGGAAGACGGGGGCCAGCGAATCCCAGGTTCTGCATCGTCCTCCTCGTCGTTTTGCCGGCAAGTTTATTAGAAGATGGGTTTTCACCGAGTCGTACAGCGTACTCCCGCAATGCAGGAGAACTTTAACGCGGAGCTCTCTCGGTTAGAGAGAGGTTTCGGCTTTCTCCATGAACTTTCCCTCCCACGCCCTTGCGAAGCCTGCCGCTTTTTCCCCCGGCTGCCTGCGATACATTCCCGTCTGTCGGTTTGCGCCCGGAATAGCCCTGCAACGTCTCCGATCATCCCCCTAGCAATTATTTTTCGACGTGGTTTAACCCCCGACCGGTCACGCGCCGTCTACAACACCGTTCTACCTGCAGGTTTTGTAGTTACTTCTCCGATTTCGAACGAATTTATTGTTGTTTACAGATTTTAAGCAATTAATGGGTTAAACTTTACTTCAGGAAACCAGAAATTTTTAACTTTCTCTACGTAATTCTGTAGAGTTTGACGAGAAAATGCCGAAAATCCAAGTTTCGATCCTAGGGGACCAGTAGTTCAGAAGTTATGCGTGTGTAAAGATGTGCGATTTCCAGCATTTTCGACAGGTATGGGTGCCGCCATATTGGAGTATGGAGGGCTACGTCATCGACATCGCCGTGTGCTTGTGCCGCCATCTAGCGGCTCCGCTCGGTAGACGACGCGTGACGCTGCGTACATACCGACTTGACATGGCGGCGCCCACACTTGTCAAGAACGCTTCAGATCGCTCAACTTTAAACACGCATAACTTTTGAACCAGTGAATTTCTAACAATAAAACTTGGATTTTCGGAATTTTCTCGCCAAAATCGACAGAATTTCTTAAAGGAGAGTTAGAAAATTCTGGTTTCCTCAGGTAAAGTTTAACCAATTACTGTGTTATGGACGCAGCCTCGGGAGTAAATAGTTAAAAAGTTAATGTTAACGAACGTTAGAATTTTTACTGATTCTGGGTTTGACACACCTAAACGAACTTTAAATGAGTATAAACGGATAAAGCTCCGCACTCTAGCACTGAGATAAAATTCATGAAAAATTCAAATTCAAAAACGCAATCCTGAGAATAAACCGAACATCGAAAACATTTAATAGGAATCGGAGATATCGCGCGTCCCGATTGAAAGAAGGATTTCCACAAATCCGACGTTCGTGACGACTATTCACTGGAAAGTGTCTCTCAATGCTAAATCGGATGTCGATATTAACACCCTCTAGATTCACACCGACGGGGAAAGAGACTGACCTCGTTTCAGTCCTTAAAGGAACCATCTCGCTGCGGTGCAAGACTTGTTACGAAAGCATCTTCTCGTGTTGAGAACTTCCGGAAATTTCGTTGCCAGAAATTCGACATATTCCAAAGCCCCGGTCAGAGAGTTTCAGGTCCCTATCCGTTTGAAACGGTGAATTTAATCAGCGAAGAATTAAATTGCTAATTCTTCTGATCGCTTCGCGTAGCACTGCTTCACTGCTGCCATCAATACGATACCAAACACTCGCAACAATTCAAAATTAAGGGGACAAAAGTAAGTAGACCTTTCAAAGTTGAACAAAGTTTTCGAACGAAGAGCAAATTAAAGTTAACCCGAAAATCGGGACGTTTGCAATGACCCAGTATTATCTTCATATTTGTCTCAATTATTGCATAATTATTGAAAACCAATGTGGCGCAAGCGTATCGAGCAACACCGACCATTTATTGTGAAACTTCGTACTGCACGAAAACGTTGGTTGATATTCCCGGACCGATCAGTTACCGATGAGAAATATCACGATAAATCAAAGGAAACCAGGAAACCAGTTCCAAGAACCTACAATTAATCAATCGGTGGTTCGCGCCGGCCCAAACCGCCGATGTACGAGTGACGAGCTGAAACGGATAGTCTGGAGGTTAGGAAGTAGCCCATCGCACATAGCGATAGGATTCCGCAGAGTACTCCATACCTCAAACCTCAACCTTTCGATATTTTATTTTATTTCAGCCCGGGGCCCCCTTCAATCAAAGGGCCACCTCCCAGAAAAAAAACAGTTTAAATTGAAAACTTGCAAGAAAATAAATTGGACAAAAATTTTTGGTACTCGAGTTAATTGGGTAGGCGTCTTAACAGTGTTAGCCGAGGGCCCCAAAATGAACGGTCCGCCGCTGAGGCCATAGAAAAAGGTACAGGAACATGCGCTGCGCTGGTTCATCGAATCAGCTACTTCAAATCGAGCAGGCAATAACCCGATTGTCTTGTGCAATAGAAAAGTGCAAACTGCACTATAAGGAACCGCTACGAGCGGGGCTATATGAAGGCAGTTGGGGTGCAAGGGGACAAAGAAATATGGAAAGGGATGTCCGAGCACACCGAAAGTCTCCAATGTTCAACCAGCTAGAAAACTGTATGGCTGATTCACGATATGATAGCCATTTAAAGTCCCCGTTCCGGAGAAAAATGTGAAAAACACTTGGGGGGCGTATTTACAACATTGGGACGTCGCTTTTGCACGGATTTTGGCCGCGTCACGTTGCTCCTGAGTTCGTGGCCGATTATCGATATCGATAATCCGAGTGTTCATCAAAATCATTGAGATATTGCGTTCGAAGGAAAATTCTAAATAAAAGGTTTATTCATTAATTTTGTTGTAGGTCTTATATATTTTTACGGCGGGGTGCAGACCGAAAGAGTTGTCGTGCGCCGTGCGTTCGCCGTTCGGCTGGTGCGTGTTCCCTCTGTAATAACCCACATTGTTCGAACCCTTATCGCGCAGGGGTGTAAAGAGAGGAAGAGGGGGATGAGGCTGAGAGGGAGTAACGTACGGTAACGCCGTAGGGAGGAGTCGCGGATTCGAAGGCGAGTCTGCCTAGCCGGCAGGGAAGAAAGAGTGAAACACACTCGAAGGCGGCCGGGAAAAGGGTGGGTCACTGGTGCTCAACTAGCCGGAGGGCTAGGTGATCCGTGGTCCCGTAATGGGGACGCGGAACTGCAAGCTCAGGCTAAGTAAAGCGCCGGGAAGCGAAGGTCTAGGGCAAGTCGATATATATCCCCCTTTCCTCGTGCCACGCCGGTGCTCAAAGATTCCTGGCCCTTTTACCTCCCCGAGGTAAGAGCCTGCACTCGAGTCCGACGCAGCAGCGTGGAAGCTGGCAATTCAGAGTCACCACACCCCCTTTGCCACTTGCTATCTCGACAGGCCTGGTAAATCGAGGAGCAATAACTGCTTCTTATTCGCGTGTTACCCCGAGTTAGAGCCTGCATGTTCCTCCCGATGGTTATTGCTTCAACCGTTGCTGATGAATTCTGTGGACGGTTAGTGGCCCACCCGGGACCCAATGTTCAGCGCGATCGACTCTTTCAGGGGGGGGGGGGGGGGTTCTTCCACCTTTGTACCTGGCCGACTGATTCGAGGGGAAAAGAATAGTTACCTCCGCGTGATAAGGCTACCCTCGGGTCGCCTCTGCAAAATAGATAGCTGCTGACCGGGAGAATCAATTGCTACAGAAGATGGATACATAATTGTTAATTAAAGTTAGACCATACAGTGAGAAAATATGACCCTCTCTTTCTGGCGCTAAGCGTTCTTGAGCGAACAAAAGAAGAAAAGGGGGCCGGCGAGTTCCTTATTTCGGAAGAAACGCCGTCGCCTTATATCGGAACAAAACTGTCACAGTGAATTCTCGATAGACGTCAACAACAGGGGTCTTGCCAGCGTCTTGTGTTGTCCAGGAGACCCGAGGCCCCTCACAGGGGGTAATTCCGCGACGTTTATCATCGAGGCCTTGGCGACATATACAGAGAAATCGCTGTATCTACCTCTATTTTAATTGCACAGTATTTCGTCACCTGATGTGTAATTCGAAATTCGTGAAACGAGGAAAAACATTCAATGAAGATTTCCCGTGTTATTGTGGGGGAAGCGTGATGTATGTACGTGGTTATCACACTCGGAATCATTTTGAAGGGCTCTGCGACTGACCAGCTGGTGCGCTCTTTTTCCCTAAAAATATGTTAGGAACTCGATCATAACGGGATAATGGGGTTTCGAGAAAGATAAACCAGGGCGCGGGGAATGATGGATCGCGTTCGGTAGTCGAGCCAAACACACGAAAACTTGGCATACAGGTCGCACGGTGGAAATGAATCCTCCTTCTGGCTCATCATACCAACTGCCAAGCAAACGGAATCTTTTTTTTTTCTCTCCTTGTTTTCTTGTTTTCTTTTTCTCTCTCTATTATTGCTGCGAACTATGGATTGAATTCTGCGCGGCGGAGGACGGAACATCGACCTGTTCCACTGACACACTCTCGGCCGCTCGTCCATTACCAGGAAAACTTGAAAAGAGCGAATGAATGAATAAACAAAGAACAATTAAACAAAGAGGAACGTGATCACAATGCCCGATTCCCTCTGTCGTCGGGGGGAATCTCCGCGCATTCTTCTCTTTCATTAATTCATCAATCCGCCGATGTTTTTTCTGGGTCTACTACGCGCGGAAATGCTTGTCTTCGACTGCGCCCGAAGTTTCGGATCGATAGCAAGTTTGTTCGTTGCAACGGAAAGTTAAGCTACTACTCACGTGCCACGCAAGTTTCCCGCACGCGTGTCTATCGTTGTTCAATTTCCGAAATGTAAAGAACGACAAAGAACGTGCAGATTTCATGGACGTTGATCAATTTGCTCGTGAAAATTACGTACAACTTGAGAATGTGGCGATACTTCTTCAACATTGGTGACCTTTCTGAAATCATGAATAAATGACGAACCCATGATTATGAAATGTGTACAGGATGTTTTTAAAAATATAAAATCAGATTTTTTGGTCCGAGGCTTCGAGAAAATAGAATTTGAAGTGTGCGCTAACTACGAATGGGACTCGGCTCTGACGCGTCTGACCATAACCTACTCGTTCTACTTGCTACGGGTGGTAATGGTACACGGTACCTAATTTCTGTTAATAATTACACTGATTTTTAAAGCATAACAAACATCAAAAAAGAGATACAGATTAACTGACTTTAATGGAAAAAAATTAATATCTCTGTTTTAAATATTTATTCTGCTTTAAAAAGAAGTAGAATGACTATAGGCACGGTAATAATTAAGTAATTGGGTCTCTTACCAGACTAGTCCCTCTATTGAAGGTCTGTACGGAACGTTTATCAATATTGGTTTTATTTCACTCAGCAGTAAAAAGTCTATTGACAAATGTAGTTTTCTTCCATCCCCCTCAGAAATTGCTTTACGTCCGTGTGCTTCGAGCGATATATAATCTGTTTGTACGCGGTAAAAATATTTTGCCCGACCGTTTACGTACCAGAATTATGGCACAGTTTGCTTTTCAAACGGAACACTGTTACGATCGAGCAACCCCGCGATGCTTCTATTTTATTTTTTCATGAATTATACAGAAGCTATAGTAGTTGCGCTGTGCTCCGTCTTTTTATTCCGCGCGATCAACGGCCCGAGATATCGGTGCGGGGCTTTTCGTTTTACGCATCGTTCGAAGTTGATAACAGAAACTCATGGAGCCGGTGTCTGCGAACAAAGAAATCGTTCTTCGTTTTCCACGGTTTCTAAACAAAATAGTTGGTTAACAAGCCGAAGCATCTGGAGTGTCCCTGCCAAGCACCGCTAGCAACAAAATCCTCGAAAAGCGTCATTCTCAAGGAACGAAGTGATTCGAACTCCAATAAAACCTGGCATCGAGCTGCAAACTGGCGGAGGGAAACAAGAACAGCGAGCCGATTTGTTTCCGCAAACGACAACGTGTCTAGGGATCTCTGAAACATGGTGATCGAACACTCGAGCACAAGGTTAACGCTCGCTTATTATCAAGCGACGGACGAGGAAGGACCCGGTCGCAATTGGGTCATTACGATGACCAAGTGGCCATTGAACGGGAAGAGTCCCGCGGAAGATGTCGACCTTCTCTCGCGAAGGATCGTTTCGGTTTTGTCTCCATTCACAAAGGCGCGTCGTAGCCGCGGCAACGCTGTTATCGGAGCGCTCCCGTGGAGGGTGGCCCCTGCTATAGTACGGAGGGTTCAGAGTTTTCCCCTAACCTCGAGTCGGAGCCGTCCCCGTGCCCCCGAGCACACCCCAGGTGCCCACATCTCCCACCCAATTGGGGATTCGATCGACGTCGGAACTTCCAACCGTGACCGCCCAACCCCGTGGCGGCGCCCGCGTCGAGACGCCCCGTAAACACACCAAGAGAACTCTGCGAAGGGAGAGCGAGCAGGACGCGCTCTTCGCGAGAGAAACCTCTCTCCCTTCCCCTAACCGATTCTTGTCAACCGTCACTGGGGAGTCTGACCTGCGCGAGGGAGAACCACTGGCCCTGAGAATCGTGCGCCAGGATGTACCCACGAGGCAGTTCCTCTGTGTCCGTAAAATCTACGGCCATCGTAGGCGTGGATGTACGCCGGCGGTTCGGGCACATAGAAACTTGGCCACGAGTGTGTGCGACAACCGCGTTTAAACGCCGCGCCGGTTGGTATTGGTGGGAGCTGGAACACTGATAATGCTAGAAACATCACCAGACGACGACCTCTACGAAAGACGTTGGCTACACTAACAATTTTAGATTATTAATCGTTACCCCGCGGTCGAAGAGCACCGGTGAAATCCTCGATCACTGGGCGCAAAACAGCCGGGGGTACCTGTGGAGCGCTAAAGAGTATCGTCAAATCCCCAATCACGGCGAACAGGGCGTCCGAGGCGTACCTGTAGCAACACTTCGTTACATAATCCGTGCGACCTTGTTATTCTGCGAGGGAGTCTACAGAAGCTAGTCGAGGATTAGTGTTAATGTTGCCGTTGATATTGCTACGGAGCAAATGGACACTAGCTGGTATCTAGTAGGGCGGTAGTAGTAGCGTGACAGGATTTCCCAACCCGAGCTCCGGGGGTATTACTAATATTCGCGACGCGCACACGGATCGCGCGCGAGAGGGAGGGAGAGGAGAGGCGTCGGTGTGTCGGTGTCGGTGTTGGTGTTGGTGGAGAAAGTAGAGGTGGTTGTGAAAGCGGTGGTGGTGGTGGTGGTGGTGGTGGTGGTGGTGGTGGTGGTGGAGGAGGAGGCGGTGGTGGTAGGTGGTGGTGGTAGTGGTGGCGGCGGTGGCGGCGGCGGCAGCAGCGACGGAAGGTAGTTTCTGGGTGGTGGAGGGCGCGGATCGTCATCCGCAAAGTCGTGCGTTCACCCCGTGCCGCGACGACAACAGGGCGTCGTTCGTTTCGGAGCGAGCGACGCTGCGTCGAGTTCGCTGTGGGTGTACCGTCGCGAACTTTTCCTCTCGAAGTGCCGTGCACCTAGGCTAGGTTCACGTCCACCTCCCGTTGTCGAACCGGTAGTGGATCCAGAACGAACAAGTCCACCCTCCGACGTTGACGTTCGGTGTTTGTGAACAGTGTGTGGTTACGCGTCGGTCGGTGGTGCGTCTCGCGAGCGAGCACGCCGATCATCGCCGCGGCAGGGGCAGAACGAGCGCAAAGGAGGATATGGCCTTTGGAACACGTGGTCAAGCGTTGCCGACGCGAGGAGACACACCGGTCGTCCAGGTTCGGGGTTAGATCGAAGGACGTTAGGCAAGGACACCGGTCTGTTAGGGGTTGCCACGGAACGGAGGCAGGGTGCGGTGCACGCCGACGACGGCTCCTCAGGTCCGACGCGAGTTTCGGCTGAAAGCAAGGGGTCCGGTAATTGGATAGGGATCGCGCGAACGAAAGGAGATCATTGTCCACGTGGTTGTCGTCGGAACGGAGAGGTCCGGAGGACACCGTTCCCGTCGAATCTGTGCCGCGTCGCGCACAGGATTAAATTAGCAGGGAATAAACGCGGCGGGCACCGCGATACACCAGGTGTAATTAACCAGCGTGCCGGCGGATAACGAGCACGGTGAATCGGCTTGTTAATTGGTGGGCCCGATCGGCACCCGGAGAGTTGATTTCGCGAATAGGTGTGTCTGTCACGCGGCGAGCGTTTTCGTCGCCGTCTCCGAGCGGATGGAAACGCGCACGGATAAATCTTGTGTTCAACAGTGGAATAGTAAATCTGCAGTGAAGTGTGCCAGTGAAACCTCTTTTACACGTGTAACCCGCCAACAGGTTCTGTAACGAGCGCATCGACGAAACCCCGTTCCGGAGCGCAATTGTTCGCGCCAACCTACCGATTCGGATTACGCTGTTAGGGTTGTCAAGCGACTCCTGGCCCACGTCAACGGGGGCGAACACGTGAATCGGCCCCACGCTGGCCCCTGGTAAGTCTGCACGGATCGCCGTGACCGATCAGATTTTCACACGATATTCGGTGTTGTCGTGTGTCCTCGAAGACGCCGTTCAAAGGAGAGTAATCTTGGGAAGAGTGTTCGATCCACCCCGGAACGTTCTCGTGTCTCTGGAAAAACCCATCGGAATTTATAGGTGTTCGACCAAGTTGATCCGGGGACACTTTGCCGATGCTCAAGAGAGAGATTTGCGACCCGGAGTTTTTTCGCTCGGCGATAACAATGCGCCGAGATATCTCGAGTGTCACCGTTAGGTTCATTAATCTTCGTCCCTACTCCGAGATTCCGGACGTTTTGCCCGGACGACGTCGTCAGTTTTGTTCGTCGGGGGTCCTGCGCAATCTGTAAATCGCGTTATGCAACCTGGTCCAGGTGTGGTCCAGAGTGTGCAGCGGGTTTTCATTCACCGACGACGAGCGTGTCGCCTCACGGTCGGGTTCTTCAGCGCGTTAATCGGCCCGCAGGTTCTTGGCGCAGGCCTGTAGGGATTCGCTTTCAAACGTTGCTTCATCGGTGCAAACGCCACAGACGACCGGGAATATCAAATGACAGACGGAGGAACCGGTGTGTTCCGCTTTTAATATTTATGAAAGCCGGCGACTGCGGGAGCTCAAAGGATCGAATGAAAAACGCGAATTGAATTTGCCACGAGAGCCCGCGCCCGCGCCCGCGCGCCAAGGAATTCATCTCGCCGGAAAGCATGCTGTCCGCGAAACGTAATTGTTGATTTAATATCGCGATACGGCGCAAAGGCGGCCGAAACTTTCTAGCCGATCAATGGGAACTTTATCCTGATTTCGACCCTAACAAACTTCCCCGTGTAGCCTAAGCTGCCGATGCTCGCGTGTGCCCGCATGAGCGCGAGAACACTCTTGCTCCCGCGACCACGAAATCACTTCTGCAACCCTTCACGCGTTCAATTAAACAGTCGAGGTTTCTCTGCCGTTTTGATCAATCACCGAGAACGTCCACGTACAGGTGTCACTGTAGTTAGGGCGAATTAGAACTCATACTCGATACATGTCAACAACGCGGGTCTTGTCGGCGCCGTGAATCGTGCAGGAGACGTACCCGAGCCGTGTTATGTTTATACTCTGCGTCCGAGGAGTGGAGACATTTATCATCCAGGCGACATATGCAGAAGAATCACTGTACTTCTTTTATCGCTGCTTCCTCCTTTTTTTATTGGTCACTGAATTATTTACACCCCCTCTCGGGTATCCCCCAGGTTTCGGATATCAATAATTATTGCAGGAATGAATATGTCGTAAGTAAAATATAGAAGACAAATTAATCGTTTCCACACTGCGTGTTGTTGTGACTCTTTTATGTCTTCATCTGATCGTCAGATTTAAAGTGGGTGTATCAACGTAATTTGATGACCTGGATTACTTTTTATCTGTTTGTAATGATTCATCGCATCGACATTTTGTAAATCCAGATATATTGTGGCTGCCAAATTTTCCGAATCGGTTGCAATTCAGCTTTATCGTCAATTAACCTGACACATAAATTATTCCAGTGGTGTGAATAGCATATATAGTTGTGCACAAATGTGTACATAGTTGAATTTAATCAATTGTATTCTGATTTTATTAATTTCATAAGAGGGGATAGCACGTTAGCGCAGAGGTTCAGCTATTCTTTCTTGGCAAAAGTAAATTTTTCTTAAATCCGTTTCCGTTAATGGATTAAGTTAAATATTATTTGAAAATACTGTTTCATTAATTATTTAAATCGAAACGAAACACAAACTGTGGAACATTTGTTCTGTTTTGCACAGCTAATTATATCACCTCGTCGAAACTGCTCAAAACATAATATGTTCGAAAAATGTGTTTACAAGATTATTGTAATATGTTTGGAAAACTCATCTTTTATGCAACAACAAAATATTTTACCCCATAGAGAAACATGCCACACGACATGAAACAGTTATATTTGTTAATGTTAATTGAAACTTTTGGCGGTACGTTTAACATCACTGGATTCAAATGATTCGATTTTCGTTGTAACGTGAGGCTAATTAGCCGCAGTCGAATAAAAAAAACCGAGTCGGTAACATGCAAAAATGACTCTGCAAAAATTTTCAGTTTTTTATGAATAATTCACACGGTTGCGATTTATGAAAAAAGTTATGAACAAGGAAAGTTTAGACAATAACATATCACTTCCTGAGCACTGTTTACGTTCAATAAAATGCACACAGCAGACTATCTAATTTAGATCTAACCTAGATCTCGCCTAGATCTGACCCAGGACAATTCACAATAATGTCGAGATCTAGGTTAGGTTTGGGTTAGGTTTAGCCGAGGTCTAGGTTATGTTTCAATCACCTAACACAACATCCCGGATAGTACACGTATAAGTCACACCATTCTTTATTTATAGCTGTTTAATAAACACCGTCTTCCAAGCGAACCCGAAATGATAAAAAACGTTTCGTGAAGCTTTTCCGGAAAGCAGGTGGTATTATTAAAAAATGTCCGCGTCACTGGAAAATTCACGGGAGTCGAGCCACGCAGATTTCCGCGATTTAATTTGCGTTAACGGGATCCAATTAAAATCGAGAGGAATAATAATCATGATTCATCCACCTGGTAATTAGAAGAATAACGTTGCATAACGTTCGAACGGTTCGCAATTCCGCGCACGTTTCCGCGTGCAGTTCGAGCCGCGCGTCTTGCGATGAACGGAAGCCTTCCTCCACTTTCGATTAGGCGAGGTCACGAGACCGGGTCTCGTCGACGCTGATAATCGAGGACGAAAAGCGACATCCGTGGTTCTAATTAAAGCCATGCACGCTGAAAGACGTCATCGGGGGGGAAACTGATTACTCGTAATTGGACCTCGAACGAAGCCCCGAGGCAAGGGTTGTTTTGACAGTCTGTATCGGAAGTCGACGGGGAATGATCTGCAGCGCGGATCATGTGCGCGCAGGTGGTTCTCGGATTACCGTGTATCGTTTTGCGCACCGCGCTGATAAAAGTGGCGGGATTGAAATTCCCCGGGTCGGCACGTTGATCGCCGACAAATTTTAACTCCGTTTCCGTCTCCCTTTAACGACACAACGCCCGACGCAATATTGCATTGCCCGACGAACGAACCGCTCCAATCCATTCGCCGTTTCATAATCGTTGCTATATATTTATTTAGAAATTTAATTATCCGCCGGGAAATCATATCACAACTGTTGTTGCTACCTGCGCGAACACCAACTTTTCCTAGACACTGTACAGTACAGTCGTTGTACCACATTCTCTCCGTAACTGTCGCAGAGATCTCTACCGTAACTGTCGATACGGTACCCCCCACGTTATTATCTACATCCAAGTAATTTCATTTTTGAATAAGAAATAGTAAGCAATCCATTTCTGGGGACATTTAAGGGACGCCCGGTTAATTAAAAATAATTGATTTTCGAATGAAATTGTACAAATTAATGTTTGTTTATTAGTCATTGTTGGATAAATGAAATTTTGTCGAACGTTGAGCGTGTCTGTCGCGGTGTGTATAAATTGAAATGCGCGCGTGGCATCGTGCGCGATTCGGATATTTGTTTCATCCACTTTAAAAAATGAAGCGTCTCGGCGCTTGACACGCTCGCCGACGTCAATCCGGCGTCTCTGTTCTGCACTATCAACGTCATTCATCATCGACTGTAATTACACGATTTGCATCGAAATGGAAATCACCACGGACTTTAATGGAACGTTAAGAGCGATAGACCGAAGTGTTCCGCTGTTTTATTTTCTAAATCCGGCGAAACGTGTCGATAACGCGCGCCTCATTATCGAGATTTTGCAAACAATTTCCGAGAGAATAACCGATCACCATAAATTATTAAACATGATACCTTCGAAACTGTAGGAAAAGCATAACTTCAAAATGCGATGTATCAAACTATTGCTTGACTTTTCATCACCTTTTGTCTCTCCTTTTTCTCACTAATAAGAACGTTAAACCAATTTCTTCTTTAAATTACTATGACTCAAATTTTTGAGTTATTCGTACCGAAAAATTTTTTAATGATTGCACATTGCAATTAGTGCTACAAAATTCACTATTTAAGTAAAGAAATTTTACGGTAGAGTCATCTGAAAATTACCTAAAATTAAATAAAGTACACCACGATTTATATATTTATTATTGTAATTTCTTTTAGAAATATATTTTGAGATATGCGTGCAAAATTCTTTTGGCAAATAAAAAAGAAGATGATTGTAGAAAGACGAGATGGGTAAAGCAGAAAATGGAGGTTGAAAGGGCCGGAGGTGACGAGGGAGCGTGGCAACTCGTCACCCTGATTAATAGCCGATTCTAATGCCCCAATTTATGTTGCAATCAAGGCAATTTAACGTTTAATCAAAGCAGTTGTATCATACAGAGTGAAATGTAGCGAATAAAACAATGAATCCTGAATTGTGGCGATAATGAGAGAAGCAGCTCGGACGTTCGGCGATTATTGTCGAAAGTTGGGATTCTACGTGACATCGTGGTCGCCATAATCGCGGATTGACAACCGTTAAAGGCGATGATTGGTGTAACAGAAACGACAAACAATTACATCTTTTGCGAGCGCGTTGTTATCACCCTGCTGTGCATTCTCGATGGTAAACACGCATCATTGATCTGTTTGTAAGCGTAGGAGTACTATTATTCGTTCGGTGCAATAATTTTCTGTAAATTGACGAATAGCAAATCGATAGCAAACCGATAGAACCCCAGAGCATCGACATCCGCGTTCGCGAGAAAAACTAGAGAAAACGAATGATAGGCGAACCCTAGCCAATTCGCATTCAAAAGCACCGTGTACTCCAACAACTTTCATATTCGATTATTTTCGAGGGTCCGGCCGGCTGCAAAAAATATCACTGCAAAAAATCCGCTGCTTTTTCTGCAGCGGATTCTCTATCTCTCATTTCCGAGGAAAAGTTCATTGTTTCCCGGAACAGTGTCAAAAGTACAGTCGATTTTACCAATCCTGTTTCCGCGTCTTAAGGGGTCGCATACACTTGTAAATAATTAAATAAAAAGAACAAAACGAATTATTTCGGAGGATTAACGGAAGAGTGAAATTTTCAGTATATTTCATGGTATATTTATAAACAGAATATTTCATCGATATTAGCAAGCACTATTGTAAAAAGTTTCCACGAACAATGGAAGTGTTGTGCGTCCGTGAAAGGTATGTACAAGAATTAAGTCTTTAAGAGGCTGCATTAGACTACGCTAATTACGTCGAAAAGGAGGCACGTTGCTTAAGGAGGGTAATCTCCATATCTTAAGAACGAAACGAGAAGGGAGAGCTGTCCGCATATTTTACGGAGCTTTTAGTGGCGCGTAAGGTTCATAGAAAAATGCCTTTTTCCGAACTGCAAATGGAGGCGGCTTTTGTTGTAATATCTTGGCCGAGTGCAATAACTTGCGAAGGGACTGGAAACCTTTTCTTCCTTGCCGGCCACAAAGGGATGCCGAAACGAGGTTATGAGTAATTGCGAACGCACCTGCAGATATAAAAATAAAATAAAAATAATATAAGAACGCAGTTCCCCCCCCCCCCATCCTCTCTTGAAATGATAAAGGTAACTCTTTACCTTTCTTTCCCTCACCGATTTCAATGACCTTGAAATAAGTTATCAAGGTCACAACTTTTTTCCTACTCATGCCTCTTTTTATTTTTCAATATTCGTTTTCACAAATAGATTTTCCGCGAGTCTTGTAAGCAATCATAAATTACGACGCAATAAACGGCGTTATTATATTTTTATTGATACATTCAATTTTCTATTGGCATTTCAACAAGCCGAAAATTTCGCGTCGGAGTATCGAGTGCATTTTCCGCGGCAATAATGTTTGAAAAATGAAATTTGAAACGGCGCAACATCCATTAAAAGTTTAACCGAATTTCCATTTCACCACTGACGAATGATTTTTGTGACGCGCGCGTCCGTCCATTAACGTTCAAAACATAACACGAGCACGGCCTTCTGCCAATGATTTACCTTTGTACAAACAAATAAACGCCACCCGGAAAACCGTTTAATCTACTTTCCCTAAAACCGATACATCCCCAGTCTTATCCAGGCGAAATCAAACCAGTAAAAAAAAAGAGCCAGCCAAATCTCCATTGAAACGACAAACTGTCACGAGGCTATTGAACGCGGGATAAAGCTATTGAATCTCGATCTGCGTCCCGAAATACTAAACCAGCTATACTATTAACGTGTTAATTTTATGCACAAATTATTCTGTACATTCGGACAATTAGGAGGTACAAAAACTGCTCGGTGAAATGGCTGTTTTTGATTCAGTTCTCCATTTCTCTATATATGTCGCCAAGGCCTGGACGATAAACGTCGCGGAATTATCCCCACTACGGAGCTCGAGAGGCCTCGAACGCCTAAGCCTCTATCAAGGAAATAGAACATTTTTGGGCCACCCTGTATATTCTGATTAAACGTATATTTGCAGTTTAATACTCCATAAAATATTTTATAAAAATACCAAGAGTTCAGTATAGCTAAGCTTTGATTTAACACTAGGTCATATTTTTAATTTAAAATTATTAAGATTGTAAGGATACGTAGATGAGAAATTATTTAGCAGATTTATTTCTTTGGGTATATATTACTTGAAAAATATTGCTAAAAATGTGGGCATCACTTTTAGTGCTCCGTAAACCTAGTGTTAAAAATTGATATGTAACCTGAAGTGGCTCTAATTTGATCAGCCACTGTATAAATAATTGGTTGGTCTTGGTAGTGAGAATGTTTGACAAAAGCGGGGGAGCGTGAATTTTTGCCACCGTTCCAGTTTTCAAACTGTCGCATGCGCCTATTAGTTTGGATAGGGGAGATTTCACCGCGTACCCACTCTAACGCGGAGTGTTTTCGAAGCAACAATCCGATCATCTCGGTAAACACATGCCCGGTTCTTTCACGCCGTGTAAACTCCGAGCCGCTGACTCGCCATATACACCCCATGTAAACATCGTCGAAACGCGACCCCCTTCAGCTCCCGGGCATGCATCGCGCCGCTTCTAAATAGAACCCGTCAAACTAATCACGCAGCAACACCAATCGCGAGCATAAGCACAGAAATCTCTCACAAAAACTTCTAACGAATATTTTAGCAATCCACAATATGACACAATTTGTTCTCTCTACTTTAAATGACCTTGAAACATACCATCAAAGTCACCATACCAAACAACACTTCCCTATACCCGCTAACTCGGATTTAGCTTCCGAGATATTTAAAAAAATATATTATCCATATCTCCTAAAAGGTAAACTTTTACCATTTCTTGAAATAAAAAAGATTCTGAAAGTCGAGCTCACTTTTTGCCCCCCTAGGTGCAATCTTAAATCAGAATTTGATAATGATGAGAAAGGTTAGAAATATTTAAGAATATTGTATATCAATTTTTGTTTTATTCCTGCTTCCCAGAATCCTCAACCACCTTTGTGATTTCTCTGTGAGAAAATATGGACGCTTCCATGTTTTAAATATTTTACGAGGACAGATTGTAATTTTGCAATGTCACATTTGTAATGAGAGTTTCGATCCGTCAAGCGTAACGGGGCATGATCCGCTGAATTCCGAAATAAGTTTAATAAGTTACGATTTTATTCCAGCCCGAATGAATTCACAGTTATTTCGAAAAGCAGTCACGCCCGGGCATTGATCTGCGGCGAATAATGTGATTCGAAATGGAAATTCGGCAGTAAAATTCATTTGAATAAATATCATATATTACTGGCTCACGTAGATAGGGATCGTGACTCATTAATTCTATTAATTAGCACCCATGATCGTTTCTTTTAATCTACACTTCGTGTACGTGTGTATCGCGCTCTGCGCATAATTCAGACGTTCGCAAACGCAGGATAAGCAAAACAGAAAAAGAAATTTTTTGGAACTTTCGGTAAAAGTTTACTGGGAAAATTCAAAAATCCGCTAAGAATCCTTTTGGGAAACATGTTTTTAATGCAAAACGAACCTATTTACAAAATTTCAGCTCAATCAGATTCGGCCGGTTTTCGAAACTTTGGGCGCAAATTTTATGTATTTGAATAGCGATAAAATATAATTACAAGGGAGTAACGAAATTAGTGTTTTCAAAATATTCCACGAAAATGAAGGTGACATGGTTAAAATAGACATTATTTTATCTTAGATATGTATTTGCTTGAACTATGCATTTCAAACAAATGAAATTGACTAGGAAAATACCCGGACACGTAAAACTTGCGAGCGGTGCATCATAAAATGTCAAAGTGCTTTGAGAATTTAGTGCTTACGTGTCATTTTTTGAAATATTAGTTTTAACGTGCCATCGGCTAAAAAATTGCGCTTTCCTGTTTTTGTCCTCTCTGTATATTTTTATACGAATGTATTCTTAAAATGCACAGTTATTTTCCGTAGAGAAAATCGAGTTATCGAAATTAGTTACTTTAATATTTACAAAACCGTCGATTCTACAATAAATTGGTAACTTTTCCTATATTCTGGAGCATCTCTTCATATTTATATTGAACCTGTCAGAATATTCGCACAAGAGTTCGCAAATTTCACACCTGACAATGTGATTTGTTAAGCATTGGATGTTTTCGAATAAAATTCATTCCAGTGGTACGTATAAATATATGCAAAACCTCTTCAAGCATACTCACACACACGTGTCCATTTTATTTTCACTTTGAATAATTCATCTCCGAACAGCTTGAAAACATTTTGTTTTTCAGGGAAGCAATGTTAATTGAACTTTTGTGTAAAAGTATATGATATTGAATACGAGGTAACAATGAACATATTATTTACATCAACAAACAAGCAGAATTCAAAATTCATAGTATTCAGAATTTTTTTAAAATACTATTATATTCAGTTAAACCTGTTAAACATATTCCAAAAGAAAATAAATTTTTGTTTCACTCCAGTTTCAGGTAGAAAATTGTTATTTTCCACAAAAGTCCGCTTTATATCCATATTTTCATACTCCGAGAGTTTGGTAAAATTCTGTTCAAAATTTCTTCATTTTCACTTTCACTTTCGTGTGAAATTGATTGTTCGCATTGAATCAGATTATGATAATTGAAAACAAGTTAATAGTACAGTTCGTGGGAGTGGTTCAGGGAAAAGCTGATGATAAAGCAGACGACATTTGAAGCAATTATCGCTTGTACAGGATTATTTGTCTGTTGAAGTATGGCCCGGACTTCACAACCGGATGTCACGTGCAGAAATTCACTGGATTGCAATGTCAGGCGTGTGGCATGTAACAAAGAAAGCGAGAAATCAAAAATTCGGATGGTTCCGTTAGGAAACAGATCTATTTTACCGAATTATACGCGATTAATGGCGCTCCGAGTTTATCACCGAGTTGCGGGGAAAAATAAACGAAATAATTATTAATCGCCGTCAATTCTGATTTAATGAGAACCATCTATATTCCGAAAACCGATTTCATCGGACACAAAGCGTCGTATAAAACACTTTTCCTCTTGGTCGTTCGGGACTGAGATATTATAATTCAATTTCAATCTTCATTTTAATTTTCAACATAAGACTGAAGCAGAAATTAACATTCAATCGGAACTGTTTCCCACGAAATATTTAATGGCAACGGATCAATTAAATATCGTTTAGCGATTTCATCCGGCTTGGTGAAATCGTCAATATTTTTGGTCTGTCCGGATCGGGTTCCATTAATTTCAATTTGTCGCGACGTATTGTTATTTTAACAGTCTGTTAGCACCGAAGTACTGAAAAATATATTCTATTAGAAATGCAAACGTTATAAAGCGTTATAATATATTAGTTATTGTTAATTTTACGAGAGTTCAGCATTCGCGAAGTATCGCGGGGACGACGAACCGGTGCTGTTCGTTGCAATCTGTAATTTAAATTAGCATGTACCTTGATTCAAAGAAAAAAGGAAAAAAAATAATAACAGACAGAAAGTTTCGAAGGACCCGGCTCTTTATTCGAAAAGTTTTGTTCGGTCGGGAAACTCGTGCCATAGCTCTGCTGATAATATTTGATCAAACGCTTCCGCGAGCTGCCCGTATATTTTCAGAATATTAAATGGCGCCGTGGCTAGAATAAATGCCGGGACTTTGGTGCCTGTTGGTCCGTTGCTTTCCGCGTTTCCCTGAAAGTGCATATTCATAGTTAACCTAGCTCGAGTACGACCATCCTTTCAGCGTGTAAAATAAAATTATTGCTCGGTCGGCGGTCGACGTATTCTAAAATAAACAGAAACTGGTTTTGATCGTTACTTATGTGAGTGGGGCAGGCTATGGAAAAGAGAGAGAGAGAGAGAGAGAGAGAGAGGGGGAGAGATACGGAACAATGCAAAAGGAATATACAATGGCGGGGGAGGGAAACGGCGAAATGCATTTTCTCCTTGTAGGTGCTCGACAACAGTGTCCTACGGCGCTCGAGAGCTTTTAGAGAGATATATGCTCGCAGCTAATTCCCGAGACGATCCTTTCTAACCTATCAGGTGAATTCTTGCGGAAAATACGAAGCCGTGCGCGCGCCCACGGTATTCGAAAGCAAATCCGCGAGAGCCCTGGCGTACGCCATTCAGGGGCCGATGAATGGTAATTTTAATGCGTAATCGTTCCTCTTCGTTCCGACGAATCGAAATTCTGAACCGTACCGACGCGAAAGTCGGTTAATGCTTGAATAATTACACCGTGGATCAGAATAACCATGCCCTGGTATTTCATGATCGCTGCTTTTAACTAGGACTGGCATTAACTCGCGAATTTTTAACTGTGCCGTTGTTATCCTGGTGTTAATTGTTCCGATATTTATCATACCATATTCATGCATCCTGAAACATTGAATACTGAAACATTCATCGCTTCGATACACCGAAGCAACATTGTATTTACGTGTCCCAAAAATGTCGGGAAGGGGTGGTTCCTGAGGCGATTTGAAGTCACTTTTTCCTTTGCGAAAATCTTCTCCGCGGCTTTGTTTCCGAGTTATTAACGAAAAACGCGGACCAATCAGAGGGCGGCTATAGCGATCGCACTCCGGCTCGGCCAATAGCAACGCTACGCTCAACGGGACCTGTCGCCGATTGGTCCGAGCTTTTCGTTGATAACTTCTTAACCTAGTTTTATTTTGTCAAAAGTATTTATTTATTTTCAACGAGCTGCAATGCTTCGAAAATAGCATCTGCCAAGACCAAAATTGATTTCGTAAAACTACCATCGTGTTACATTCTGGAGAAATTCAATTCGGTCTTTCTCGAGTGGCCGTCGTACGATCTCGGGGTTGGGAACTTTTTGGAAAAAAGTTGCGCATACGAACGATTCGTTGCAACGAATTACGTAAAAAAGCGGTTGCCGGGAACTCGGATTTTTACTGGATGCTTTCAGACATGCTTCTTGAGCGTGCACTCAAATGCCTCGGCAGAATACAAGTTCTCTTCCATATTCGCTGTAGCGCTTTCAGTTTTCTCCCCTACCCCCTCGATCTCTCCCCCTCTCACCCCCAACCCCCCTCTCTCAGCACGATACAGCGAACATAAAGAATTCGATCCGTGAAACGTGTAACTTTCCAGCATTCTTGAACGACGGGTCGTCTTGTTCTGCCGATAAACTTTTATCACTTTCAGCGCGTCGTCCTGTAACGCATGCTATTCCAGAAATATGCTCCATACACGTCCAAGTCCATGAATAGTTCTCTGTTCGTTTAGTAACTTTTCAATGATCGTATTCGTCAAAACTTGCCCACAGTGTGTCCGTGTATGTGATTTATCTCGGAACGTGTAAACACTGAAAGGGTTTTCAGTGGCAAATATGATACTAATAATCATCTGACTTGAAGGAATTTATATTTCAAGTAAAATATTTTCCATCAAAGGTTGACCTTGACTGACCTTGACTCGCTGTACCCGTCTTAAACCCCCCTATTCAATAGCACACAGAAAGGTACACCATTCTAAGTTAAAAAACGGAGTTGACCTTGGTATGACCTGTACGCGTCCACCTACAGAAAAAAAGTTCAGTTATTTTCTTTAGGGAAATAAAAATGTATATTTCTAAAAATTTGTGAACTGGTCTAACTGGTTTTCCGGAAACACTGAAATTCGAAAATGGCTTGCTATTTCCAGAAATTTGTTTGTACAAGTTTTATGTTTAATTGATTCTCCTGAGATCTTCGAAAAGGTTACCGGTTACTTTCGCGTAAGTGCGGAGAAAGGCTCGACTTTATTGGCTATTACCGATGTACAGGATCGCCGTGGCGACGAATAAAAAAATTGCGGAGTTTCTGCCGCGACGTAAAATATAAATTCCGTTTCGGTATTCGACGGTCGTAAAAACGGGATTTGTAAAATATTCATGGAATCGAATCCCGCGGAATAAAACGATCCGCTCACGTGTCCAAGGATATTTCACTTATTTTTCTTGGCCGATATCGCGCCGAAGCTTTAAACTGCACGAATGTAATTGCAGCTGCGAAACGTGACGCGTATAAAGGGATTCGGATCGCGGGGGATTAAACGGAGCGCGATGAAGGATTTACGATTATTTAAACACGAAACGAAACAATTTCGGTAGACTCATGTAAGATAGAAAAGCGAGACGGTTCTTTGTCGCAGAAAATTGTTTTCGTCTATTTACATTACATCACTTCCAACTCCGGCTTGTTACTGTCGATCTTTATGCAAAATAAAAGTGTGCTGCAGCGACCGTGACAAACCAAAATTAATTTCATCCCCTAATGTTTAAAACTTGATAAGACGACTGCAAAGTGTTTTCTTTTTCGTCGAATCCGGCCTTTTAGCGACGAGCCCGTGTCCTTTTATCGAGGCGCGCCTGTCCTGAAATATTTCCGGGACAAGGCGCGCATTATTCCCGCGATAAATTCGCTCTACTTAGGTCGACTATAATCATACATTTCTCCGGAGACACTCAGGTGCGACGCCCGCGAGCTTATCGCATCCGAGGATCTTCAAGGAGGAAATGCGACTCTCTCCATTTAGCCTCTGTTTCGCCCCCTTCATCCCTGTTTCGCTCCTCTCACCTCCTTCAAAGAGGGTGACATGCCCTCAAAAGGTTCCTCGCGTATACTTAAACTAGGATCCAATTAGAGGAGATAGAGAGTTACGCGTCTCGTGTTTCAGGACACTTGTCTTCCAACTACTATTTTCTCTTTTTTTTTTAAAGGGGCGCTAATTAATCTGATGACCAGGCTATAGATTAGGCACACTGGAAACAACGTAGCAGCTCTTCTATAACTGTCGCTCCTCGGACCGGACGATGCGTCAGTTACGGTGGTACAGCGAGTTCTCGATATATGTCAACAACACGGGTCTTGCCATCTTGCGTGTACACTCCTCGGCGTCCGAGGCCCCTCGCGGGGTAGTGGGGATAATTCCGCGACGTTTATCCTCGAGGCCTCGGCGACATATATAGAGAAATCACTGTACCACTGTACCACGGTTACCGGAACATAAAGACCATTTGCGCGAAGAATGGCAAAGTTCTACCCCGATAAGTGTGCCCCGAACGGCGTCCGATGGAAATTAGGCGAGCCTCCGCGCGCATTAGCGGAACTTTTACGCGGCTGGAGAGGCTCACCTGTTACCGAGACAAAGCGAGACCGTGTCTTTCGGACACGTATTTCAGTTTAGAGGTCAATAACGTGATGCACTCGATGCGGCCCGGGCATCGTTAAGCGCATCTGCCGCGTGCCCGTAACGACACTGTCCTCCGGACAACACGCGTAACTGTTCCGCTTAAATGATCGATGCGCGAGCTATGCTATCGCTTTAATCGCTTATCTAAACTCGGCTGGCTGTCCCATTGATTTGGTTCTTGCGAGCTCTCAGCCGCCCTTCTGCATCGATCCCTCCCCGCTCCACTTCGGTGCAAGAGTGCATCGAGAATGCGCGCCTGGTCTTAAACACCTTTGTTTGGCCATTCACTTTTTTCCAGAAGCCCCCCACCCCCCCTCACCCCCCCCCCGCCTGTGTGTGAACGAGTTTAGATCACTCCAACGGTCTAGAATTACTTCGTCCAATCCGAGGCGATAAGTCACGATGGTACAATGAAGCGAACAACAACGGGTGTCCTATAGTCAGCGTGTACAGGGTGTCACAGGTATACTGGATGAGCTGGGTACACCCCCCTATCATCAATTGTAGGAGCTATTAATTTTATTGATAAAATTTCACCAGTAAAAAATATTTCTACTGATTTTTTTGTACCTAAAATACTGGATAAAGTCGGTCCACCAACGGATGAATTAAACAATCTTCTTTCGCGATGATAACGCGAGCTTTGAACTACAAATTGGTTGAATGAAAATGATCTGATACTGAAGCATTCTGGTAGGGTGAAATTATTAATCGGCTTTCGGCGATTAAACTGAAACAGAGACGAATAAATCTGTTCTTTATGACGGTTATGATAATTATCGTTCTCAGCACGAAATTATCCGATCATCACGGTTTAATTTTAACCTGTTTTATTATCTTATGAAGAGATATTTACCGATTTTGATGGGAAAAAAATGTAATATCACTTTTCTAATATTATGCTTTGGAAATAAATATAGGCACAGTAATTGGGTCCCCTATCTTAATTTTATCTTTGCGTTTCCAACCCGATATTTGGGTCGCAGTATTTCTCGGTGTATTTACAGAGAAAAAAAGCATGCATTGGGCATGCAGAAAAAAAAGTTGAGTAATATTTGCGCGTAATTAATATGCGGTTAAACGTCCCAAATAGAGCACTGGTTTCCCGGTAACTTTTCACATCGGCGCAGAGATATTAAACGCGCGCTCGTGTTCGAAAATTTGAAATACACACACAGTTTCTGACGTGTGCGCGCTCGGCTGTAATGTTCTCGAGATAACTCCTGTGACAGCGGCTTTACAAAAGTCACGTTATAATCCGACATTACACAGAGATACGCACTCTTCAATTTTGCAGCATGCGCAACAAACAAATTTCATTGTACCGGGGACACAACGGCCATTTAATAACGGCAGCCGACCCCGTGACGAGATTTTTACAATTTTGCGTGGCGCGCGTTCTCGCGCAATTACCCGGGAAGCATTGTTTAACAAAATAGAAAATTGTACAGCGGCCGTTTTTCAATTTAAACGTCGATATAATCGATGTTGTTGCGAGTAAAATATAGAGTTGTGAAAAATATAGCACGTGTAATTTCTAGGTGGAAATTCAAGTGATCGTTAGATCATACTAAACGCGAGTTCGACGCGGAGATACTATAGGCTGCAATTACTTGTATCTTGCACCTTCCTTCGAACTTTTCTAACGCGTTTTATACTTCGAGCTTTACGAAGTCTGAAAACTAATAATGCGGTTGCGAAGATTATATTCCACCAGTTTCTTACTCTGTTGGGAAAGTTACCCGGAAGTTTGAGTAGTAACCTAAGCTGGATAGAGGTTCCGTATTGTATCCGAAATCATAAATTGAAAGGAAAAACGCGTTCGAAGCGTCTTTACTAGTTTTAAACTCGATTTTTCGACTTTGCCGCTTCCCGTTAGCGATTTTCCGATTTTCACGAGAGCGACACGAATTCTGCGATACTTCGCGCATTAGTGTCATATTAAAATCCCACATCGCGAAACATTAACTAGACTTTATTGCGCTTTTCGACGATTACAGTGCAAAATCCATCGAGCTCCGCAATTTAGTGACGCGGAATTTGAAGTTTGAATTTCAGTGAAAAACGATGTCATCATTTTTACGTGTACTCCGTGTTTAAAAACATGACGTGAAATATTTATGGTATGAAATAATAAAATATTTATGCTCATGTGTTTTACATCAGAGAATAAATTGTTAATATCGGTGATGGTACATTTTAACAAATGCGAAAATGAGGCGCAAAATTGAGCCAAGAGAAAAAGAGACTTTGAATGTTTATTGCGAAAAGTAGAGAAGATTATTGGTAAAATGTGAAAATCAATGCTGCAGAAATAAGTGAAGGCAAATAGAAGACTTCGAATGTTCAAAAAGGTAAAAAGGATGGAATTTTTATTAAATCTCTAGCATTGATAAATATTTATGAAGACTTACACGGGATCTCGGATAAAATTTTTTAATCTCTCTCTTTGGCACGATCTTGCATTACCTCGACAGTCCCTTTCTTTTCTATATTTCTGCGAGGTTTCCATTGTTGTGATATGATCAAACTTTCATGAATGGACGGCGAAACGTCTAACCTACACGTCGAGGCAAAACTTTTGTCTGGTCAATGACTTCGGATGGGAATGTTTCTGCTGCTCGAGCCTGCCGGATCAATAACGTAATATTTTCAGGTCTGCCACTCGTGAAAATTATACGCAGTAATTGTTTCTGCCAAAGATATTGTCGTTAATCCTGGCACTACTCAATCAATCAAAATTACATCTATTCTAATTTTTGCGTATATCCAATCTTCTTTAAAAACCACCGAACTCTAACCGAAACGTTACTCTGTTTATTTAAACAGCCCCGGAAGACCAATCGACATTAAAATTTCATTTTATATTTTGCAAAAATACATGCTACAGGAAAATTATATTTTTTATTACTATAATATTGCATATTCTATATTTATAGAAGTTTAAAGAAATATTTTGTCGGGATGCAAATTATTTTATTGAAATATATAAAATAGCACTTTCTTCTCCAACTTTGCAGTTTATGTTTTTTGATAAGTCCTAGGTTACAAAAAAAAAAAAAAAAATAGTAAACTCTCGTGCAGGAAAACTCTGGCAGCTACGAAATAATTGCTAAACCATCAGCTCCGAGTATTAATCAATGCTAATCTACTCATTAATTATGTATAAATCTGTCGTTGCGGGCAGACGAGAAAACCGCTTGCTGGCCTCCGAAATGCATTACCATACGAAACACTTGCGAGAAGCGTACAAAAGTTCTCGAAAAATTCCGCCTGCTTCCGGATGCAGCCAGTGAACTGGAACACCGCCATTTTAAACAAATCCGCAGGACTTTAAGTCCCGAATTCGCCGCGCGACAACGTCACTATACAGCACATTACAACTTAATGGAACGCTTGTAAATTGTGCAAGATGCACAAAGAAACGTGCGGTCTAAAGTTTATATAAAAAGGGTCACGAAGGGTCACATTGGATATTACCACCTTGATTTACGTCACTGTAGCTGGACGCGTCAAGGACTTTTGAAGGTCAACTTTGATTTTTGTTAACCGTATACTTTTTGCACACGATTCAGTTTTTTATTCTCTATAAAAAGGTACAGGCCTCTATGAAACCCTACCATGTTTGTCCACTCGAGGGGTGCAATGTTTATGTTTTTCTCTATAGCATTTGCTAGACACGGTCCCTACGCATAATCTTCCGTATATTTACAGCTACGCGTACAATATTATTCATGCCTGGGCAAGTGGTGCTCCGAGAGTCGATGACGTAGAATCTGCTACCCCCTCGCTTGCATTACGACGAGCTCGTATTCCCCTCTCGCGCTGGTGCGAGTCGGGTGACCGGAGCGCGGTAGTGGGGGTAGTCGATTCTACGTCATCGACTCTCGGAGCGCCAGTTGGCCAGGCACGATGTAATTGATTTACTGAAATGTACATTTTTTACCGATATTTAATATTGAATAACAAAGCAACGTAGGGCGGTCCTACGTTTCTGTTCCTGAACACAATGACGGGTAAAGCGAATCGTGCTGTCACAACTCTAATCTTTTGTAAATATTTCTTCACTAGATGATAATGACACAGGCAATATATTTTAGAGTCATCGAGGAGGCGAAACTTATAAATCGTCACCGTACGGATGAGCGACTGTAAAAACCGGAAAGTAAAACGAAATTGCCGTCGGTCCAGGTAACGTTCGCCATACCGGGTTCACCTATCACGTTCAGTATTGCGTAATCAACACGCGAGCACGTCGTTTTATCGTCGAGCACGAACCGGCTACATTAATTTATCGCGGGCCACGGCTCGATATATCGAGAGCCACTTTGGCAGGCGTGATACTTTATTCAACGTCGGCGATGTTGTCTGTTCGGCCGGTAAGAACGTTATCATTGATGTATGAACCACGAGGTCGCATCATCATTACAGATAACGCGGTGGATCGTTCTGCGGCGAAGTGCTGCCGAAAATTCTCTTGAAATTTACATTCGACCCCCTTTGTCCTGAATGCTCCGTCAAGTACCCGAATTTCTGTGATCACAGAAACTTGCGAAAGGGTCAAACTGAAATTTGCCTCTATCTTCCGTGTGATGTCTTATGCAGAGGCGAGCGTAACGCACAGCTTCGCGTCGCGTTCGATAAATTTCGCGTCGGTACGGGAACGGTATCGGTGGATTTTGCGCTTCGTTTGCTCGGATAAGCGGCTGCGATTAGGCGAGTGTGGCGTATGCGGATTCTACGGCATTTCCGGTCTGACCCGATTCAATTTGCTGGACAGGCGATCACGCCACCTCTCTCCAGACGAATCTCCCGCAAATCGGTAACAGGAAGTCGCTCCTCGTGCCGATTCATTATGCCCAAGTAGGTACACCAGACCCCTCAAATTTGTAAATTTTTTGTACTCCAGATCACGCAGAGGTCATGACCTTGTAGGTCTTCGTCTTGACCTCAGCTATCACGTCCTACTAATACAAATGTGTAGTCGCATACGAAAAAACATCGATGACCTTGAAACGTCGAGAAATGACCTTGACAAAAAAAATGATTTCCACCACAATATGCGTCTTCTCGAAGCAAATAATTTCTGGTCCGAAACCAGAAACCAAAAGGATTTTTGGCGACTCGATAAACAATTTTTAATCATATTGTAGTATCGTTTCCTACCTTACCGACGAATTTTGGTGCAAATTACTTGCCGCGGAGTGCAAGTTTAATAATTGCGAAAGAGGAAATCAGAAACCAGTAATTTTGATCTGGGCGCATACGGGCCACTAATGGGTTTAACCCGGCGCTGGTTAATGCCGATTGGTTTCGTTATTTAGTTGCCAAGATACTGTAGCGCTTCATGTTAAATACGCGATAGTAAACGCTGCGAGTGTAAGCGATGCGCACCGAAATTGATCAAGTGAGCAATCCGAGCCGGAACGGCGCTGCGGCGCAATGGGAACGGCGAAATCTATCGTAGCGGACAAACGCGTCGAATAAAAATTAAATGCGCACGAAAATCTCGTATATTTCCGGCGTCGCGTTTCGGGTGTCGCTAAATCGAATGTTCAACTGTGAAAAAAAAAGTCGATCGAGTAGCATCGTTGTTAGCCGGACAGGGTGGTGACCGAGAGGGACGGGCCAACACGGGACAGCGCGTGGTCAGTTCTGCTAAACGATGGTCGAGATTTGTGCGCAGATGGCGCGACGTTGCCGGGAAAAAATATTTACTGTAATCGGACCGCCATATACGAAGACACCGATCGAACACGGAGCTCGTTGTCAAATCGGCACGTTTTACACTCCTGGTGCAAATAGTACGTGCGTGCTCTCTTTAAGCGAGTGGTCCCATCAATTTTAGACAGTTTGTGAGATGAGAAATTTCGTATTGCTCTTTTTCACTAAGGTAAACACCATGTGGTATTATATATAAATTTACTAACCGAACGCCAAGGAAAAATAACCTCTACGTGTTTTTCTTGGAAACCACTCGTATTTATTTTCTTGGTCGCTCTGTGCACGGTTCAGAGCGGAACACTATTGTTTTTTAACACAACAACGGTCTAACAACGAAAATTACTAATTAGGTTAGGTATGTTTCGGTAGGAAGGACTGTTCGACTCGCTTGGACCGCGCTCATTGGTTGGTCGCAAGTCTCCAAGCGACGGAGTGAAGGGACCGCTTGAAGATGGCGCTGCAATTCCTCGAACAATAGCAAAGATTCAGTAAAAATAGATAACTCCTCGTTCTCCTTAATTATGTTTTCAAAGTTAAAACAACGTTTTTCTTGTTTTCTTATGGTCTTGGGCCGTTTGAAACCAGAAATAGCGAAGGTGCTCGAAGATTTTCGACCACCGTGAAACACGGGAGCGCCGACCTTTTGATCAAGCAAATGGCTAGAGAAAGAACTATACTGATCAAAGAGTTCCTCGAAGTTCCGCGATAGTTAATTAGAATCCTGCCCCTGCTAGAAGTGCCGCTTCAACTTCGGGATTGTTTTATCCGAATGGCGAGGGATAAAAGGCGTGATGGGAGGTGTACGGATGAAAGTTGCCTTTTACTTTAAAGGAATAAGCTCCTTACTTTGCGCTGTCAGGTTTTGCGAACAGGATGATCCGTAACCGGTGTTATTGCCCCGATTGGGATTGGATTGCGTGAAAAAAATAAATCGAAAACTTTTCGCGACAGAGTCGCCGGAAGTTTCGGACGTCGAGAAGAAAATCGAGTTCGAATATCTACGGCGCGGAGCCTGTTAGGTTTGTTTGGGCAAATTCTATGGAAATTTGCGAATTTTATGGAAAAATCAAGGATCGGGAAAGTTATGCAACTTTTCGATGGGCTCTGTTTAAGACATGGACTTTTTTGAAAAACGTCCTTACGTTGAAAACTTTTCGCAAATTCTAAAGGGATTGCACAAAGAAAAATTCTGGGAAGCAGTGAAGCAGTTTGTAAAATAGAAATTTACATTATCGCAGGGACGGACGTTTTGTGCAATCGATATCAGAAGAGTTGTTGATCATTCTAACAAGTAATGAAAAATATTGAATGAATTTTGTTTCACAGAAAGTTAAATAAAAGTACGTACAAGTTTTGTTGAAATAAATGATATCTGTCGGTTTTTATCTCTGGTTAAAATTAATATAAATGCATCGCAAAAGAATGCTGGAACAACGAAGCGCAGAAATATATATTTTATATGCTGCGCTGTACGTTAGGTGGATGTAGATTTTATTAATTCCCAAGTCAATATAGGCCGCTCTCGGAAAAGAGTAATTCTACGTGGGAAAATAAGTTGAAAATACAAGTAAAAATGTTTTTCGTTGAAAAACGCTTTTTTTTTTAATTGAATATGGAATCGAATAAAAAAAAAATACATGAAACTTCTGTCAATGTTCGAACACTCGACCGAGTTTCATTAAAATGAAAGACTGTCAATCAACAATTGGAAAAATTTCATTGAAATGTCAGACTTCTTTCAACCGTGAAAATTATAGGAGTCACCTCAACTATCACTGACATTCTTGACAGTGCTTTGACTCTGTCCAAATTTTATTTAACAATGATCGATCAGCACAAACCAAAACTATGATAACTAAAGTCTGTGTAAAACTAAACAATTTTTATTTTTACATGATGTTTTTTTTGCAGGAATTGTAATTTCAAGAAAATAAAATTTTCACAAAATTTTCGTCGCTTAGCCTGACTCTGCCACATGAAGCAGCATAATAGAACGCGTTTGTGGATTTGCATATCAAACATTCGTCTGACTCATGGAGATTAGTTCTACTGCCGCATGCTTGCGCTCAAAACGATGTCGAGTCAGAATATGAACTTTCTTAATTAAACGATTTCTTCATATTAATATCTAAAGCCAGTTCTTGAAAATTTAAGATCCGGATTTTGAATTTTAACTTCTAATTTGCATAAAACGTCACTTCTAGCAGAATGTAGTTTTGTCGAATATACGTAATGCAATACGACGTTACTTTGGCGATTTAACTGTTTCCAATTTCAGAAGTACAATGAAAATAAATTACTGCTTTCCGATCTGTTATACCAAGAGCGTCCGTGCGCCCGCCATTTTTAATTTATGTTTATTACCTCAATATACCATTTTAAATTGTAAATATCGCTTTATCGTCCAATGTCTCATTTAATCTCCCGTATGAGTTACGTTTTTGTTTTCTGCGTTCATTCAACCTGCCGGCAAAAAGGCAAATACATATATTTTTACATTTTAAAAGAGAACTTGGGACAGTAAAAACAGATTGTAATATTAATCACAATATGATTAAAATTATTTCTTCGAAAAAATATCAATTTCCTAAAATTTGGTAAAATGGAGAATGCAACAGAAGGTACTTCGACTACATAAATTAATTTTTTTACAAAACTACCCCGGTCGTATAACTTGTGCCAAAATGGCAATTTATTTCCGCACGACCCAATATTATCCTGGTAATAAATCATTGTTCCCCTACTCTTCGAAGCAGCGACTGTGTATATTATGAATCGATGGGGGCAGCCCATTCTTCATGGAATGGACTGAATTTTTAATTCTGCCGGAGAGAGAGGGTACCTTTTTCCCCTCGATTCGTGCTCTCTCCCCTCGTCCGGCAACGCTGGTGCCCACGGGCACTCGGTGGGCGCCCTTGCCCGCTAATAGGCACGTTGAGCAGCTTTGGGTTAGATCGATTTTGAGGTTAGGTTCCGTTCCGTGCATGCGAAGCGTGAGAAGTGGAAGGTGCGCACTCAGAAGTCAGTTAGCCAATTTGTACGATACACCTGAATCGACCATTCGGCTGCGTGAAACCGGTGATCTCTGGTTGTATAAACGTTGTGCTAGCAAAGCTACTGTGTTATTGCTTGTCGGTTTCAATTTCGGGATCCTTTTTGTTAACATAACCTCAATATCGGATAATTCAATATTATCCTTGTTTCCTTACTTTCTGAAATTACCAATGAAATTACCTTTGTTTTACAAAACTGTAAATTTGTTTTAGCCCCAGAAAGTGAGAGAGAGAGAGAGAGAGAGAGAGAGAGAGAGAGAGAGA
>CM052114.1:546990-612377 GCA_028454245.1 Halictus quadricinctus | reverse complement strand
AGAGAGAGAGAGAGAGAGAGAGAGGGACGATCGATTTTTGTTTTTCTTTTCCGCACGTCTTTCTCGCCCCGTTGTTCTCCAAAGACGGGACCATTCTTGACTACGGCGTTCGGATGCAAAGCTCCGCGCATTGTTGTGGAATCTTGCGTTACACTTCGGTGCATCTGCTTCCTTCAGACCGTGATTTACGCTCTTTACACCTGCATGCACTTTTATAAGAAATCACGGATGGGAAACATCGCGCACTCTTCCAGGGACCGATCGGCGTGCGGCTAACCTTTTGTAACTTTGGAAAATGTAGTTCGAAACTTTAGGGGACGTTGATGAATATTAATCCCTCGCTTCGGGTCGAGAGAGAGAGGAAGTTTCGAACAAGCTTTCAGCGTCTGTGCTATCGATCTTCGCGAAGTCGTATTTCTGATCCTGAAGGGACGGAGATTGCCGGTGGTTCGTCTTTCTTCGGGAAAAAATTGTCAATTAAACAGTTTCGCCTTGAGGTCATCCCGTTGACAAGAGTTGTTCATTGTATTACGCGATTAGCCTAGCATTTTTGCCACTATCAGATAAAACGAGTATACCCAGTGCCGGTTTTATCACCACTAGGAATTTTCTCGATTAAAGAATAGTGTCTCCTAGACGATATATGTCCCTGGGTAAACCCGTGTTGAGAACTAGCACCCCAGGAGAAATTATCATGGCGCCCAAGAGCAGGGAAATGAATCACACTCCTTTCTCGATACATGTCCACAAAACGGGTCCACCCAGAGACATGTATCGTAGAGGCGATACTTGAATCGAGAAACTGAGTTTGTTGCCGAGTCAAAGTCTCTTTTCTCAGTGTTTGAAAACATCACAACATGCGAATTTCAGACTCGGGTTTTTTTGGCCGCTTTTGTCCATTGCTCCTGACACTGTTCGCCGCGGCGCAACGTACAGAATCCGAGCGTCGCGGCGCGGCATGGCATCGCGACGTCGGGCACTCGTTCCGAGTCGGCATTAAGTTGTCCATGCGTCAAATTCTGTCTGCAGGTTCGAGGAGAGCCCACGTGAATACCAAATAGTCGCAGGCTGGCTACGAAACGGCCGAAGACGGATGTCCGTGCACGTTCGTCGTAAATTCCACGACTCTCCCCTCGTGTTTCGGTGCCCGGGAATTCCGAGAATATTCCGAAGCTCCTCGTCATTGAACGACGACGCAATCCATTGTCGCGCGCCACGATTTTCCGCGACTCGACTAATCGAGCAAGCTTGGTTATCGTTTTCATCGAGTCATTGTCGCCTTGACGACACTGTTGATTCTATCCGATAAACCGACTCGCACGAGTACTCGCGCAAAACTCGGAAAATTTTGGGGAAAAAATATTTGAAATACTATTTTAACAGGTTAAGTGCCAAGAGATCAATCCCAGAGATTCTCACGAAATCAGTGTAATTTAATTAACACTAGGTTTTACGGTCTAATATTTTTAATCCACGGTTATTGAGATTGCGAAGATCCATCTACGTGGAATTACTCAACAGATGTATTTCTTTGGGCATATATTATTTTAAAAATGGCTAAAAACTTGAATGGACACATTCTTTTTATTTTTATAAAGTAATGTAAAATACTGACTTTTAGTGTTCGCTGCCCGTTCGTTCTGCGTTTACTTGTTTTTACTCTTCCGAGAAATGTTTGCGCCCCGGCAGCGTGGCACGCGTTATGTATTTCGCGGTACAGCTGTCTCCATAAAGTTACGTTGTTGGAACACGTTCGGAACTTATTTTGTATTTTCGCGTGTTTGTGTTTTTTTCTCTCTCATTAACGGAACGGTGAGAAAGACAGCAGTTCCAGCGTGTCCATTGATTCTTTTGTGTACCTCCGATTCTTCTTCCGTTTTTTTTTTTTTTTCGAAAATACTGAATATTTGCGCCGGGTGTACATTTTCAGTTGGTTCATCCTATTGTTTCTACTTCTCGTTATTTTCAGGAGAATGGGACGCTCGTTTTGAATAGCACCGGCCGCACGCTTCGCATAAAGTTACCTTTATAAGCCATTTCGTTATACAGCCTGATTGAAACCTATGTCTTTTCGCGCTCGTTTTCAGTTATTAGAAGCGGCGCGCAAAAATTCAATAATCGCTGATGTGCTCATTAATCTCGCCGTAATTCTGTTTATTCGCGTTATATTTTCCGAAAATATTCAACACTCGCTACGCATTATATTCGGTTGCTCTTTTGTTCCGTTCCGTTCGCGCCTCATTTTCAGCGATATTTTCCTGTTACCGAATAATTATGTGTTCCACAAAAACAGTCGCAGTCGCATGCTTCACGTTATTTCCCTCGAACCTGAATGAATTTCATATGCCATTTCGCACGACGTTTCTTATTTGTGCAACGGTGTACAAAAAACCGACAAACAGTTGAGTTAGCTTTGCATGTATTCAGACAAATCTCCAACGTTACAAATCAATGGAATATTGAATGTAACAGGCGGCCTCCGGCTCAAATATAATGAAATTTATATGAGTATAGGGCGAGGGACCCAAATATAGTGAATTCTCGATATATGCCACGGGTCTCGCCGGCGACGTGTATTGTTTAGGAGACATGCCCGAGCCGTGTTATGTTTCCGAGGTCCCTCGTGAGTTATACCCCGCGGTAGTGGGGATAATTCCGCGACGTTTATCATCGAGGCGTTGGCGACATATATCACTGTATTTCATTGCGTTCGAAGCAGTCCACGTCTATCGAGCTTATTGTCAGTTCGGCGTGTGATGGGCGCAGTTGCTTGAAGGGTGAGAGGACAGTGTGGGGTTGGGTGGAAAGGTAAAAAGAGCAACGCGAAAAGTGCATCGCGCTTTGATACACGAGAACGTTACGCGATCGGCTTGCTTGTACATGTGTCCATAAAATGGAACGGCGGCCACGCCCGATCGGCGGGAAAAAGGAAAAGGCGGTCGAAAACGATACCGAACGGGCTGGAAAAGAGCAAGAAAACCGAGGACCTCTCGAGTCTCGACTCTCTTTTCCCCGCGTTGCGCACCCGTTGTTGTTTCCGCGTTTTTCCCTTTCGGAATCCCGGCGAGTAAATACGTTATTGACGAGCCAGACGGCGCAAAAATCGAACACCAACGCGCGGACCGAGAAACGCGCCGACTACTCTTTTTCCGGGTCGAAGAAAGAAAGTAATGTTCAGACGTCGTACGTTCTCCACCCCCGGCCCCTTTCCACCCGACGCCGACGCCGACGCCGACGCCGACGCCGGTCTGCTATTTACACTTCGCGATTTTTGTTTCGGCGAGAACCCCCAACCCGGCGAGCCCCGACCTCTCTGCCGACCGGTATCGAGGAAACTCCTTAATCGTTCGTTTTCGCTGGAAATACAGGCCGAGAAAAATGGCCGAGGACCTTAACAATTCAGAGCGGAGCTCGGAAAATACAGTCCCGGTCGAGACGATAGTGCGCGTACTTACCGGGAACTGGAAAACTGAACCGAAGAAAATTTTCAGAACTTTAGTTTACATAAATAATCTTGGTATGCGTTGTTTTGTAAAAATTAAAAGGCTGAGCTTATTTAGATTTTTCACAATTTCAGGACTTTATTTTACTAAAAAATGAAAAGCGTGTATCAAGTCAAATTTTATTTCTTTTTAATTTTAATTCAGATAAATTCCGACGAATTATATATTCCAGCGTTTTTCGAGAATTTTCTAATAAAAGGTCATTTTTGTTCCAACTATTTGACAATTGTTTTGGGATCAAAATGGAACAAAAAGGACACAGTTTCGACTTTATTTGTCCACCGGAGGGTCACGAAGTTTGCCCGAACCGAAGCAAGGAAACATGACGTGTCGTTCGAAAAATAACTCCGGCGCGCAAACATTTCTCCGCTGGTTAGTTTCCGAAATACACGTTTCGCTGTTTCGATAGTCGTTCGGTCGTTCTCGTGCTATACCGTTCCGCGGACAGTTTGAAAAGCACGGGAGATCAGAACAAACATTAAAATTTTTAGTAGATTTTTTACGATCAAGTGTCACGTGCCCTGCTGCTTCATCGGACAGCTTTCAGGTGCGCGCGAAGCAGACGATGAATCAATATCTCCGTCAACGGGTGACTGTTTTTGAGATCGTTGCGTCGAGCTGTCCACTGTTTTCATCGCGGAAGATAAAAAGAATTTAACGAACATTGCGCCGCCGATAATTCTTCCATTCGCACAATGTCACAATAATAACATTCTGAAAACATTTGGATCAAACGCAAAACCCTAACTGTACAATTAATGAGCATTGGGATCAGAAAAATTTGTCCGTTCCTCTAATAATTTTGATACAGTGATTTCTCTGTATTTGTCGCCGAGGCCTGGATGGAAAACGTCGCGGAATTATCCCCACATTACTTCGTAAGAGGCCTCGGACGCCGAGGAGTGTAAACATAACACGGCTCGGATCTCCTGGACGATACTTGTCGCTGGCAAGACCCGTGCTGTTGACATATATCGAGAATTCACTGCATATCGATACTCTTACGGGAGCCGTCAAAATGACGGGTTTTTGACTTAAAATTATTAAAATTCTAAGAATGCATGCATGAGAAATTATTTAGCAAATTTATTTCTTTGGGTATATATTATTTTTAAAATATTTCTAAAAATCTGGTTTGCACGTTCTTGTTATTTTTATAAAGTAGTGCAAAATAGTCACTTTTTGTGCTGCGTAAACCCATTGTTAAATTTGTTTTATTTTCCTACCGTTTTATGTAGCAAAATCAAACGCAAAAATCGACCGGGGTGGTAGTTGGGGAAAACGGATTCGGATTGGCGTTGAGCGCATGGAAGTGTGTAAGAATCGCGTACCGGTTATCGGTTCACGCAATGTTGGTTTTCGACATTGTAATCAGTTCGCCGCTAACGTATTCTCGTGCAGTGTAATTAGAGAAACTTGCTGAAATATTCCTCGACTAATTCTTATCTTATCGGAGGTGCCAGCCCCGAAGTTAAGTTTGCCAATCAAGATGCGCGCGTGCGCACGCGACCGCGATCACGTAAATTAATTTGTGCACGGTCGTGTCAATAAGTCCGCAGACTGGAAAGTTTTCGAAGCTCGTTGCAGCAGTGCGCAAACGTATAAGCCGATGGTCCCGGCTAGAAACTCCGGCTGCGCTAATAGAATCTCCGCAGCCAGCCAGCAGCCGGGATAGATACACGATATTTGCGCGACACAATGCGCGATCGATCGTTAATCGGAAAAGCTATAACTACATCGAAACGCTGTCATATTCTCCGTCACTCTGTATCTATCGCGAACAATCGCGATAATAATCAGCTAAAACGAAAGGCCGGTCGGCCGGCCCCAGAAATTATTTACGTTATCCCGCGATAATTAATTGCATGCGGCTAATTAGACAACAGTGGCCACCCCGAAATTATTGTGCGTTACATTTGACACACGACCGGCGCGTCGTTCGCCAAGTATCGTGACTCTAGGCTTCGTACCTGACGGCGAAAGTTAATACCAAATTTCAAAATCAGTCGTACATGACTATAGGGGAGTTTGGAACAAAATTAATAACTCTCAAACTAATTCAGTTTCGATCTAAGACCCCTAATGCTTTTTTAAAGAGGAATTTTCTGTAGAAAGTTTGAATAACCTTAATTTTCTATCAAATAAAAAGGTTTTCGTCAGTTTTCTTTATCGCAATTTGTTGTCACATATTCAGCGAGTCACTTTTGTTTGAACAATTTTTCTTTCAGTTTGATAAGTATTTTATACAAGAAATTATACAGATACATCGTTATTGGAAACAACTTGTTTGCTTTTTGGATAATTTAAAGGTGTGCGTGTAGTGTTTTCGCGGTGTTATAAAGCGTCGTTCCGGGCACGTAATTTAAAAAACCGGTGACCTGCATTAGCCGCAAGCACCGCGCAATAATGTTTCACATTTCCTTTTATTCGTATGATTCCGCGGCGCAGGCAATTTGCACCGCGCAAATTTTTCCGCGACGCAATAATTGTAATGGAACGTGCGCGTGACAATAAAAGCCAGCTGCAGACTATCAGCAATTAAGCTAATCAAAGAGTCCGCGTTTTAATATCATTCTGATTGTGCGCCGAATCTTTTGTAACGACGCAACTGTGTGTGTGTGCAGTCTCGCGAGATTCAGCATGGCGGAAACACGTGGCTGATCATTTGTGTTATCGACACAATTCAAATTTTATTCATTAACGCTTTTGAGAGTCGCAACTCCCCGAAATGGGAAACAGAATTATACATATTCCACCAAAACTGACTACTTTATGAAGTAAAGTGGTGGGGATGACTCCGCGACATTTATGCTCGAGGCTTTGGCGACATATATAGAAGAATCACTGTATTTGTGATGATTTCTTTTGTACCGGGGTCCCCTGGAATATTTTAGAGCGTAATTTCTAGTCGAGTAGAGGAGCTCTTTCGTAATACTTGGCCAGGCGGCGTCCTAATAGGTTCGTTCCCTGCACACTTGATTAACGCGAGATTTGATGGAAGATGACAAATTTCTCATGGGGCCGTCATGCGCGACATTACGTCCTCCTTGACCCGGTATCTGGGCTGCGTCCTGCCGGGGCCTCTGCCAGCAAATTTCAAGCGGTGAGATTTCCCAAAGAAATTATAATGCAGTTAGGGGGGCGTGACATCGGGCCGAACGCCTCACCTTTCAAGGAGTAGTCGAGGTAGAGCTGGATCCAGAACAACGAGAAGAAGCTCGTCTATTTTCCTAGCGAAGAGAAAAGAACGGCCGAGACTCGGGAACAGGATGGGAACTAATAAGACCGAGGAGCTTACGTTTCGGCAAGTTTCGGGGGCTGTCGGTGTCCGCCGACTGGCGAGCACCAGTTCCTATCGTGCTCCGGAACTGCGAGAAACCCTTCGAACAAAACTCACCCGTTTCGCCCCGTGAATATGAACTATTGTTACAACTTTAATAGAATGTCCGAACCGATAAAAATATAAAGTGAAGGAGCCAATTAAAAAGAGACATATAACGTATTAACTGATTTTAATGAAGAAAATTTAATATCTCTTGTCTAGTACTCGTTATGCTAAGTGTACAGAGCGGGTCGTAAATAATAGAATAAGTCAAAAACATGTCGCAAAGTTTTGTCACTCTCGATTTTCTTTCCGAGGAAATCAATTTTGACAGGTTCTTGCATACGCATTGCATTTATTTATTTAAAAGGCAGCAATCGCTTGACGTCACTCTACATACGGAAAAAATCATTTTGAAGCGCGTATAACCGAATTTAGTTAGAAACTGACGGAACATTTAAACTCGACATTTTCGAAAATTTATTCCATATTTCTTGCTCCTATATTTCATATAATTTATTTCAAAGCTTTTTGAGGTTAACATTTAATGGAGGAACTGATCCACTTTGATACATTTGGAACGGGACTAATCGATATTCTACATAAAAGATAAGGAAGTCTAGATATGTCGAGGAATGATAATTTATGTAGCGAAGAATTATGGCATTTCTATCTCGCGAATGATCTTGGAGATTAATGGGCGCAAGTACTGATGGAAAAATCGATGGAAACACTGTCCTTGGTATTGTCAATATTTCAATTTCTAATCTGTTCGACTAGGTAATGCATTTTCGTAATAAATGCGATCTTGATAATTGAAAAGCCTCACGGAATACATTAAAATACACGAACAAAAGGCATCAAAATTAGGACCCACCTTTCTTACTAGAAAGTAGGAAATCCTTTTGAATCGGAGATTTTTATAAAAATGATTTACACAGCTCGGCGCAGTTTCGCGCTAGTATCGGGAAGGTTAACCATAAAATATGATGCGGCATGTCGCGAGGTTCGTGATGATAACAATGAACAATTACAAACTTGAAGCTCAGAATGTTTCTCTCTCTCGAACAACTGGTTACCACGGTTCGCATGTACGCATCGTAGTCTGACTACAAGGATCTGCTTCTACCGTTGCCTGTACATATATACACGTTACACATAAACTATCCAGGATATTTGTTCTCTGCCTTCCTCCCTTTGTAACCACACAACTACTGCGCGCTGCTTTAAACAACTCATGCAGCACGAAGATTTAAAGACAACCTCTGTTATCGTGGTCGCATAACATTTTTGCGTCTGTGTTTGAAGGAACAACGTTGAGTTAAATTAGAATTACTACGTCTCTTACTATGCATTTTTTAAATTGGTAACTTGCACTAGAAACACCGTCGCCTTATATCGGAACAAAACGGTATGCAGTGAATACTCGATATATGTCATCAACATTGTGCAGGAGACATGTCCGACCAATGCTATGGTTACACTCCTTGGCGTCCCTCATGGGCTATGCCCCGAGGTGGGGATAGTTCCGCGACGTTTAACGTCCAGGCCTTGGCGACATATACAGAGAAATCACTGTGTCCTTAAAAAATGTCAGTTTACAGGCTCCTTAACTGTTAAAAATTCGATTTCTCAGAGATCTAAACTGGAGCAGCCTCTGGACCGATAAAAGTCCTCGAATTTCACGGAAAAAAGTATTTCAAGTATGAAATAGAGAACGGCGAATGAAAGGTGGGAATAAAATCGCATCGCGTTTCGAAGCATTTCATTATTGGTCGTCTCCAGCGCACCTGCTAACCGCGTTGCGGATTTTCATTGCATTATACCGGCTGTTCTGCCATAAACGTTCGGCGTTCTCTCGGCACATCTAGACCATGCACCGTGGGAGGCTGCGACGTGTTTACATTTCACCTTCGTTATACACCACGACGGCTATAAAAGCTTCCGACGCGACGCCCGGCGACGATACACGCGTCCCGAATAAATTCGTCACGTTTCACAGAATTTTCGGTTGAAGTTTCGCCGGAAATTTTTTTTTCGTCAACCAATTCTCACGGAAACAGGATTTTTGATAACGCTGATGCCGTTACAGGAACTCGCACGCCTGACTCGCCTGCGGGATCAAACTGAATCAGTACGTGATGATACATTTTTATTTGTTTATTATTCAGGATTGTTCAATCGAGTCGGCTTCGGATCAAATGGAAGAAAGGAATATTTTTAACGTGTTTGACCTAAGCTTCTGTTAACCCTAGATTAAATCGCTCCACTTTAAACACACAACTTTTCAACCAGTGAATTCCAAACGTTAAAACTTGGATTTTCGAGATTTTCGCATAAAAATCTACGGGATTATGTAAAAAAGAGTCTAAAATTTCTGGTCCCCCAAAGTGAAGTTCATCCTTGAAGCAATTGGTGTAATTTATATTACCTCTTCGCTCTAAAAACTTAACGAATCAATTTTAACGGTTCGATTGTTATCAAAATCAGGATTCTAAAATAATATTGAAACATAAGTATGAGGCGATCTATGAGTTTCGTGCACCTGGAACGCCCATTCGATGTACCATGTTTCCGCGATGTCTACGGTCCGTGCAGTACTCGGATTGTCTTCAGCTTCGATTATTAGCAGCCGTATGGACTGGTATAGTCTGTTGAAAGTCCCGATCGGAAAACATTACCTCGAGCAACGGTGGAAAAGAAAACACAGAGACACTGGCGTACCCGGAAGGAGCCCATCAAAGCTCGATTCCTCTTTAAACTCCATATCCGAACCGAGAAGACAATCATTTCGTCCATGATTGGTCGAATCATCCCCCGTCCATGATCGCATACTGCATACGCCGCGGCATATCGAACGAGGCATCCCTGATACCTTTTATCTCGAGCAGGAAATATTCAAAAGGATCACGATTCGTCCAGGGTTCGGGTTTTTTGACGACGAAATGGATTTCATATTTTTCTATCGAAATCGAAGGCCGGCTCGCGAGCCCTTTACACACTCTCCGGTTCGAAATGCTGTTTCCTGCGGGCTGCTCTCTCCCTATTTCTCTCTCGTTCCCTCTCTCGTACTCCCCTCTCTTCCATCTTCCCCTCCCCGGCCTCTCCCTGCTCCCTTTTCTCGGCCATTCCTCGCGAGCTGCGAGAACCCTGCGGGAGGATGAAAGTCGCCCGGAGCCATTTGCCCTGCGCTTTGGCAAATTGCACGTTACACCTGCAGACTCCGTCGCGATACACACTGTGTACAGAGAACAATTCCCGTGTGACGGGCACGCGCACACGCGGCAAATTATTCACGTTCGCATGCGGAATACGTGTGGCCGAGCGCGCGCGTTTCTTGGCCGTGCCTCGCGCTTTCCACACCCGGCGACACGACTAATGATCCCCTCCACCCCCTTTTGGAAAATTACTGTTCCGAAGCAACCCCCGCCACGCTCCGACACCACCGTCGGCAATAAACATCGACTTTCTATTATGATCGCGCGACTTTCTTCGATAATCGCGGTCACGTTGCTCGTGCTCTCCGCTCCGCGCCGCTCCGCTCCGGTCGAAGATCACGTCGTCCCGCACATGGCGCGGAACAGAATTTTACGGCACGCTTCGCATGCTTGTTCGAGCGCGATCGCGCTGTATTAGCCGCTGTCACGCTTCCTCGACGCGGGCTCGTTAGGGTGAATTTATTATTAGTTTTTCCATTTTTACTGCCGCCCGACATTCGACGCCGCGTATCCCAGCTGAACAATCCGTGACCGACTGTAATCTAAGCGATTATTCGAATGCAATTTTTAGCTCATTCTACTTTTATCTTTTTCCTTGGTTGAACATTGTTTTTATAGTTTAACATGCCTGTTAGCGACCGCTTACAATTGACTACAGTGGTTTTTCTGTATATGTCGCCGAAACCTGGACGATAAACGTCGCGGAGTTATCCCCACTACGGGGTGTACTCGGTAAACATAACACGGGTATGTCTCCTGGACGATACATGTCACTGGCAAGATCCTTGTTGTGGATATAGATCGAGTACTGACTGTATAAGATAATTAACATGTAATTTCTGTAATTAACATCGACATTGGCAACTATAACATAAAAGTATGACGAGTCGTATTTGAATTTCATATTCCTCAGGGCTGTTGTTTAAACAATTTCAAGAAACCACGTCCGATGCAATCGCATGTTTAGTCGGAACGGTTTTAATTAACTCCGCGATTTCCAAAGGGGACAATTAAAGCTTTGATTAAAATTGAAATTAAAAGTACCTATTAGGGAATGGTAGAAATTTACGATCTACAGAGAAGTCGAGATAGAAATCAGTGTTATCGCAACTAATTTCATCTTGAAAATCTCAGAGAAACGTTTTAAGAGCAGCGAGGCGGACTCTTCTCGGCTTCATTAGCTCGAACGATTATTTCCGTTGATAAATTGCAACTTTGCATACCAATTGCCTCATTACTTCCGTAAGCAGAGCCCTGAAATGTTGCTGGTGCAATTACACGATGACTTGAGCGGTAAATGAGTAGAACGTTGCGCAACGGTGTCTGCAACTGACCGAGTGGAAATTTCATTGCTGCGTCGGCGAAATGAAAAATACTGATTTACTGCACCGGCTGGAAAAACATTGCCAATCCCGGAACGTAATTGTACTAGCTATTTTGTGGTTTATTCCCTCTTTTTCAATCATTTACTTCTGCTGCTGCAGGTGGTCGCGATACAGCTAGAAAAGACTTAATTGTGACTCAATTATTAACAGGCATAATCTTTTTATTCCTTAATATATCGTTCTTCAGCCTCACATATTTTTAGTTTAGTCCAATAAACGTACAATAATATGTAATAAAATAACAATAAATTTAGTTCCATGTATTTTTATATCGTTTTAAAGTTGAAATTTCAGGACGATACATGTAAATTAAAAGTTTCAGAAATTAACTAAAGTACCAAAAATTTTGGTATAATTTATTTTTTCTATTGATGTGTACACCACCGTACATTTTCCTGGCCACCCTCAAGGCATCAAGTTAATTTGCATTTATTTATTCATCGCGTGAAAGTGTCGTGCTCATTCCGTTTTTATACAAAATACATTTTGAATCTTGTATTTTTGGAGTTATTGTGTACAGGGTTTAGGTCCGCCTCTCTACTGGAAGCTTAATTATACTATGTCACAACGCTACTGAACGTGTACAAATTTTTATATTCGGATAAGATTTTATCGACGGATTAATTGAAAGCCGCGACTGTCGCAACACTAAGAATCGGATAATCCTTTATTTAATCCGTTTGTAAATCCTGCGGTGGATCCGAACCGCTTTCTCGTTTCATTAACCGATTATGATGCACGCCACGAGGCACTCTAATAGCAGTGCTGCATCGCGAGCATATATATATATATATATATATATATATATATATACACATACATACATGCATACATAAGATAAATACATGTATATGCATGCACGCTAAATGTACGGTTAGAGTCGCGTAACTGTTTCCAATGAAAAGCTCAGATCGATATACCAACGACGGAAATAAGTTACCGTGACAGATCCGCGGAAGCGTTAGTAATGTCGCGAGTTAAACCGAATGCTGGTAATTTCAAAAGCGAAACATCAACGAAGATGAAAATCCACGGGCTCTCGCGGCAGGGATTCATCAAATATCGTGCCCTGACAAACAATCGCAATACTCGTCCTGGGAAATCGATTGCCTCCGTTTCGAAACGATTGAACCCGCTGTATAGTAACCACCGCCTCGCCTATAGTCTATCCCCGATTACTTCTCATTCATATTATTCGTCTCTCGATTTTATTCGTCGAGGTACTTGCGTCGGACGAGCCACCAGAAATGAAACACTTGGAACCATGGACCGAGAAGTTATGGCACTTTTAAACGGGCTCCGTTAAAGACCTGAACCGTGCAACTTTTTTCAGAAAATGTTCCAACATTAAAAGCTCCGGTGGCGAACAGATAACGAAGAGCTTTCGAAAGTCGAAGTTTTAGGTTGAATGGCAGCCATAAAATGTTTTCTGCGACGGGGACAGATAGTTTGTTCATCGATAATAAAAAAGTTCTCGATCACTCTGATAAATGTTGAATGCCAGTCCATGGATAGTGCTCTAACAATATTAAATAATTTTTAATCTTCGTACGCTCCTCAGGAATAATTGCATAAAAGAGGATAATATTATAATATGGAAGAGCTGATTCCTGACGCCATTTGCAGTAACTTTTTCCTTTGCGAAAATCTTCTCCACCGCTTTGTTAACGAGTTGTTAGCGAAAAACGCGGACCAATCAGAGCGCGGCTGTAGGGGACTGATTGTCGCTCGGCGGCTGGGCCCGTTGAGCGCGGCGTTTCTATTGGCCGAGCCGGGGCCAGTTCGCTACAGTGCGCTATATCCGCGCTCTGATTGGTCCGCGTTTTTCTTTAATAACTCCGTAACGAAGCCACGGAGAACATTTTCGTTAAGGACAAAAGTTATTCCAAATGACCTTGGGAATCAGCCTAACGAGGAAATACATTTTTTGGGACATCCTGTATAAGCCTAACTGGTCAAGTAGCCGAGCAATTGCGAAGTTATGGATACTGGTTTTTTACCGAGGAAGAAGTGAGGGATTCGAGTAATAAAGACAATTTTAAAGTAAGATTAATGAAGAGCCGCGAAGGTCGGGTAACGTACATTAAGCAGTCTAGCCGGCTTGTTCTGTTAAATTAGAAAAATCCGAGCATGATTAAATTCAACCTGTAAACTGTTGTAGACGTAAACGGTCTGCAGCTTGCATGCTCGTTTTCCCCTTTTTAGCGAAGCACGATCAAAATAAAACAACTTTTCTGCTCAAAGACCAGAAACTGCCCGATAAAAAGAAACCGCGCGAACCGAATTAAGTTTTTATACGTTTTACATTCGGCGATGATGAAACAGTTGCAAATTTTCAAATGTTAAACAAGTTGCGAATTATTAAATGCCGACGATTTTTAGGTAGCTGTAAATGTCGAATTCAAGAGAAGTTTCTTGTAATTTCCGGAAAATACTTTTTTGCCGCGCGCCATTAGCGAAGCGTTGTTTTTCTTTTTTTTTTTTTGGAGTGTGTTCCAACTACTTTAACATTGACAAAATTGTGTATTTACGACATGTATGACTGTTACAAAAATAATTGGAGTCAGCCATTAAAAAGATTGTAACGAGCGTATCTCTCGAGCATTTTAGACAGCAATTTTCTCGAAAATGAAAACCCGGTTCGGCGCAGCTTCATTCATTATTCCTGGTTTATATTTTCCTGTAGAAGCGACCTATTTTTCCTTTCGACTGTCAAGATTCATTCCGTTGATTGCGTTGCCACCGAAAAAGATAAAATCTTTAATTTTTTAAAGGAGACCGTGTTCTAGAAATGAACGGCCACGAAAAATTACATTTATTCCAAATGTGAGACAACATTACCGATTTGATATTTGACGCAGTTGAATATGGAATATCGATATTCCATTATCGACATAACACCCCGCGAAAGATGGTGCATATTAGGCACCATGTAACCCAGTTATTATTGCGCCTATTCTGCTGTTCTTATCACTGTTACTATGCTATTACAATATTTTATTATTACAACTTTTTCCTGCACCGTTTCTTATGACATAGTTGCATAAATATGAGATTGATTAAACGGAGCAAACTGCAAACATCTAGCAGATAAAAGTCACAGAACTATTCCCACTGACGCGGGGGCATACCCCTGATCTTGGTCGCCGAGTGTAAACATAATGAGGGTCGCGTATATCAGTGTGAGACCACTACCAATCCAATAACAAAACCTCTTCATTTTTCATTACTTTTTGATGGGACTTTCACCTATATATTCGTGGCATTTTTCTGCTGAAAATGACACCAAATATGATATGATGTGCGGTTTGAAAAACTGAAGGTCACCTTGAAACAAGGCCTTAAAAAATCGAACTGTGTGCTGCTAATGAGCCCTCTCGGGAACATAAATTTGTAACTTTTCTGGACTCACCCTGTATATAGAAGACCGACGAGCAGGAGCATCGCCGTTTGAGTTAACGCGACGCTAGGTTATTCGAGCGAGAATTAAAATACGAAAGCGCCTCGCCGCGCGTCGATTTCGGTCAGCGGCGAAAACGGAAGCGGAAAGGGAGCGGGACACGTGTACGCGTTCGAATGTGGCCGCGACATCTGAAATAACGATAAATAAATATAAACGCGCAAAGTTTACTCCGGGCCGCGGCTGCGGCGGCAGCCGTACCAGTAGCACTTTGCAAAATTGATGCCGGTGAATTCGTGGAGCTTCCATCGACGATTTCCCCGGAAATTTTAAATGCATCGCGCGCCGGAAATTTCAGGGCAACCGGCGGCCTCCGAACGAAAAACGTTTTATCTTGTCGCGAGGTTTTTCCGCGCGCGAAACGCGTACACGAGACCGGCAAAGATCGGTCCGGGTCCCGTGTACATTTTCATTTGATCCTCACTCCGCGTCCCATTCTCCATTCTACCTTTTCATTTCACTTTCTTTGTGTTATCTTCGCGTTACAACCTCCCCTCCCACGCCGCCCCCTTCCCCTCGCTCCCCGTTTCCCCCCACCGCCGAACATCGTTTTTACATCCCGACTACGACCGACTATCTTTCTCGTCGTTTTTAACCTTTTCTCTCTCTCTCTCTCTCTCTCTCTCTCTCTCTCTCTCTCTCTCTTTGGCATCTGTTCCGCGCGGTTCCGTACGAAAACAAATGAAATATTCTTTTAGTGAACCTCCGCGATTCGAAATTGTTCGCCGGCGAGAGCGCGTTAACGTGTCATTTATTCGCGTCATTTACAGTCAGTCCGGAAATGGTATAATTGTTTAACACTAAACTCAGGTTTCATACGATTTTGATGGTAACATGTACTCCAAAGAAGAGATATATTAAAAAATTTCTCGTGAAAACGTTTTCATAGTTTCACTAATCGTGAAAGAAAAAATCATCCACCAGTCATTGTGACTGGTTCGGTAGTTCCAGTCCAGGGAACAGTTGGTTCCTAGGAAAATGACTTTTAACATTCCCGTGTTTTGCCATCGATGTTTCATATAAATCGGATTAGGCGAAACGTGGAACCTGGATAAAAACTTTTGGGATTTTGCGTTTTGCCATCGGTATTTTATATAAATCGGATTAGGCGGAGTCTGCGTGGAAAGATACACGGAAAATTAAAAACTCTGTTTTATCCATATTTTGTAAAAAGGATTTTGTCAAAAAATCTGTCCAATATTTAAAAATTAATATTTTAAAATGTTCGTCGGTACCTTTCTCTGTGAGAATTGAAAGACTTAATTGTCTCAATTTTCGATAAATTTTCACGCTTGACGATTGAGTACAAAGAACGTGGCACCTCTACTATAACTGTCGCTCGGACAGTTCCCGGCTAAATGGAACACGCCGAGTATGCATACATGCATTGATATACATATATTCAATTAAAATCGAAAAAGGAATAAATTACCGACAGGTTCGGACGAGAATGCTGCCAAAACATGCTCGGACTTTTTTAATATTCGGCCATGCGGGGAGGCTGGGCGGGACGTTAATTAACGCTTAATAGAAATTTCGGGAGGGGGGGGGGGGAACGTGGAGCGCGGAGTAACGAACGTCGATTGGCAGGCCGGCGCGGCGCGCAGCCAGAAGCAGTCCCTAATATCGATTCCCCTTTTGTATTAAGCGGGCAGTCGCGGAGATGAAGCCGAACTTCCGGCCGTGGTAAAAACCGCTGGCCGATTTTTCATCGACGGGGGATATCGACGCGTCGCGTCGACGTGGACCGATTTACGAAGCCTCGTTACACGCTCGTCCGCCGACGACGACCACGCTGCCAGAGATTAAATCCCGGGAAATTGTTAAATCACGAGCCGCTTTGACAACGGTCTCCAGTCGGAGGATAATAAAAGCCGTGGCGCTTTCAACGATGGAATTCTCTGGCGAGCCCGGGGTTGGCCTGGCAGCCGTTGAATTATGCGAGGACTTGACTGCAGCTTTTCCTGGCGCTCGCAGGAGCCAGAGAACGGAACATTAAAAAGAATGCATACTGGGTGTCTCGCGGTTCAACGATCATTCTTAAACCACCACCCACTCCCCACCGGTATCCTCTATGGGTCAATGCGAAAGAGAAGCTCGCAGACGAAAGTTCCGAGGCTGCGTTTCTGTCGGAGACGAGAGGAACGATCTGGAGCCCAATGGTTCAATGTTCAAAACAAACACGTGACGCACGTTAACATTATTTAAACCTCCAGCGGCGGACCACTCGGTTGACTAAGTAATTAGCTGCTTTTACATTGGTCGAACCTGTTTTTGTGTGCGGTCCTTTTCTATGCGATTTCTCTTTTATGAGGTTTTTTGTATTGATGTTGTGAAAAATTATTTGTTATAGCTATTTATCAAGTTTCTGAATATTTTTTTCTTGTGCGGCTTCCATCTACCGAACAAAAACAGGTTTGGTTGTACTCCTGGTCTTATAACGAGTATAATGAAAGTCTCTCGTTGATGTATGTCACTCCAGTTTAACGAACCCTAATTGAACTCTTATCAATCATTTTTGAAGTACAAATATTAACTGATTGATAACTGCACTTCGAAACGTTTCCTCGCCTGTTGGAAAGTAGACCGTGCTACGGAAAAGAAATGTTTCAACCCTTTTCTTCCATCGCATATACACGGACCAGAGTAAAAAATGGACGAAAATAGGAAGAAGAGGACCTTGTATTACTCGCTTAGCAGGAACAACTGAATCAGCTTAGGCAAACATTTGCGTTCATTCCGTCAGAGCTCTCCCCTCCCCTTCTCTCCCCGCCCTTGCTCTCTCTCTCTCTCTCTGCCTCTCCCGCGTTTCCTCTCTTTCTCGGGTTCTCTTCCACTTTTTCGTTAGCATGCTGACCCCTTTTCACCTGGAAAGCTTTTCATTTGACGTTCTACAATTTTAATCCCCATTTTTCCGGCTTCCTACGTTCCTTGCGAGAGAATTGTTGCGGTGCAACAAGGGGGTCAAGTGACGTCGATGAGTCTTCCCAATGATCACGGATACAAAAATAAGTGGCCAGTAACGAATGCCTGGCTAATTGCGATAAAAAGTAACGTGGAGATCGGACCACTGCCCCCTCCCCCCGCAAGCCCGCAGAAACTTTCTCGCCCCGTCTGTTCACAATTGTGCGAAACTCTCGCTTCGCCTCTGATAATACCTAGATTTTCTATGTTCCGCGTAACAGAAGGGCCTTTTCTATACCGAGCAATAGCTTTTTCTCCTTTTTATTTATTTTTTCTTTTTTCTTTTTTTTTCGTGGAACCGTGCAATGAAATATGAGAATCGAGCGGGACTCGATGCACGCTTTGTACTGAAAAGCTTTCGTTATGCAACTGGTGTTCGCGTGTTCTCGCACAGGCACCGATAACTCCAACTTCGATTACTCAAAATGATTTTATAATACTTCTTAATGGCACAGGAGCTGCCTTATTTGCATAACACGTGGGTGCGTGCAAATATAATTTCTAGCAAAGGATAAAAAAACAATACCTTTAGTGATCCTCAAATAAATCGTGATATTTGCGAATACAGTGACTTCTCGATAAATGTCGTCAAGGCCTGAATGGTAAGCGTCGCGGAATTATCGCCACTACCGCGGGGAGCACTCGAGAGGCCTCGAGGAGTGTAACACGGCTCGGCTATGTCTCCTGGACGATACAAGTTGCTGGCGAGACCCGTGTTGATGACATATATCGAGAATTCACTGTACCCTCTTAATAGTCGATGCGCCCGGTCACAAAAACGAGGCGAAATCGCATAATCCAACGTCGCGGTTGGAGCCAGTCGGGTATCCCTGATCCAATTGGCGTAAAACCAAATGCCACCGATTATCACATGGAGTTCTGCGGCTGATCTGGATCGACGAAAATTACTTGCAGTCTGATTGCCTTGGTGCGTCGGTATAGAAAATTTCGTTGGCGGGAAGCGTACCGGGCGGCGTCCGGCGAAACAGAAAAAAATAAATGGAGAAACTGTTTTTTAGGCGAATGTCCCGATTGAAAAATCCACCGGTTAACCGGAGAGACGGTTGTTACTCTTCTCTCCTATTCTTGCGCAGACCGCAACACGGCCCTCTTGGAACGGCTGGATAGGCAATATCTGTGCATCATCTCGCACTGTGAACGTCTGCAGCCACGCCGCGTATGCGGTTGCACTAGGTTGCAGTAGGTTGGCCCGCAATCTACGACGGAATGAAAATTCCAAGCTTCCCCGGGACCGACCTTGCGGAGAGCAATGCCGACAATAATGATGTCGATGTTACCATGACTCGGGGAATTCCTTCGATTTCAGTTCTGTTAATTTGTGGCCCGTTTGTGCGCCAGCTTCCTCCTACAGCGACCGCGTTCGTTATCATGCTGCGGCTGACCTGGATAATGTCGTTTTTGGGGCGGCATTCGAGTGTAGATCCTCTGAAAAAATCGATTAAGGTTAATCTCTAAAGTAGCTTACGTTTCGAGTAATTTTAAAGAAATCGCAAAACGCAAAGTACCGAAATCCCCCGAATCCCTTCTTCTTTTATCCGGCGAAAGCGGTGGCCTTTTCGAAATACATGCAACATTAACTAAAAACTGCTTATTGTTCCATTAGGGTATTTTGCACAGCGTGCTACAATTTCAATTGTTTTGTAACCTGTAGCTCGCTTCGACAAATGTTTCGCGTAGCGTCAAAGGGGACACCCTGTATAGAGTGGAGCATTAAAAACAGGTCATTGGAATATCGCGCTTCCTGTTGATGACAGAAAAAATGTATCAGATTAATCTTGCTTGGTCCGCGGCTTATAATCTGATCTCAGTAATGTTTCGATACAATTGGAGATCACTGGATTGGAAGTAATGATTGTTTCATTCAGTTCCTGGATTTCAATTTCCAAGGAAAATTAAAGGCGAAAATTTACCACCAAAACTCAAACACCAAAGAAAAATTCCTACGAATCTACAAATATCCTACAAACATAATTTTATATGTTTAACAAAAATCCGTATGTGTCCAGGAAGAAGATGTTTGGAGAAGTCCCCTTACAGGATAAACGAATAATTTCTACAGAGTGTCGCAAAAATTACTTCCTAGAAATAGGTGATTCCTGAGGTCATTTCAAGTAACTTTTTCCTTTGCGAAAATCTTCTCCGCGGCTTTGTTAAGGAGATATCAACGAAAAACACGGGCCAATCAGAGCGCGGCAACGGGGGACTGATTGGGTCCGCTGAGCGGGGCGTTGGCATTGGCCGAGCCGGAACCCGTCCGCCATGGCGCGCTGTAGCCGCGCCCTGATTGGTCCGCGTTTTTCGTCAATAACTCCTTAAGGGAGCCACGGAGAACATTTTCGCAAAGGAAAAAGTTACTCGAAATGACCTCGGGAATCACCTTCCCTTTCAAGGAAGTAATTTTCGGGACACCCTGTGTACCGTATAATGCACGTGAAACGTCTACTCATCGTTTTTCCAGTAGAGTCTAATATAAACTCGGAAACGATTTATTCATTGAAGAAGTAATTTCAAAGTTCCAGGTCACATTGTATCACGACACGGCTGCCTCCTAGATAAAATAATCGATCAGGAAACCGCTAACGTATACAATGTGACGGATACATCGGAATGGCCGTCTTATTGTCCCGTACACAGGGAGAAAATTGGAAATTCCTCGGAATAAATGCTGAAATGACCGGGTCACCGTGTTTTCTAGTATTGGCAAGTAATAGGATTTCAAGCCGATTTCACTTGATCCCGTTGCATCGCGGCAGTCGATCGCACTCCCCGATAACCAGACGGCCGTGCCTAGGCCCGAGGAAATTGGTGTAATTCGATGGAGATCCATTCCCTGACCCCGCGTTATCATCAGTTTCCGGTGAACTCACAGCAGGAATGACAACTCGATAATCCGATATGGATTTCTTCGTGCGTGTTACAACGAGAAATGTTCGCATAAAGAACGACTGCCCCATTGTTTTCGGGCCGTTCCGTGTTCCCCGTTATCGATTTGTCAACGAGTTAGCTCATTTCCAAACAGGTCCACTCCGAGATATTTGAGGATTTTATTTTTTCAATGGAACTCCACCGTGCGACAAAGAGACGGCACATCTTGCATTTTTTAGTTTTGAAAACTGGGGAAAATTAATTCTCCACGCTTTCGCCAAGTAAGTTATGTTATTGCTGCAATTGCGAAGCCAGTTATCAAAGCGCATAATAGTAGGGAAGACGTTGAAGAAGTTGGTATTGGCATAAATTTTGGAATAACTCGGAGATTTTTGTACGAGGCGAACCCGTATTTCGACCACGTTGTTCCTCGGGGAATGACGTATGTACGTACATGCTGCGATTTCGCCGGCGCGTATGATCTTGTATCTCATATTTTCTGGATGGTAATGTACAAGATGCAAAGCACTCTTTCCAGTTATCCATGCTAAACTTGCGGAATATCAAGTAAAAAGGAAAGGGCACGGTAGCAACATTCCGTACACGTTCCCCGGATGTAAAAGGTTTCGGATTTCGTCCCGAACAAATCGCATGCATTCGGTTGATACGATCGAAGATTTCGCACGCGTCATGTTTCTCGGGGAGCTGACATACCAGGATTGAACTGAGGAAGCTTCGCGGAACTCGCAGGCTTTTAATTTGAACACTGAACTTGCGCGAGGTGAATACTCTAGGAATAACGAAGCGGTTTACAGAATACTTGGCAAAGTTCGCGACACAAAATCCCGTCGGTAAGGTAGGAAATCATACTAATATGATATAAAAATTCCTTGAAATCGCCTGAAAATCTTTTGGAAAAAATGCTTTGAACGCAAAATGGGGCTATGTGCAAAATTTGAGCTGAATCCGACTGGACCGATTTTCGAAACTTCAACCCAGTATATATATAGTGCGGCATAATGTTTTAACTCCGGCATTTTCATCACACGTACCATTAACGATTACCATATCGTACTTTTCACTGCTACTAAACATGGTGATAAAAGTGTCAGGCAATCTGCAATAACTTCCACAATATCAGTTTTACTATTGCTGAGCTCAGGAAACTGAACTGGCTTTGGGATATTAAGGCATCCCAGGTTGATGGCGTCGAAAATCGAACAAAACTGGAAAACAATTTCTGATTATTTTTCCAGCTAGTATGGGGGTCTGTGGTTCCGGAAAATCGAATACCAGAAGAAACGCACACCGGAACGCGCGCGCGTTTCAGCGAAACTAATCATCACCGGAAGGATCCGTAGCGGGGTTACAGCCAGTTTAATTAGGAAGCAAAATCTCGACTGCGCGGGAATATCGCGCTCGATACTCCATTAACTAACCTAGATCGTCTTTCCCCGAATGACTTTGAAAATGCCGTCGTTAGCACACCTTCTAACGGAATAACGAGCTAATATTCTCCAACGGCTCCGGCGCGATAGCATCGGATCGTCGTTTGGTTTACGAGGAATTGTCTTTGCTGACGGCGAATGTTCTCCGCGGCGGATTCTCGTCAACTTCAACGGAGATGGATTGCATGGCCCGGCCCGACCCGACCCGACCCGGCCCGTCGTCGAATCACAACCGGGGAAAATACTCCGGCGAAAATAGAGTAGTCCTCCTCCTCCTTCTCTCGCATCGCCCTAACTCCATGTTTTCGAGCTACTCTTAACGTCCTCCTCGAGGGTATTTACCCCTTGACTACGTTCGATCGAAATGACCCTCACACGCCCGCGTTCACGTTCTTACGTAGCTTCTATCGGAGCCTGATTTCTTTTATTCAGTTTCGGGAGCGAATAGGATAGAATTTTCAGAAAATAGGAACCCTCCTTCGGAAGACTCACTGGAATCCGACTGTCTGGCGCTAATTCAGATATTTGCCACAGAAAGTTTAAATGATTTGCTTCGATGTACAGGGTGTGCCAAAAATAAGTGTAAAGCCGCTCGTAGCTGCGATTCTACACCTCCGAAGCGGTGGAGATTTGTAAAAGAAGAGCTAAACTGTCCTTGAGCTTCATTTTGAAGGTCAAACATTGTTTTCTTTGTATAGTCCTCGTAACGAGGCACAAATGTCTCGAAGGAACCGTGGGTCTCGGGTCATCCGTTCTCCTGTGCCCCCCAGTGGAGGGGATAAGCGAACTGACTAAGATCGTGTAGCTCCGTTCGGCGTAGATCGAGACTTTACTGTACTTCTTTCGGAAAGTACCAGTCGAATGGTGGGAGACGCGGGTAGGCACTGCTGTAACCTAATGCAGTTAGAGCACAGCGGAATGAACAATGGGCGGCTAATGACGAATTGTTAAATTAGCGACGCGGTTGGTACTGTTGATTGCGCGGAAGTGTTGGTTGAAAGTAATGAGAAAGGTAAATTGTTTAGCGTTTCGACGGCTGATTTGACGGACAGGGTATCTTGTTTCTGCTCGTTAAGCACTTATCAGGTTTTATTCGCAATTTTCCTTATATTTGTTTATTGGATAAATTACTTCGATTCTATGGAATTGTTGGGGTCGCCGGATTGCCAGTCACAGTGTTAAATATCAATTTCCGTGCGGGGTCGTCAGGGAGCTGAAGATGTTTAATTCTCGCCTCCATAATTGCGAAACGAGACAATCCCTTTGTGAGCTGATTGAACGCACACCTCCTCAGGTTCAGGTCAAAGCTTAATCCAGTGAGCTTGCACGCACCTCACTCAAACTCAAAGACGGTGACGGATTCCCATTGGGTCGCGTATGTGTTTCGGGAGTGCTAGACGGGTAAATAATTGATTGATCTGCTGCTGGCCTACCCCCAAGGCCAAGGTACCACAGATCTCTGCGGGCAATACCATGCATGCTTCCTGTTTCCTGATGGGTGATGTCGCAAATTCCTCCGAAGCTCTATATTTAACATTATATAATATATTATACAGCCATTAAATCTGTTAGATTTATTTGTGCAAAAATGTTCTACCTGAATTGCGACAAACTGGAGTGAAACAGAATTTTCTTTTCTTTTCATAAAAATGATATGCACATCTGCGGATCTCTTACATCAGCTCCATTCGTTTCTGTCGGTGTACATCGTCCGGACAAAAACACGAATTTCCAGGAGCAACCTGGTTCGGTATACTACACAGAAATGATCAGCATTTTCCATTCCATTCTTGCTGGAAATAGGTATTTCTTCGGGAAGCACATTGCGAATAGAACACCGGCGCTTCCGACCGAATATAACTCAGAAGCACTGTTTTCATCCGGGGGAAAAAAGGCGCACGGGCGCGTATCGGTTTCTTGCCGGTCGAATACCGCGGAGAAATTACAAAAGAAACCGGGGAAATGAATGATTCCGATAATATACGGTTTTCCGCGGGTGGACGTGAAAGTTTCGCCGCCTCCTTTTCCTCCGCTCGCCGCGGCGAGCAACTTTCCGGCAATGAAAGATGGCCCTGCTCCCAGAAACTGAAGTGATCACGAGACGCCTGGGAAATCACGAAAACAATTCGCACCCTAGAGGGCAAAACAGATCGCCTCCGAAGCGCCGAACGCTTTGTTCCGACCTGTCGTTCTACGATCAGTCGAAACGCGGATTGTCCGCGTTCTCCGAACTCTCTAAAAGACACTGATTTCGCCATTAACGAAATGCCGCTGTTCCCCGCTTCCGGAAAGTGTCAAATATGCGAGGGTCAGCTGATGTATACAGGGCACCTAAACCTTGCGTGGATTCGGGGGTCCCACACCTCCATGTTGATAATTTCTTTCTAGGAGGACGCGTAGAGGACACGTGAAGGTCAACTCCGTTTTGTTTTTTAATTAGAATGATATACTTTGCCATCTACTACCTAATGAGGGCGTTTCAAGACGCGTACAGTGACCTACGACTCAAGGTCGTTCAAGGTCGATGGAAAATATTTTTCTGTTTTTCCAACCTGAAAAGATCAACTCTTATATAGGTCTGCAATTAGCAAGAAAATATGTTGCATGTTCTATTGTTAGTGCAACGGAGGAGTTCAGGCGAAAAAGATTACTCTCCTGTCACGAGGACGAAAATCAGTATACCGCACGACACCGAATATTGTGAACTAATTGTTTCCGAATGACAATGACTGTAGGGTGGCTATCGTCCTTTTCTTTTACAGATCCATTCCGCAACAGTTTCCGCACAAGACACAATTACGGCGGAGCAAGGTGCACATTAAACAATGAACAAACACGACTGAACCTTCCAACGAATTCTAAAGGATAATCAAATGTTGTCTTTCAATTCGAATCAACCGGTCGGCGAATCCCCCGCGAAATCAACGAAACCGGAAGCTGCCAAAAGTTCCGACAGGAACGATCGAATGTAATCAAAAATGCTCAAAAACACGAAATCAAACGCGAGCGACGTCGACGAGTTTTTCTAACGTTTCGAAAAATTTACACGAATTTTATTGTCTCCCGCCGAGGGACGGTGTCAGAATCGACTGGGACCTCCACGTCGGAAGGGCTGTATTCTCTAAAGTCGTCGAACCCTAAACGAAGTAACGGGTCAATATTTTAAGGAAGAACCGAACGGATCCCGGCTCAATCCCATTCTCAGAAGCGAGTTCCGAGACAAGAAACTGGAATACAAACGAAACTTCGCTTGCAAACGAATCGCATCGACGTATTTACGAACAGGGAGGAAAAAGAGGGAAACAAGCGTCTTCCCCGGCATGCAGTTCGTATCGTATCGGGACAAGAAAAGCACGGAGTAAAAACAGTATTATAGACAAGTTAACGTTACAAACTCGCCAATTCTCCGATGTAGATGGAAAACAGAATAAATCAAAGAACATAATCAAATATCTATATATGCTACGGGAAATTAGAAGCGCGACTGCTGGCTGACTGTAAGCTGAAAGATGCCATAAGTCCGACCGGAACACAACGAAGAAATTGCTTGTGCTAATTGAAATTTTTGGGAGGAGAAAATTGCAGGAAGACCGGTTCGATAAGCGTGACCGAACAGCGAGCGACGCGGGTCGAGGGACATAGTAATCGATGCTTACATGCCTTGCACCGGTATAGAGGGCTCCGCGAGGCGTGAAGACGCGATCCCAAGCGATTGCGTTCGAGCAAGGATCTAGATTTCGAGCGGAGAGTTGTTCGATAAGTCGTCACGGTGTGCGGATTGGGGCGAATTCTCGGCTACATCGGCGGACGACCGTCGGTGGGGGCCGCCAGCATGTCGCAGTCTGGATCGGGCGGTGTGAACGAGAACCAGGAGCAGACGCAGGCAACCGGGCAAACGATGGAGAGCCAGCAGACAACGTGTCAGAACGGCCGTGCCGAGCCACCCGCCGACAACGCCAAGCAAGATTTGTCGAACGGCTTCGAGAACCGGACCATCGAGTACGACAGATTCCCGCAGGACAAGCCGGAGCAGAAGCCTCCAACGGGCCAGAACCACGAGCAGAAGCAGCAACAGCAGAGCCAGCAGAGCCAGCAGAGCCAGCAGAGCCAGCAGAGCCAGCAGACCGGACAATACCCGAGCAGAAAGCAGTCGGTGGTCGGCGTCCCTGAAGACAGGCATCCACCGACCGGACAGCTACCCCCTCAACAGTATAATCAGGAGAAGCCGTCGTCGATCGAGAGGACGCAACACGTTTCACAAACGAGCACGCAAACCCTGCCGGTACAGGCGCAACCGCAATTCATGCCCGACTACGACCAGACACAGTACACGCAGATACGAAGTCAGTTCGAGGTCAGGCCGCAGATATACTCGCAGCAAGCACAGTACGCCGAGAGGGCCGGCTACGTGACCAGAGACGTCACTTATAGAGACCCTGCTTTGTACCAAGGGGGCGCCACGAATCCAGTGTTCACCGGCCAAGGTCAATACGTGACCGTTCAACACGGATCGCAGATCCCGTCGCAGTCGGCCAGCCCACAACCACCCTACTACTCCGGGGTGGTGGTGCCGCAGCCGCCGAGCTACCAGTTCGGTACTCAACCTCAATATTCGTACAGCCAGTATCCTCAAACGGTGATGAACGTCATTCCGTACGCGACTCACCCGGGTATCTACCCTAGCCAGCAGTTCGGCCAACAGTCGCCGAACCCGCAACGATTCTCCCAGGAGTTGGGCCAGTATCAAACCCAGCCGATCATCCAGCCGATCGCTCAGAACGTGGCTCACGGGATCGCGATCACCACGGCCGAGCGACCGAACCGTGGCCCGAAGCCCATGGTGCCGCCGCGGGGTAACTCGAAGATCACCCACGACATCGGCCACAGGAAGTCGGCGAGCGTCGACGTGGCCGGGATGCAGAAGCCGAAGTACGATCACGGTCAGAATCCTCAGCAGGAGCAGATCCATCGTAGCGACGGCGCGATCATCGTGCAGGCCGCGCAGATCCTCCAGACGGACGGTCAGAGATACCTGACGACGCTGAACAAAACGCCGCGCACCAGACAGGACGGCCTGTACGTTGACGCGAACGGTGACCCGCCTGGCCGGGAAAAATTATGCGAAGCCGCGGCCGCGGCCGCAGCCGCAGCCGTAGCGGCTGACTGCAGTCTGTACGTCGGCAGGTCCGAGCACAGGAAATCCATTTCCGTGGACGTAACGTCGAGCTTCCAGCGTCGAAACGACACAATCACGTTCACGTTCCCCGGCGACACGGGCCAGGAGATATTGCTGCCGGGAAGGAAAGCCGGCGGGACTATGGTCGATCCGAAACGAATCGAAGCCAATCAAGTGTACCCGCCTGATCAAAGGCGATTGGATACGAGCTTAAGAGTATCACCGATGGCTTTCGATGCGAGGCAGGAAAATCGGAAGAGCATGGGCCCGGATAGAAAGTCCGAATGGGGTAACGTGAGCCCTAATCAAAGAGCGGCGATGCCGCAAGAAAACAGGCGATCCGATTACTTCGACGAGCACAGACGCTCGCCGATGACCATAGAGGGCAAGAGGATCGAGGACGTCAGGAGGTCGCCGATGCCGTTCATGCCGATCCGAGAGGCGTCCGCGGACCGTGCCGGCCAAAAGAGCCCGTCCTTCGTCAACCAGAACTTCGAGAAGACCAGACAGGAGCTGGCGATGTGGGCGGAGCAGAGGCAGCGGCAGGAACACGAGAAGAACATCATTCAGAATCAGCTGATGTCCATCAGCCCGCGTTCACGCAACCAGTCGGAGGAGAGAAGAGACTCCAGACCGTTGCACACGGTGGAGGATCGCAAGGAGACGAGAATGACCCAGTCGGCTTTCCAACCGCTCCCGAACATCAGTCAGAGCACGATCATGGAGCAGCGTCGTCATCTGCGTCACGTGAGCGCGGACTTGACCAAGCACATGGAGCTGTCCAGGAAAGAGTTCGACGATCAGCCTATCAGCGGCTCCGTGGCGAATCTGGGCCCAGCTGTGAGCAGCGTTTCGTCGCAGAGAGCCAGCCCGAATATATGCCATCAGTATCCGGCCCTGAGCGAGGCGAAGCTCGACACGAAAACGGTGCTGACCGTGGTGACGGATTTCGGCGAGCCTAGCCTCAGCAAACCGATCGATCAGGTGGATCATATAATACACAGCCATCGCAAGAGTTACAACAGCTCCGGAAGCCTGTTGACCCACAGCAAGAGCCAGACGGACAACCTTCAGTCGCAGCTCGACACGCAGAACGAGAAACCCGAGTCCGCGCAAACGCAACAGCAACAGATGCAACAGAATCAGCATAATCTGGACTTGATCTCGGAAAAGCTGAGCCAGTTCGAGCGACAGCAAAGCGACCTGCAGGCGAAGCTGCACTGCCTTCAGAGTCAGAATCAAATTCTGGACAAGGTAGCACAGTTCCAGCACCAACAGAGCGATCTCCAGGCACGGCTGCACAGTCTACAGGCGCATAATCAGTTGTGCGACAAACTACAAAGGTCCACGGACTTCCAGCAGTATCCGATCGGTAACGAGATCCATTCGATTCAATCGAACGCCCTGGCTAACCATCAAGAGCAACCCGATAAGACCGGCTCGACGCAAGCCCAGCAGCACCCGTCGCACACTCATCATCAGACGTTATTGACTGCTTCCTACGCGCAGAACTCTAATCATCAATCCTGCCAATCGTCTGTCCGCGAGAAGCTATCGCCCAGGCTTCAACACGATACCGGCGACCCGAATTCTATTCAGATACCGAACATGTCACAGATGCCACTGCCGTGTCTACCGCAATTCGAGCGCGCCGACACCTCGCGCACTTCGTTCACGCAGTTCCATCGGCTCCAATGTCAAATCGACGGCCACGAAGGCGTCGCGCCGCCGTCCGCCGTCGCCTCTGTCAGCTTCACCGGAACCCTGAAGAAGGTGCCCCCGGAAAAACCACCGAGAACCTCTCTGATCGTACAGTCCCCGGAGTCCGAGGTAAGAACCCCAAGGATCGTTGCATGCCCTAGTAGCATGACTCTGTTCGCGACCTAACCGTCCGTGAAATCCACGAAGCAGGAGACTCGTCAGGGTTCGTACGATTTTCAGACGGTAGGACAATAGGAACTCGGACACCTCAATTGTCATGACGTTTATGCGACAGGCGGTTCTCGGGCAAATATTTCACACGTATTCTTTTTATTGACAATCATCCGAAACACTATTTCTTTTTAATATTTCCGGAACTAGAGGGTGTGGAAAATTTTCTTTTCGAATTGCGTCCGAAATATAATTCTTTTCGGAGTTTTTGTCATTAATCTATTTTCACGAAAACTAGCACGTGTGAATTAAAATAACGGTTAATTGTTTTTGGACATTTTTGGTTCTATAAGCTTTTGATATACACGCCTGAACATTTTTCGCGCGCAGTAGGACGCACTATATGACGTGCAAAGCTCCTGAAAAATTGCATTGGTCGGAATTACGGAGAATATACTGAACGTTGTTGTTTACAACCTTTTTGCCTACATTGAAAATTTGAAAAATACCTTTTGTAGATCCGTATCAATTATACGTACTCTGAACATTTCATAAAAATTGGTTAGTGCGGGAAAATCGTGAAAAACTGCAATTTTCGCCATCTTTGAACGTGTGCGGCTCATTTCAGCGTTGCCCGATTTTCATGAAATTTACGGAATACGTATAATTGACACATATAAAAAAGTTGTAAAATACAACTTTCAGTATTTTCTCTGTAATTCCGACCAAATGGAATTTTTCCAAATTCTATTTCCACGTTGTGCGGTTAACTAATTGTGCTAGTTTCTCAAAAAAAAAAAAAAAAAATCCAAGCCGCATGGTTCAATATTTAAAAATTTACCGTCCTTTTAAAAGTGGCGGGATATTAATTTAAATGTGGCTCTCACGCGATAATTTGTCAGAAAATAAAAATCACCATGACCTTGGCTGAGAAATATAATATAATCCATCCGCATTCTACAGACTGTTCGATAAAATGGAGGTCGAGAAAGACCAGCGGATAGAGATCTCCGTTTGCAGTTCTTGCCGCGGCACCGAAGTGGAATGAACTCGTTAGATATCAGACTCGATGTTGTCTCTGAAAACTTCGTTACCACGATCGAACTAGCGAAAGACAGTGAGTGGATTTACCCTCCTCTTCAGCTTGTCGCTCACCCGGTTGTCCACCACACTCCAGTCGTTGTGCTTCACTCGTGGACATATTTGCGAAACCGTAGTGCAAAACACCAGGGCTACCCGACCAGTTTTTATAAATAAACCACAGTGAATTCTCGATATATGTCAACAGCACTGGTCCTGCCAGTGACGTGTATCGTGCAGGACACATACCCGAGCCGTAATAACTCCGCAGTAGTGGGGATAATTCCGTGACGTTTATCACCCAGGCCTTCGCGACATATATAGAGAGATACACCAAATGTTCAGATATTTACAATCTGACTTACAAATAACCTCTTTCAGCTGGGACATCCTGCGTATATTTTAGGGGCGTGAATGCAGTATGTAGAATTAATTGGAAAGTAGATAACGAGAACATAAAAGCGGATAAAATGTCAATAGGGTTGTGATACATAGTACTGTAGTCGCTGCTTTGCCAATAGATATAGTAAAAAAAAAAGATCAGATAAAAGTAACGGAAATAATGGAGCATCGTAAGGGAATAAAACGCGACCAATACGTCAAAAGACATAAATATCAGAGGAAAACGACTGGAGTACGTAAGAAACAATAAGCCACTAGTCAAAGTCGAAACCCGGGACTATTGAATAATATACCAACAACGTGAGCGAGGAGACCGGTATCTCGTACAATATTATAATAATATTAAGCGAGTTGACGAATTCAAGAGAAATACGAAACACGAAAAACGAATCGAAAGCAACAAGACAGGGAAGCACAGACGTGGCAGATATAAGAGATGTCAAGTTTAAAAGAAAATGTCGGGGGAGAGAAGGCCGAGACGAGCGAAACGAAGAAAAAGTTTGCAGAAAACAATTAAAGTATTGGAGGGGGTCGGGAAACGTAAGAGAAAGAGAGAAGGAAAAGGTAATATCATTATCAGAGAGCTACGAACGAAAGATAAGGGAAGAAACGCAGCCGGGAGACTATTAAAAGGTAAATTGAAAGTGAAAATAAAAATACTCTGTACGCTTTAAATACAAACGAAACATAACGACCGGCTAACAAGAAACAAATTGGCTAATAATTGTGAAAACAAACTGAAAGATTGCGAACGAGTTCCTGAAACAACGAGCCACGGTTTCTCTCATAAATTATAAGTAGACTGTGGACTTTTATGGAAAATTAAAAGCGTCACTGTTCATTGCGAGACGCAGAACGTAGATTTATTTATTTCTTCTTTTTCATAACTGTAATCTGATGAAAATAATGCAACAGCATTTTCACTTTACTTAATTCCGATGATATTTACTTGCGCAATGAACGATTCAAAGTCGAGAAAAATATTAGAACAAAATCGAAAAGTTTTTACCAAAATTTTGCAAAAACTGTTGGTCAAGAGTAGCCTAGGAGCCAGCCTATTGTGCGCACGCCACTCGGCAACTAGATTCGATCGTTCCATCCAGATAAGTTGGTTCGTGCTATAAATACAGTCGTATTATAAAACTTGTGCACCGGCGACGTAACTCGCTCCGGCGTGCACGTGTTTCGAATAGCAAACCATAGATTTCATGACTATACAATGGGTTCACCTTGCCGGAATATCGCATTGCGGAGGCGTCTCTCAAACCTCGTTTAAGAGCTCCTCCTTTCTTACATTTTACATCACTTTTGGAACACGGTTTGCGGTGCGTAACACGTGACGCAGAACAAAACGGGAATGATAAAATAAAAATGGCCGGAACGTTCAGCTCTCCACACTTCTGCGAGAGGCAATGTTTACGTACGAAATAAAAGATTTAATATTCGAGCTACAGTGGCCCGGCAATAGAAGCTTCAAATGTTATTGCATACGAAACGCCCGATCTTTAACAGTCACGTGAAACAGACATAACCTTTGAATAAACTTGTTGATCAAAGTACAATGCAAAGGTTTTTCTAAAATAACGAATGCAGCGCTATACAAATTTTTATCCTCTCCCTGGTCTATTACCGGATACTTAATCAAATATTCATGAGGTCTCGCATTTGGCATAAAATTAAACGTAACGAAAAAATTCTATTTAACTGGATCTATAAAAGGATACGTTTGCGTTTTTCCACCTGGAATATCAAAATTTTGGGAAATATAAGCCCCGGGGGCGGTCGGTCATCAAAACGTTTCAGTTTCACAGCGGCGGCGCGGTGAGTGCTCCATATCAGCCACGGAAGTTCATAAAAGTTACATCGACAATTTTTTCATATTCAAGATTTACAGCCGTAATAAAGCCAAAAAGCTGTTCTCATCACACAGCGTATTGTTTCCAATGGGAAAATCATAAAAATCACGTATATTTCAACACGATTTGATCCAGAAATGCCCTTCAAACCAATTTTTTTATTGCTTACGGCTCCTGGTTATCCCCCACTAAACTCCTGTGGGGTGTAGACGCAGAATCGCCAGATCAAGACTTGCTGCCCCACTCTAATTTCCCCTTCTCCGCGCTATTCCGGATCACGTGACGCGTACCGTCTCCGTCGCGCATGCTCCGGAACTGGCAGAGAGGGGGTAACCTTTTCCCCTCGATTGGTGCTCCCTCCCCTGATCTGGCGCCACTGTGACGCGGTCACTCGAGGCAAAGCCAAAGCGAGGAGCAGTTTTCTTTGGACCTAGGCAGTTGAAAACTCGTAGGAGGCTTTACGAAAATATTTGTGAAATCTTTCTCGTGAATTCTGTGGGCGATGTTATTTTAACTGTCGGCAGGCATTCCATTCAAGACAGATGTTCCCAATCTTTGCCAATATTTTACATGAAAGACGGCATAGACGGTAGAAAGGCAAATAACCGTCCTCTCTGTGCGCGCACGTTGCCATCGAACGTCCGCTGGCGTCGTTCCGGTAAAATTGAGTTAGCGCTGCGAGTCGCGCGCGTATGAAAAGCTCCGGGAGTTTACTTTCTCCGAAAAGCAAATACACCCCCATCGAGGCCCACGGTGGACAATGGAGAAGTAAAGAGAATTCGCATTTCCGACCGCGCGGCGTTACCCAACCCGCCCGACTGACTGCGAGAATTCTCCGAGGCTCCCTTTACAATGATACAATCCGGTAATGTCCCGTTCTTTTTTTTTTTCTCCCCCGTCATCGACGTAACGATACCGCGCGCAAAGAAGCTAAGTGAAACGTATAAGGGACTTAATGGTACAAAAGGGAATATTTTACTGGCCTGCTAACGGACCACTGCGAAACGGCCCCAACCACCGATTCGAAGGAACTCAATAGCAGCCATTTTCTTCGCTGCCTAAACGGTTCTTTGGCGCTTTTTAATCTCAACTTTACCGTCCCCGAGCTCGTTTGCCAAGCTGACGGAGATTTTCGATTCGATTTTTGAAATGGAATTCCGATGAACCGAAATTAATTTGTATTATAAAAAAACTGAAAAATGGTACCGACTCCTTGGGCCAATTGATAAGCGGCTCAGCAAACACAATTGTTCGCTTTATGATTTTTGGAGGGTATTTCACCCTCTAAATTGAAGTCTCTGTCGGTAAAAACAATTCTCAACTCTATAAGTAATGCGAGTAATTAATACAATTTCAGTGATTGTTAAAACCGTCGTAATAATCTTCAATTAAATTATACAATAATCTTCTTAAAATCGTTTCGCGTCGAACGTTTCAATTCATTCCGAACTAACGAATACTCGGTTAATTGCGATGGAAAATCGTCTTACGTAAGTAATTTTCCGCAGCCCGCGGTAATGTTTCTGACAATGACACAGGTTAGGAGAACGCAAGTCCCCGGCCCCGCTTTGTTAGCTTCTTCACTCGTCAGGGGATTCCTGCCGGGCCAAGTATCTAAGCAAACAAGCGCGTTTCATTCTAATGTAATTAATGTCTCGTTCTTTTGACGCTGGTGGGCATGCTTAGCACCGTAAGCGAGCAAATTGTGAAATAAGAGCGAAATAAGTAGTTCTGCTGACACAATTTTCAGGTATTAATATGCGCGCGTTCGTTCGTCGGTGTAGACGTTTTCACCTAATTTCTGCGCGCGGCTGAACTCGAAAGAAAGTCGATTTGTTCCAGAATAATTCTACTCCAAACACGCATAACATTATATTACCAACGTCACCATCACTTTCATTGCGGTTGAAAAGGTCGTACAAAGAATTTTAATTCTAATGTTAACAAAAGTTTTATTAGAAATACGTAAGCATACTTGGAGTGTATACATTTCCATGCCGAGCAATTACTAAACGAATAAACGACTGTGCCCATTTGTATTTTAGGATTGAGAGTGGAAGGCACTTGTCAGAAACGTTTATGCGAAAAGTCCCTGGGAAATATTCGAAATGCATTGAAAGCCTGCCACGCAATTCTCCGAAGTTCAGCGAACGTGTAATAAGAAAATCGATCTTCTAAAGTGATCTGCCCCATCAGGGGAACAATTTCACGGCCATCACACTTCGAATAAACTCTCCCAAAGACTGGTCTTGATCTCGTTGACGCATTTTCATTCGCGCGATACGCCGACAGGTCGAAATGTGGAGCCTCCATTATTCCATGCATGAACACCCGTTACGTGAACGTTCTATTATACGAACATCTGTGTATTTCCTACTAGAGAATGCTGTCTGTAAATGTACAGAGTCTCCCAAAAATGTTGTGTATCTCCCTGAAAAGGGTGACTCTTAAAATGTAAAAAGTTTAGTGTGACAGTAATTGGATAGGTGACAGTAAATGGATCTTTTACCCTACTCTGTCGTCTTATTAGGCCAGTGTCGCCTTCGGCCGCGCACTTCGTCTCCTTCGGCTTGACCGTAGCGTATTTCCGGCTTTCCGGTGACGAAAAAGGAGGAGACCAGTCTCAGCGGGGTGAATGCATCCATCTCTCGATCGTATCTACCTGGTGTCGATGCTTTCAAAGAGCGAATGGAAAAGGGGACCGGACCAGACCGTGCAGCACACTTTTCAAAAGTCTATTCCTCCATTTACACGGATCCGTTCTAATCATTCCCGTTGATATCTGTTACTCCCGTTGGAGACAGCGCTATTCCCAAACTGTGGTGAAAAATATTTCGAAATGACCTTGAATGACCTTGGACGACGAGAGTGCTATAGCAGACACAAAGGGACGCGGTGGATCCAAGATTTGGGTTCCATTTAGGAAAACAAAGTCGACCTCCATTAGTCCTTGAAGCCTAAAAAAGAAACATTTCTCGCTGTGAATAATAATCGAGGTGGGCCACCCGGTATAAAAGTCCATTATACGGTGCAACAGGAAATTTTGAAACGCACAATAATGTTAATTTGCTTTTCCAGGCGAGTGTCCATTAAATTCCGCCCACGAACGAAATAATTGGTTTCGAACTCGTCTCTTCATTTAAGTCACAGTTCCATTCGAAGTAACTCAATGAAATCAGTTACACGATACGCGAGATGAATGGATTTCCCCGTTAAGTCAGCCACAGTAACTGCATTAAATAGCGTAGAAGTTATAACAGCAAAGACTTCGCGAAAGTTCCTAGCCTTGCGGTTTCAAAATCCCTGTCGGAAGCACCGGAGCTTTCTGGAATATGCCAGACGCAGCGACATAAATTTCGAAAGGAGCGTAACACGGCCAACTGAAATTTTCCATCGTGTTCTTACGCCGAGTTTGTCAAATTACCGCAACCGTTGACGGCCACCAACGTTTTTCGCTCTTAGCTGCATTTTACCTAGGGGAAAGTCCAAATTTGGACCGCCCCCTAAATTCGACCAATTGTAGTCTTTGTGCCGTTTGGTAACGGCACTTAAACCAAAGACGGTACAATAACTAACAATTTTGCTGTGATGCAACAACTGTGACGCAATTGTTAAGAAAGGTCGTATTTTTATTTTTTGTTCAATGCACCGATTTGTTTCCTAAATTGAACCTCCTAATGGCCCCTAAATTGGACCGGTCCAAATAAAATGAGAAAACCGTATGCAGTGTTAATTAATAATTCAACGAGATGTCCGTGTGCAACATCCAATAATATGCAATAATCGTATATGTAATTATTTTACAAGGTATTACCATGCATAATCGTATTATACCGAGAAATATTTAAAGGGAATTTCGTACGATATTTTAGTCGGAACAAAATTATGTACATTTAGCAATCCGGACAGCAATGTTGATATTTTAATAATATCTATATTTAACAATACTTTAACAATAGCTACATGCAGTAACATATAATCATATTACATGCGTAGATAATCCATATTTCGATACATGTCTCACATTCGACAGGCTCATTCACGAACTATGAATGATTACCAATCGATCGATCGCAGGTGACGCACTTCTGTTTAATACAGGAATTTCGTGTCTGTACCGAAGCATGCGCCAACAAATATCTGAAATTATTTACCCTACTGCAAATTCGATTTTAATCGACATGTCGGACTTATGGCAAGCTGAAACTTAAAATACGGTTAACATTTGGATTCTTGTAGTTATTAATAAAGTTGCTCTTTCTTAAAGGGTGCTCGGAAACTTTTTTAACAGACTGTATGTTCACAGCGGCTTGTTATTTTCGCGAAACTTGAGTGAAACGAGCATCTCTTCGAATTATGCTTGTAAATTAATATTAATGGTTTCTTGCCGCATCCACCATCACGCTAGACTGTGCACGTCAGTGTTTGAGGGTAATTAGAATGATGTGCAAAGCTAAATTAATTCACCTATTTTCTGTAATGAAGTTTCGAGTTTGCATGTTTTTCTCTCATCATTCCTTAGACAGGTTAAAAATGATATTATTAAAAACTGTATTCATGTAGCCACATAAATTTTAAAGGAAACATTATACTAGGTAGATGAAGAACCAATACACACGCTGTGTTACGTAATTTGAACCATTTTTACGTTTTCCGTCATATAGACGCTCTTACGCTAGAATGCGAATCTGAAAAACATTCAGTGTTTGAAAGTTTTATTTCCAAAAAAGACGAGGTTTCATCTTTCGAAATGTTTTCGCACTTTAGTTGTAAAAACAATAAAAATGCTTCTTGTTCAAAGCAATTCTGTAAACTCTTCGAAATATGTATCGGGTAGTTCGATAGAAACTTTAACAATTTTAATAAATTGCAAATAACATGTCCTTAAATTGTCTTCACGTTTTTAATCTGCAATCGGTGAAGATGTGCAACATTAATTTTTCGGGGAGGAAAAAGCCATCGGAGCGCAATCTCCATTTTTGAGTCGGAACGGGGTTCGTTGCCGGGTGCCTTGGGGAGCACGAAGACGAAACAAAAAGTTTCCAGGATTTTTCTGACTGAAAAAAAAAATGAAAACTGTCGACGGCGAGGTCGAAAACTATTCGTCCTGCGTTCCACAAAAGTCCCGGGTAACAATGGGCTTCTAGCTAGGCTGGATATCTTTGATAGTGGATGGACCGTGTGTGTTTGCATGTCCCACTAAAAATCGTGTCACACGAAACGGCGAGCAACGACGAACTAATCAGATTTGGCACCGTCCTGTATGGCTTCTATAACTGCAGATAAAACAGCCGGTTGAATTTCTGGTCGGCCCGCTCAAAAACGAGAATAATAACCGTACGAGAAGGCACGGCCGAGCTTAAATCGCGAAACCGCAGCCGCAATCACGTAAAATGACATACCGGCGTCAGCTCCGAATCTTCTCGGATCCTCTTCAAACACGGATCCCCGAATTCTGTCAACAATTGCGCAATTTAATTCCGCTCGCCCTTATGGAATTTTATGCATCACTACCTATTTTGTAGATCTTGAAGATAGCTGCGAGAAATATCAAAAATCATACCAAATAGAAACCGACGATCGGGCGCTTAATTCTTCAATAATTATGGCAAACCTCGGAGCACAAATATTTCCTAGCTCTACTAGTTACGCGTACAGTCTAGATATTTCGCGATATAATCAATTTTACACGAATAAAGTCATTACTACGTAATCGTTTCACTCTTTTCCCCTTCTTACCGAATCCCTCGTGAATCGATCAGTCGCCCCGGATCGCAATCATGTAGATCAACATTTAATTTGAAATACACTCAGATTCTATTTCAACGAAGTTTCCGGTATCGGGCTGCAACTCGGGGAGTCTATACCCTTCGAAGACTTCGTAATCTTCCAATTAATCTTGGTTACTTTACACGGCGCAACAGACGGAAAGACATCCCCTGACGACTGGTAAGCATCGAAATTCGAAATGGAATTATTCGAGAAAATCCTTGCATTCGATTTGCACATTTAATCGCCTGATCTGACCAGTTATAGAGGGTGTGCCATTCGAACAGGCTATCTTCGATATTTCTTATTTTATGGAAAAAGTGCTCAGGACACAGTCAAAGGTGACAATTCAACGAGATTTTATGGTTATTAGTCTCAGACTCGGGCAACTTTGATTTCAAATGAAAATGAGAGATAACTACTTGAAAACTTTACCTCAGGAAACCAGAAATTTTCAACTTTCTTTATGAAATCCTGCAGATTTTGACGAGAAAGTGTCAAAAATCCAAGTTTCAATCCTAGGAGATCACTAGTTCAAAAGTTACGCGTGTGAAAAGATATGCGATTTTCAGCGTTTTCGACAGGTAAGGGCGCCGCCATGTTGGTATGTCGCGCGTTAACGAGCGGAGCCGTTAGATGGCACCACGAGCAGGTGACCCTTCTAGTAAGCGCCATAGACGTGGGCAAACGAAGACGATTCATGAAGAAGGTTGTTGGGGGAAGCGAGCGTTTGAGGGGCCCCAAGGGCCCCAACGGACCCAAAGACCAAAGGTACGAGTGCCGAAATATTGCGCGGGCATCGAAAACGTTTTTCCCGCGGGATCCGCGCGCTTCCTTTTGCCGAACGAGCTGCCATTTTAACACGTACAGGACCGAACGAACGACACGGAGGAACGGTCAATCACCCGCCATATTTCCATTGAATAGCCGTCCGCGGACCTCGCGAACACCGGTTCTGCCCGACCGGAAGATATTAATTGAGTTTTCATTATCAGTCGAATAAAAACATCATCGGGCCGGCCCGGCGTTCCGCGCGAACGTCGATACATCACACAACAGTTTTTCGTTTTCGGATGTCGCGGTGTGTCGGTGACTTTTCACTGGCGCATCCGGCACAACAAAATAAGAAAAATGTGCAATACGAACCGGAGCTTAATAACTGATATGATATAAATTTAGGTTCCCGAAACGTTTAATACCAAACAAGAAATGTCTAGTTTAATTAACTATTATGAAGGATCGACGTTTCCAACTACTACCCCTGGCGGAACATACTCGATCAAAGTATATTAAAATATGAATAATGATAGGGAAGTAAGTTGATATAGGGGCAGGTTGGTATAATGAAATTATCTAGACACTGTGAAATGAACTGTGTGAAATGAAGCAGATTTTTCGCTGGATATTTAAAGTTCGTTGGTTAACCATTGACAAAACATTTGTTTCGAGTCGCCAAAAATCCTTTTGGGAAACGTGTTTTTAATGCAAAACGAGGCTATGCGCAAAATTTGAGCTCGATCCGACTTGGCCGATTTTCGACACTTTAGCCTTCGATTTGATTATAAGAGCATAATGCACTTACGACATAATCCGTGCTCTGCCGGTAACAGAGACTTCCAAACTCCGCGAAGACAATGCTCCCAGGAAGCTTCTAATGGAACGGTCGCGTTGGCGAGCGAGATTAATATGAAAAGTTAAATGAAATTTCAGTAAAAGAAAAGAAAAACAACATCGAGAAACTAAGTTCCGGATGAACCGGAATTTATCGAAGAAGGAAATGACGACATCATATTTTCGAAGCACAATCCACACTTAATCTCGTTATAAGTTGACGCCCCCGACCGTGGACCGATAAATTCACGGAATCGCTCGTATAAGTGTTGAAACTTGTTCGGAGCCGGGGCTCGGGACGAAGAAGTTTTGCTCGAAGAAAACAAAACGAACCAACGGACAAGCTATCGAATTTTCGCAGCAGCCGCGTCTCTTTTTCGACGGGGACTCGTCTTTTAAGTGGTCGCCTTTACCTTTTGGACGCGACCCGGATTGCGACGATTAAACTACCGACGAGCAAAGGAGGGGAGGGGACGGCGGGGGTCGAGGGAGGTGGGGAAAAAATGAAAAGAAGAGCCGAAGAAGGTACAGAGCGAAAGAAAAATGGCGACCGTTGGGCAAAACAGCCGAAGAATCGAGGAACTTGCGAACCTGACCGGTGCGCAATTATCGAAACTGGGTCGAGCCACTCTCGAATATTACCGTTTGGCTGAGCACCGAGACAACTCGATAGAAAACTTCTAGCGATTACAAATACAGCGACAACCGGCAGCCATCGTTGCCAAATTCGAGGGCGCGCCGCCGCGCAAGAAACACCGAAGTTTGATTAAACTTCCAAGGTAGTTCATATCTCGCTCACCGCTATAGGAAATAATGCATTCCGGTTCCTTTTTTACTAGGACTTCTTCTGCTCTGGAGCACCGTGACATTTAGCTAGATCATTTGCAGTTTACACTTTTTATTTCCCATTAAGCATTCCCGACTTGAGATGACATTTGTTTTCTCTCGGCGTCCGAGGCCTCTCGTCGCGGCCCCTTACGGGGTACACGGTAGCGGGGATAATTCCGCGACGTTTATCACCCTAGCCTTGGCGACATGTATAGAGAAATTCCATATTTTTAAAAATATTTCATCTGCCGAATATTTTCGTGTCAAATTGAAATGTACACGCGGTTTTGTTAGCAAATACATGAAATTGGAAATAATCCGAATCCCAAGTTACCAACTTCGCCGGTAATCCGAGCTTTCAAAACATTACTTTGCGTTGAAATCGTAGATACTGCAAGCATCAGTTGCCGCTAATTTATCAGTTGCCGGAAATTGGTGGGCTTCGCGCACGTTGGAAGTTAGTGTTGTTACTCTCAAGCGCTATTTCAGTATACAAGATCCGGGAGCGTGGAAATTGAGGAGTATTAAACATTTTATGCTTCCGCAACAAAAGTGTTAACCGAAAATGTTACCGTTAGAACGTGGCAGTGACCAGGTCGCGAAGACTCTGCAATTGCATTGGGCGGTTTGCACGGTTGTTTCGCGATTATTCGCGCCAACGTGGCCGTATACATAGACAAGGTCCGGTGTTACTCGCACTATATTTGACCGAGCAAGTAATTGGGCTAATTACCGAACGCAATTAACCGGAATTAATCGAGATAAACCGTTCGATTATCACCGTCGCGCCGTTTCATTGTTTCTCAATCTAGTTCTGATTGTTGATTTTATGCTACCACGAAACGTACCAATCTGTCTAGCAATCTTTATCGGGGCAAGCTTCCGTCCTGCTACAATCGATATTCCCTGCATTGATTGTGCCGGGTGCAATTGAAATTCAAATTCGATGGCACGGAATCACGTCTTCGGTCTTTCGAGGCTTAAACAGAATTTTTTCTTTTTTCTTTTTATATCGGACCCGGAAATAGCCACCATTACTATTACGTGTCGAACAAATAATGGAAAAGAAAAGCTTGGAATATTCGGAAATTCGGTGGGATAAAGTAACCTAATTAAAGACCTCCCCTAACGCGAGACCCCTGCTTATCCCCGACACAAATCGTGAATGTACTATAGCTTTGTCCCCTGACTAAGAATTATTAGTTGGTCTATCCGCAGATTGGCGTTGAAAGTTCTCTAAGTTAGGTTAGAAATAATTTCCGGGATGGTTAGCGTACAATCACTTTCACGAATATTGTTGTACGGTGGATGCAATAAAGTTTTTGGAAGCAGTGTTGCGATTACTTACACGGCGTCGGACGGAAACAAGTTCTCGAACGGCAGTTTTCTGTGGTCGTCGGTTAACGCTGCCGGCTCCACTTCGCTGCGATTGGTCAATTAAGATTTACGTGTTTCGAGCAATGACGGCCCGACACGACGATACTGCACGGTTCGACAGTTTTCCTGAATTTATCGTTTTGCCGTTTGTTCCCATAGGTGGCGGGCCTGCATGGAACGACGCGCGACGCGTCGCGTCGCCTTTCTCTACCGGATTTATTCGCTATCGAGACAACATTCGGAACGCCACAAAAGACGAAACGGCAATACATTTTTGAACGCGCATACGCGACAAATTTTTTGCTGCTTTCACACTTGCCGCTTGACGCATCGCCCACCACAGTTATACGATAGGTTTTTCAAATTTATGATTCTTTGTTCTCCGCGGAGAACACTTTCAAGAGCCGTGCTCTTAGTTTCCATCCAACTAGTGGAATTATAGGAATGTTTAGAAATTCTTTACCTCTTTGGGACTGTCATGCCATCCACTGTGTAATTTTAAATCATCTCTTCGTGAAGCTCACAATACTCGTCATTAATTTGCTTCCACGAACCATTCCACTGTAGACTGACTACAGCAGAATATTTTTTCCGCGCAGTTCCGTATCCGACAACCTTTGTGACCGCCATATTGTAACCAGGTGTACCTGGAGTATTAAAGAAACGAAGACGTTCGCTACACGGCCGTTCCCGCCGGTAACTTTTTTACGCAGCTCGTTCAAAGAATAATTATTCCCGGAGCCATTCCGCGGGACGAAATAAACAAAAGTTTCCTGGCAGTCGTGTCGCATAATTAACAGAAACCCCGAAGTCGGTCCTAATTAACGTCGCAAAATGTGTTAATTAATTTCGCTGACCGTGTTATTCTGAATTGTTGTTGCAGAGCAACAGGAGCCAGCCAGCCATCGGACTGAAAGAGATGCCGAAGGTGCGGGTAAGTTTTTCCACAAGCATACTCTCTACTCGCTATACATATACTCCATTCGCGACGCCGGCCGTGTACTTACGTACAAGTATTATCATAATTTTTAAACTGTTCCCTCGTAAAGCTCGCGTGCGTGTAGAAAACATATTTTCAGGAAATTTTAACTCCGTTTTGTGAAATGCTGGGACTATTTTTATTTGTTCCAAGAGTTCTTGGAGTTAATTGAAACATTGAGACTTTGTAACAGAAGGTGGGAACTTTAGGCAAATGTACAGCGGTGAACAAAAGTATAACTATCTTTCGTGTACTGTTTCTAGAATGAGCATACAGAAACATAAACAAGTAGGACCGACAGCGACAAGGATGAAGAATATGACACCATGTCCTTGAACACTTGGCTCTAGCGAAAACGTTGCTGAGACTTTACAACAGAATATGCAAACTTTCTGAAAATATAGTTGAGACATTTTTGCAGGCTCCCCAGGAAACTATGGGCCATTTGGTATTTAAAATATGACTTGTATCTGCGAGCTGCGCTGTACGACCACCCACAGCGTTGTCCCCCGTCAGTTTTTGCGGCACAAAGACCCGAATTCAAATAGGGTGTCCGCGGCGACGATCCCGCTCCAAACTAGTTAGCAAGAGCTCGTTAGAAGCCCCCGATCGATGCCCACGACCGAGTTTCCCCGTACTTTTAGCCAAACAACTTTTCAACTAAACCCCCTTGCCTCGCCTTGCCTCGCCTTGCCTCGCCTAGGCCTCGTCTCGCCTCGCCGGCTTGCGCTTCTGCTTCTTCGGCCTCCTCGAGGCAAGTTGAGACAGGCGAATGCACCACTATCTCTCTCTCTCTCTCTCTCTCTCTCTCTCTCTCTCTCTCTCTCTCTATCTTCCCCTCTGCCTCTCTCTTGTTCGATATATGTCTTCAACGAGCAGCGAGCCACGAAATCGCTCAAGAAGGGGCTACGAGGGGGAGCGTATAATTTTACGACTTTAGTTTCCGCGGGAGCCCGGACGGCTCCCCCGTCTTTGTCAGCCTCTATTTGCCTACAAAAGTAATCGGCGAGAACTACGTCATCATCTGGGTGCTTGCCCGTAATTTATGGCCGCGGAATCGCTGATCGTCGACCGCCATCGATGCTCGAATTGAATATTAACTGCCCGCAGTTGTGTTTTCGTTCCCGGGCGATGAGCGATGCTCGCCTGGACTGGACACCATTTGCCTGATGGATGTTAGGGTCTTTCGCCAATGTACTCCATCGTCGCGGCTACACCACGCGACAAAATGATACATAATCTCAACGTTTTCCTGGGCCGGGCGGGGATAACCGGATTTAAAGGGTCGAGGATTTCAATTGAAGAGGATGAGAGAAATTACGGCAAAATCTGTTTTTTTGGTCACCCCACTACTTGACTTTTGTTAGGCCTCATAATTTTGTTGCGGGGTGTAGATGTCTCATTGTTAGCTACAGTCATTTCTTTATATATGTCGCCAAAGCCTGGACGATAAACGTCGCGGAATTATCCCCACTACCGCGGGGTATACTCCGTGAGGGGCCACGAAGCTCGAGAGGCCTCGGACGCCGAGGAGTGTAAACATAACTCCTGGACGATACACGACGCGGACAAGACCCGTGTTGCTGACATATATCGAGAATTCCCTGTACTAGGCAACAATGCCCATATTGTCCGATCGACGAACCCACGGAAACGGTTGGACGATTTCTTTCCCCGTAGAAATCAGCGAGTCGCGTTCCCTGATAACGCGACAGGCTCCGCGAGTCTTCGTAATGTAAAATTCTGTTTGTGTTGAGCGACAGCTGGCAAGAGTACGCCGTGAATGCATACGGGCGAACAAAGCCACTAAATGACATACTCGCCCCGCGATCTAACTCCGTGCACGTAACACGGGACGCTTGGTTTTAATCCCCACTGGGCCTACTTTTTTTTCCCGCCGCGAAACAGACACGAACGTAGGGGAACAAAAGGCGAAGCGCTGGCTATCTCTGTCACTCTCTCTGTCATCGGAAAAATTGCCGGTAAAACGGACTGATCCAAGGCAAGTCGGCGAACCTACCAGCAGCCGTTTGACGTTACCTAACGGGGAGTGCACGCGCGTGACGTCGCCGTTCGAAATAACTTATTTCACTCGGCGGAGGATTACATTGTACTGGGTGTCATGTAACCGGTGGTGATTTCGCGTCAGGAAATAAGTCAAAACTGCGGGGGTCAGACAAATATGAACCGGACTTTTTGACAAAGTTTATATTTGAACGGGATTAATATAGGCACAGTAATTGGTAGCCACACCAAGTGATTGGGTCCCGGTGTTGCCGGTACTCGGTTAGTCACGTGGCGTTGTGACACGATGCGGACGGAACGCGTCACGTGACCTAGCCGTGAGCATGGGGGAATGACACGGTAGAGGGGGAAGTTAGAGTGGGGGTAGAAGTCTTGATCTGGACGACTATACTTGTGACAATCAGCTGGATCTCGATGGGAAATCGTCGTCGCCCGGTGCTTCTAAAAATGATTCGCGTTTATCGTCGACGGTGCATAGGGATTAACCTAGATAAGTTTCCTTGGTTCGCGCATGAAGGACTCGTCGCGTCGGGATCAGGTTCGAATTGTTATTCTGTTTCGTTTCGGGCCGCGCGTTTCCAGCGTTCGTGCAAATGAAACACGAGAGTTCCGGGAACGGGAACGACGGAAACGCGAATAGTAACGTCTGCGAAACGACGTGAAATCGCGCGGTGCAATTTCGTGAGATTGCTTGCCGAGGCGACTCGTCCGGAGGACCATCCTCGTGGAAAAGAGCTTCTCGGAGGCGGGAGGATGCTCGTATTTTTTCTCTCTCTCTCCCCTCCCCTCCCCCGCCCCCCTGCTCCGTTTTCGCGAAAAGGAAATGCGACCTTCCTTTGGGGAAGGAAATGCGCGCAGCCAGTTCCATGATAGTCTGTCAGATACAATCTGGATCGTTTTCAGCTTGAGACCCCGGCAGGTACGCGTCACTCATAACACACACCATTCTCTCGAATCACGGGAACAGCATCCGCGAATATCTTGAATTTAACGTTCCGTTCAAGGCAATGTAAAAATCTCGAAAATCCCGGACAACGGGAACGTGAAAATTTCAACAAATTCGCGTACCATCGCCGCGGATTTATGCTGCTGGCACTTAATGGCGGAAAAATTAAGCTCGTCCGTCGGGCGCACTCGTGACATTAAACATTTATTATGTACCACGGCCGATTCCTTTGACGTGTTTTAATGCGCTAAATGTACCGAAAATGTGCGTCAAAAAATTGTTCCATTTCTCTGTTTCCCGGTACTTTTACGAACTTTTTTAATGCACGCTTGACGCTATTTTTATGCGCTCCGCGCGTACCTTCTTTTTGTTTAATAGATCGACGCAACACAGCACTTTTTAAATAAATTACATTAACGTGTAAACTAGCTTGCGGAGCATAATGTTTTTTTGAGTTTTTTCTACAAACAACATTTTGATTTTCGACGTGAATTTTTCATTTCGTTGGCAAAGGCCACTGTGTGTCCAGCGTGCGACCATTTTTCTCTCTTAATTGATATTACATTTCTCGAAAAGAGAAGTATTCGCTCGAAATCCTCGAAAGTCAAAATATATCACCAGAGTTCGAATGTAGTCGAATGTGTGCGATTAGAAGAGTTATTACGTAAATGGCCACATTGCAGCAAGCTGTCCAATCAGTGTCATAAATGACCTGCACCTTTTAGAACAGTATAATAATAATAATCTCCAAAGCAGACCGATGAACATTGAAGCGTCTGTGAATGATAACTACTATGAACTCTACACTGATTTACGCTTCGGAGGTTGCACTAACCTCCTATGAAATGCACGTAACACGGGAAACAGACATCTACGGTAGTATTGCGGATCATAGAAATTTCTAATACCCATTTATATGCTAATAACGCCCGGCTGCTGTCTCACGATAGAAGTTGCCATTAGGAGATTTCTGGTCTTTGGTCATACCGAAATTGGCATTGAAAATAACTCGCTCAATATTACCCCACAAAAAAGTTTCTTAAAAATTATTTTTTCACAGGTTAGAAAGATTGAAATTAGAATGATTAATTGTTTTATTGCGTTGTGTCGAGTTCTCTTTTAACGGTTAATCATTTTTCAAGACCACGAATTCTGTCTAGAAAAATCTTCTTTCCGAAAAAATGGTTTGTTCTCCGTTAATTTTGCGAGTAACTGTTAAATTGTTCTTTTCAACGTGGGATAATAGAGCTCGAGGAAATTTAATGGTTCATTCAACGCTCCGGAAACAGTTTCGTGAAAAGAATCGATCGAGATATAGTTCCATGAAATATGCAGCGGCAATTCTCGAAATAACGATCTGCTCGAACTGCACCTAATCTTCCCCAGCAATGACCATCGGCGCAATTAAACACTGGTGCTCTGACGGTGCTGGAGCAAAATGACGTTATCCGCTCGATTCTACATCCTCTACCACCACCTTCGGGATAACTACCCATTGCGAGAACACGGTACACCCCAGAATGTCCACCACTGATCCAGACACCTCGCACGAACGTCCCGGAGAACGAAATTAGATCTCCTTCTGTCGTTGATAATACATTTCAAATTAAAAGTGCAATTTTCGCTCTCCCCAGACACGCGGGGACGTCTGAATAATTAGGGACAGCGCGGCGACCGCGTACGCTGATTAAAAATTTCTAGGAAAAGCAACGAGCGCAGAGAGAGAAAGAGAGAAGCTCCTCATTAAAGTTTCATCGGGCCCGTATCAATGGGCGCGAAATCATAATTCGGTGTCGGTCGCCGGTCGACGAGCGAGTGCACTTAACGTTCGCGAAACGAGGCACTGCGGTCTACCGTACATTTCTAGGCGGTGTAATGAATTGGTCCGCTGCTAATTACAATTACAATAGCTACGGGACCATCTCGCAACCCCGTCGAGTGTCGGTGTAACGGCATCTCCGTCCTGGCTGGCTCCACCCTCCCCTCGAACCCCCTCAACCCCCTCCCCGAAACCCACGGTAGCCCCGTATCCTCGTCTTTATCCAGCACGTCGAGATCACGGTCTCCTTTCCCGAATGCTCCCGCAAATGTTCCTCCCTCGCGCGCGCACACACGCACACACACGTACCTACGTCCGTACACCCACGCTGCACCCGTGCCGCACTCATAGATATGCAAATCCTTGGGAATGAAACGCGGAACCTAAACCCAGCTTCAGAAATAAATGAGTAGCCAGGTGAATCACGGAATCGCGCGCCTATTGGCTCTACACGGGTTCGATTTACATGTTGACTTCCATTTTAATCTGTCCGTGCAATCATCTATCGGTGGGGCGCCGTGTTCGTTGTTCGAAGAAATGATTCGAATAAAGATTATTCGGTTTCCAAACGGTCCGACAGATCTAGATAAAACCGCGCGCACTGCGGACATTTCCATTTCACGCGTGTTTTACGTGCCTTTGGCAAAAAAAAGGTTGTTTTTTCGGAAATTGTGTTTTCTGGTGATACGTTCCTCCTGGATTTGTGGCCCCGAAAGTGCAAACGGCATGTATCGCATAGCAGGTAGGGCAATGACCTTGAAACATATTGCCAAGGTCATCATTCCAAACAACTTTTTCTTATACACCCGGCTCTGCCTTAGTTTTCTAGATATTCGCAGAAAACGAAGGTAACCTTGAGATTTCCCAAAAGAAAATGACCAAGCTGAACCATTCACCTTGTCTTTGAGACATTTGACGCATCTTTAGTTGACTCACAGACACAAAATCGAGTTGCAATCATCGAGAGTGTTATCGCTTTAGCACACAGTGTTCCTACTGTCCCCGTACTGATGACACGCAGCTAATAGGTGAAATCATGAACAGCGTGAAACCGCACACACCGCAAACCGGCGTACGTTCGGTCAACGACTGAATCATAACGCGTGTTATAAATAAGAGTCCCGATAAAACGATACGAGGTTCGGCAAGAGGCGCATAAATTCGAGCATTCCCCGCCATCGCGTCCGCATTCCGCTCGTAAACCTACTATCCGCGAAGTCCGTCTCCTAAAATTTCACAGCGAGGCCAATCCATCAACCGAAACTGTGCGCCCTGTTTTCTGAACACGTGGCCCGATCGGAATAGCATCCCCGGCGCAAAACGGGAACGGAGCGAGAAATTCTCCTCGACGGCGAAAGTTCGCACACGTGATTACGGGCCGAGTCACCGTTTTATATTCCGTTCGCCTCGGGTACGCTCGGTCTCGCTTTCCGTCGAGTGAAACTCGATTTCGAATTTCGCGCAACAATGGGCTTCCTTCTTTCGATAAACTGGCCCCCGGAAGCGAGCACGTTTCATCCCGGATTTCTTTCACGGCGTTATCGTCCGAAGTAGTTTCCAATTGGCGACTGGAGGGGCCGAGGGGTCGAAGGGGATAGCAGTTGCTGATTTTTTTTTTTTGGGGAAGTGACTTTTCAGATCGATTCCAATAATCGTGGTGGAGGAACTTTTCATTGAAGTATATACGTATATTCTAGCTATGTGCCATTGCTTTCGAAACAATTCGTGGTAAATATTGAATTTTGCAGCGTTCACACGAGACTGGCCCCTTAAAGGTGCCGGAAGCGACGGATGGAATGTTGCCACGACGGAAGGCGGAAGGGCGGAGGGCCTGTTGCTCGAGCTTTGTTTTCGACGGACAAATAAACGCGACCCTCGCTTGATACCGTCACCGCGAATCGACGTTCCGCTAGTTTCCAACCCCCTCGTTCAATGGCCCCCGGTGGCCCCTCTCCATCCCCTAACCACCCCCGCGCCAGACCCGTCTGCCCTATGCCCGAACGAAAGGTTCGTACCTCGTGCCAAGTCTCATCGTCTGCCTCCGGAAAAACGGGCCATGAAGAAAAGATTCCAATTTTCCCATATTTCGCGGCGCTCTTTCCTCGAGACTAATGAAAACTCGTGGCCTTATTTGATGATAAATGCTGTAAGGGTATGTGTGCCCGACTGCCGACCGGCGGATCCGGTTCGAGCGTGTGTTCCTGTCTGCTCTCTCTCTCTCTCTCTCTCTCTCCCTCCCTCTCTTTCTCTCTCTCCTCGGAGAATGTGCCCGCTATTGATTGCGTGGAAAGTTGTACTGGGTTTTTATTAAAACATAATCTGGGTATTCCGAGGGCGCAGCGATCCAGCGGATTCTTCGCCGAGGGTACGTTTGTGTTGGTGTTGCGATGGAAGTATTGCGATAGAATTTCCCACAGAATATCCTTCTTTCGGCGCACACAATGCTTCTTATTTCTCGACTTTCGGTTTTTCCCGGTCTCACCTCCCCAAATTGTAAGGTTTGATGAGAAAACGATGTGTGCTGAATTTCATCCGATTGAAATGAGTCCAAACATGACGAAAATCGGTGTACTTTTATTGACAACGTACACAGCAGTCATACGTATGACCTTGACTTTGTTTACATGAACATAGTCCAATCTAAGCCGTGTTTAGATCCACTGGCACCCTGTGTACCTCCTGTATCAGGTGTCCGCGGGACGAGACAAACGAATTGGAATACTGTTCGTTGATCAGCGAATCGAATTCCGGTAACTGAGTATCTTCGCGCCTAAGCGAAAGCTCGTTCCGCGCAATAAGCTCGGGGGATCGGTGCTGGTGGACCAGTGCTGGGACAACTCTTATTTCGATAAATCCGTTTAGAATGCAAAACAACGCTCTTATTCGTGCTCGGCGATCGGGCCACGGTGGCTGTCGTTCGAAGGGATTAAATATTGTCCTCTCGGCGAGGATCCGGGGGTTCTTTTGTCTGGTATCACGGCCGTTCATAGGGCGAGGCATTTCTCCGTTCTCCGTGGGACGGCGCGATGCGACGCGACGCGACGCGCCTTTTGTTTTCCTCGTCTCGGTGCCCGATCCCAAACGTCTTCGTTCTCGCCTTTTATGCCTTCGTACTACTCTTTACCGCCTCCCCTTTTCTCGGCCGCTTTTACTTACCACTTTCCATCTTTACCTCGTTGCGACTTCCCGCGGCACTTTTCCTCTTTTCGCCGGCGAGGGAGAGGAAAAACAGGCAGGAAGCTCGCCGCAAGAAAGCGCGTGTGATGCCAGTCTAGCAGCCATGCTTTCTTCCGGGACTGCCTTCAGAGACAACCGACGCTCGCCAGTTTTCGTTTGACCGATAACCAACGCTGAAAGCCTCCCGCGTCACTCCTCCCGCTCGATTCATCACTTTTCTTCTGCGAGCATCGATGTCAAACGGCTCGTCTACATCCTACCAAGTTCCTGTATTTTTCTGTTTTCCTTTTCATTTTCTTTCTTAACCCCTCCACCCACCCCCCAATGGCCCTTCAGCCTTTGTCTTGGCCCGCAGCGTCACGATTACGATGAATGACCGCGTCCGGTGTGCACCAGTCTCCCCGTAACTGTCGTATCGTCGGGTCCGCCGAGCGACAGTTATAGCATAGGTGTTGAATTGTGCTTCGCTTGCGCTTGGTGCGAGTCTCACCGACACGGTGGTGGGGATACAATTTTGACTATTACGGAAGAGAACTTAGATCGGTCCTTTACGACGTGGGTCTCGGAATTATTCAATTAAGGTTGTGGCTACTAATTCGCCCACGAGAGAATGGTTTTGTAATTAGAGCAGTGAAATTTTTAGCATCCTCGGGCACGGAGAGTCGTTGCTCTGGAATAACTTACCGGTGCCCCGAGAAACATAAACCGCTGTTAGAATTGCTTTCGTAATTGCAATTTTTGCGGTTCATCCGAGAAACTGGGTGGTTTATTGTCTAGGATCTGCTAGATAGTTTCGCAAAACTGTTTTGGTGCCGTTTAATTGTATTTCCTTCGTTCTGCCGCTCTCGTTATCTTGTTGGAAGCCTCTTGGTGCAGTCTTTAAACCGCACAACAGTTCTACGTCTTCTTTTAACGTGAATTTTTATTATTGTGCGTTCGTTTATCTTTTAGTCTTATATCTGCAATTTTTTATTTCTTGAGATCATTATGATGCAGCACCATCCTTGTAAAATATTAAATATGATATAAATTAACTCGGACCGATAATTTAGAAACATGAAGCGAAGTAGAATTGAAACGGAATTGCACCAGCGCATTTTATAAAGAATAAATGCAATTTCTCGACAACGTCGCCTATAGAATTCCCATAATCTTCTGACTGTCCTTGTCACGGCACACTGAACGTATCGCCTTTTCTTTTCTTTCCCATCCCCGCCATTGGATTCCGAGCACGTGCCGGAGGACTCGCGTATTCGTAAAACTCGAGCTTAGGTATCTAGTTAAGGTTGTCGAGGCGAGCAAGAACGCTAATTTCTTGGTGCATACTATTTCCCGAGTCGATTTCCCTACAGCATCTCCTTATAGTAAAGCAAATTGAATTTGCAGTAGGCCATTCGATATCTTATTCAAAGAAAATAGTTTGTGCCAATGTTCAACCCTATATGTCGACGTAGGGGGTAGTAATTGGGTGACTAAAAAAATCAGGGTTTTCCGTGATTTCTCCTATTCTCTTCAATTGAAAATTTTGAAAAAAATCAGACATATTCGAACTATTAGAATGCACATCTATGAATTTTTTCAGAATTTTTAGGCTCGGAATTTTAAAAAATAAAAAGTGTTTAAATACCGATTTCTTATAAAAGTTACTGAAGACTAAGTTTATATTTTCACAGTTTTGTTATCAACACATAATTCTTTCAGATTTTTCAAAGTGGGGTCACATAGGTAGAAAAATAAAAAACCGGTCATTTTCGTGCGCCCTGTGGCAGAAATCGATATAACCTCCAAGGTTAACCCGATTTCTGCCAGAGGGCGTTCCGGTCCGAAATAATCTAGAGGGGAAGTTTTGCAACATTCAAAATTTCCATCACGAGTCCGACTCGATATTTTTTCGAGAAACGAAAACAGCCGAAAGAGCAATAGAAAAAAGTGAACTGGGTTTATATTAAATTATGCAACGGAGTAGGTTGAACGAAACTGCAGGGCTGCTGAACTTAATCTAGTTCCGTTCGTGCAGAGGTTCTTCGTAGGAGATTGGAATCATACGGCTGATTATTGTTCTTCGCTTCCCGGTCTCGGCGTCCAATGGAAAATGCAGTAGGTACCGATAGGAGGCGTATCGGATCGACACGTAGCAATGGCGCGGGCAAATTTTTATTATGCGGACCAGAGGAATTCTAGATGGCTCGTGACGATATATCCGTTCACCTAACCGAACTGTTTCATGTTCGGCTCGCGAATGCCCCTCAATAGACGAGTAACGTCGAAAAGATCCGACAGTCTCGTGGAAAAACGATCTCGCAGCCATTCCTGGGAATAGAGTTTCCCAAGAAAAATGGCGAGTCGCCTTTAATGGTACCGCGCTATTTCGTAGCGTTCTTTCGCGTTTTGTTGTTCTTTCTTGCAGGCACATAAAGCAATGTCTAAATTGTCCAGAGATTTTTGTCGAAATTATTTACATAAATGGGGAATTCCCTTTTTAAAGAAATTTATTCTGAATACCTTCTTATCTAATAAAGGAATAAATTGAACGAAAACCTATATATTATACCGTATGTACCATATGTATACATGTAAAGCAGACCCTTATCCGAGGTTCCCATTCAATTGAGGAAGAACATTTCTCCAGGAACATCTTTTTCACATTTAACAAGCAAGGTCATCAGGTCGATAGTTATCATCACAACTTTTCTAATACGATCCTCTCGATTCCTTGTATTTGACGAACATGCACGAATCTGGATTACGATAGTTACAGTAGAACCAATCGACCACAGGAACTCATTTGCAGTCTGCCGGGGGAAGCTTCTGCTATGAAGTTTTAACCATAGATCGGCGACGGAATACCAGACGCGGAATTCCGAATAATACAGGTTTGAAGACAAACAACTGAGATCTTCGGAGTTCAGCAATCACCGGGATCCTCGTCCTTCACCGTCCGCTGCTCATACGTAATTCTCGATCGCGCGTCGCATTCAATGCATCACGGGCATTCCGTTGTCTCGCCTCCGTTTACTACCATTTTGCGAACACTGCGTTCATGATAATTGCTATACCTCGAGGTATGTGTGCAGTAGACCGATCGCGTCGGTAAGGTAGGTTTCCTACACGTTTCATCAAGGAATACGATTAGAGTCTACGGGTTTATTGTACAGGGCGTTTCAAAATTATATGTCGCGACCACTATAGCGCGATTCTACACCTCTGGATCGGCGGAGAATTGTGGAAACAAAATGGACCGCAAAAGAGACTTCGCCGTAAGCTCTGGCCCGAAAGCCTTCGTCAAATTCCACGTTGCGATGCGCGCGAATTGTTCTACGATCGTTTGAAAAAAAACCTCCGATTTATGATTCGAGTCCGTCACAGGACGAAAACGGCGGGGCACGATCTCAATCATGGCCTTTCCCGTGCAGAACGACGCCGCTTATGGCCTGGCGGCAGGGGTTCGTGATTTCTTTCTCGCCCGGGTCCCCTTTCTTTCCGTCGCCCCTGTGCGCTGGTTCCGTTTTCTTTTTATTTCGTCGGGGCAACCCAGTGATTAGTCGAAGTAGCGAGCACCAGCGCGCCGTGCACAGGAATGGAAAGTTATGGACGCGGAAAGAGTGCGGGGTTGCCGGTAGGGTTGGGTGATGAACTCTGAGAGAGGAACACAAACACAAAAGGAGCGGTGCACGGTACCCGCGTCGTGCCCCCGGCGTCCATCCTCTTTGTTTCACGGTCGTGCCGTTAGGCAAACGGAAATAAAGAAAAGTCGAAATGAATATCGTAAGGAAACGGACGAGCAAACACAGTTCAGGATAGCGAGAGGTCGTGGACTGTGCCGTGGACGTGAGCTTTCAGTTTTTGGAACAGCGGACCAATCGCATTCAGCAACCAAATACTGGATTCGCCAAAATCTTTTTCGAGGTTGCCGTTTTATTTAGATACCACTTTACCGACCGGTATTTATCAGCTTTTTGTCCCTGACGCTTACCGACCGGTACCCTATTAATCGGCTCCTTGTCTCCGACGCTTACCGACCGGTAGCAGAGTAGTTCAACCGTCACCCGGTCGGTAAAGAGTTAACAACGAATAACAGTCCCGATTATTAATCCCGTTACTTTCAAAACGTCCTTGAAAAAACAACGTCCATCGTCCCAATAGCACTTCCGAAGCGAACATTTTTCCGAAAGATTTTCTCGTATCGCTTAAAGCAATTGAGCACGCCAGATGTGGAGAACTGTGCACGGGCGCAGCCATTTGCAATGGATCGCGAAACGCCGCGCAGCGAACAATGAGGAAGAAACATCACGGGTCGAGTGACGGAGCCCGCAGATGCACCGAAATATCGACACGACGAATTGGGTTCTTCTGGTTGAGCGAAAGACGTCTCACCGCGCGGCTTGCAACGTCCCCAGAGCTTGCATACACGGGTGCATCCCTCCCCTCCTCCCGTATCATCGAATAAGACGCGCCCCCGAACAGACGCCGCCGCGTCCTCCGTATTTCACGTCGAATAAACGCGCGCGTCAACCTGCTGCGACGAGTTATTTGCAGAGCTTATAAATCTTCCCCATTGTGTCGGCTCGCGACCCGAAGAGTGCGTTCAACAAGGGGCGTTCGCGTATCCGTCTTGATCCGTTCGCGACGCGTTCCCGCACCCATTTATGTTGATTGACTATATATGATTCGATTCCCGTTAATTCCTTGATGTTCGGCTAAGCTGCCCGGCATTCGATTAACGCGGAATTGCAACGAATCCTTCGGGACGTACGTCGGGTCACCCGCCCGGTAACATGTTCTTTTCATTCTCTGGGGTGGATTAATCATATCAGCAACGTGTTTGGATAGCTGACGGCATTGTTACTGTAATCATATTAAATGCCTGTCGGTAATAATGCCGGAATTCAATGCAGGAGTTCAATACTGGAGCTCAATGAGCAATAATACACGTTTCTCGCAATTACCTGAATTAGATGTTGAAATTTCGACCGAAGCGAAACTGTAGCCGCCCCCCACCCACCCCCCCACCCCCTAAATTCGCCACTGTTCATTCTGCTTTCAGTTCAAAGCTAAGTGTTCCTACAACTATTGTTTCGAAAATTCTAGAATTGGAGTCGCACATTCAGGGGGACAAATAACAGTTTTTAAATATATTTTTTGTCACAGCATTATTAATGTTATTTAGTTTACACCATGGTTTCCTTCCATGGTTGAATTTGGCTTCCCCGCGAAAATAGTTTAGGCATATTTCATCATTTATTATTTACACATATATTGGATATATTTAAAAGAATTTAAGAGTTGACGTTAGATTTGATCGCTACAACAATAAACTCGGCGAAAAAGTGCATAACACACCACCGGGAACAATTCGAAATGTTCAAAGCAGTTCCGAAGACACTCGACGCCTTTCGCGAAGCATTATGTCGCTCTTTACGTACACTTTGAAGCAACTTCTTTCTCTGATTGTTTCTAAACCTCCGTTTAAGCGGTGCTTTCGGCTGAAGCGCTCGCGAGACTCTCCGCTCTGAAAAGACCAAAGTAAGAAAATTGTCACCAAGAGGATTCTTTTCGTTTCAAGTATAATTACGAGGAAATGGGCGCGCGCACCTGCCGAAAGGAGTCCGTCGAGGTCAACGCAAACTGAAGTAGAAACTGCGACAACCGAATAGAGTCGTAATGCCCCTCGACTTTTCTGCTTAACAAAATTGACAATGGCCACGCAGTTTAACAGATATAATTACTCCCGGGGACGTTAATGAAGAGAGAAAGCAGCCTGGAATTGAATATCCCGGTACTAAGTGTTTCACGTTGGAGAATCGCCGATGAGCAATAGACTCGAGTTACTGTAAACATTCGTTAGTCCGTTAAGTCTACGGCACTCAAGTAGCAGCAAACTGGCCTGGCAGCTGTCTATGCAATTAGAGAAACAGTGCAACCATAGCTGAAAATTATACTGTCCAGAGCGTACCGCTTGCTTGCGCATGCATAGCAACCTGTCTGCCGCTCTTCAGATTGCACATTTTCGCGGAAAGTACGTAACAATGTGCATTATTTCGTCTCGTTTTCCACAAATGGTTCGAGTTTATTTCACTTGCTGTCCTACACAGGGTGTTCCAAAAATACAGGGTGTCCCTCTTCCTTGAAAGAGGTGATTCCCGGGGTTATTTGAAGTAACTTTTTCCCCAAATGACCAAATGACCTTGGGAATCACCTCGCCAAAAGAAATATATACGAACACACATACGATATTTAAAAAAAAAACACACATACGATATTTTTTACAGTGCAATGTTTGCATATAGAATAGAAAAAAAAATACATAGCATCAAACACAATGTTTTGGTTTTCCAGAGAGCTGGATCAACAAATTCGGGGTTACGTAAACATTTACATTAATTTTCCTATTCTGCAACAACAAATATCTCACCTGGACCGAGGAACCTCATTTAGAAGTTTCGTCAATGTTTTCCACGCTGATGTGTTGCCCCACCCGCGGCTGTACAGTGTTCAGCTATTAGCCCATTGTTTTGGGGGAAATTTCACTTGTGTTCTCATAAATTATACATGTAATGCACAGCTGCGTGGCGCGTGTCCCAAAAGTTAATTAAAACGCATGACACAAATAAACGTAACCATGAACGATCTCTCGCGCGCACGGTGGACGCACGATACATTTTTAACCAGACCGTCCCATCGTGAAATTGCGCGTACCGAGATTTCGATCAAAGGCTGCATACGTTAGCACTAATTTTGTTCCGGCGAACATTGTGATTAAATCATTTTTTCCGTTACAGCTCGTTCCAAGTAGAATAAATTCATGCATGCGCGACGCGCGGCGAACTTACAAACATAATGGCCGCGTTTACGGTGAATCGCCGTGCAGGGATCGCGTTTTATGCATGTTGTTTACCAACTCGAAAAAAAAAGGGACACAGATACGTGCGAAAGATACGGACAGTTCCCAGCAACGAGTGCCCATAATAATTAAAAACTGCCGCATGCATATGCTGCGCGAGCAGTAATTATGAGTTCAAGCACGCCTGTTGCTTAATTAGTAATTATATTACGACTTCTGCGTCGAGCTCCGTTCACGAAATCCTTCTTCCCCCCGCAGTCTTCTATCGGGTGTGAAGAACCGGCGCGGCGACGGGTCAAGCTGAGCGTGGCGTTGGCATTGGTCTGCCCGGAATCTGTCCAGTGTTGCCGCGATCTGATGGGTCCGAGGTTTTCGTTAATAACTCCTGAACAAGGCCGCGAATGACATTTTCGCAAAGGAAAAAGAGTTTTGAAATGACCTCGGGTATCAAGGAAGTACGTCACTTTCGGGACATCTATCGGAGAAAATTTCCTGGTGTAATGCTTCGTTATCCAAGCAAACACTGTACTAATTAAGGGTTAAACAGCCGCCGGTAAGCGATGTGTTAGCAAACGTGGGTTTGTTCCGAGTTACAGCGTTTCGAAATAGTCGCGCAAAATCGGCCTTGATTTCCGCACGAGCCCGCGATAATTAGTTTTCGGCCAACGTTTCAACAAACGGTGATTAATCATAGGAAATAGAAGCAAACGGATTAGCAAACGATACACCCGTTAGATTTATGCACGCCCAGTACCAAGGCTTGTTTACACTTTGGCGGAGAGTTAAGAGCTTCACCCAGGCACTGGGGTGCCGAGTAATCGACTTTCCTGACCCAGAAAGTCAAAAGGGCTTCGTTTACTTGACGTCTCCCTCTTTTTCTCCCTTTCCCTCTTTCAGTTCACCCACCACCACCACCACCACCCCCGTTTGATTCTTACACCCTGTCCACCCTCCTTTTCTCCTCTGTCTCTCGCTTTCGCCATTGTCTTTTTCCTCTCCTCCAGCGACTCTCCCGGTCCCTCCGTCTCTCCGTCCTCTTTTCCGGCTTTCCTTCCCGGCCATAACAGTTTCACTCGGTTTTCCAGCCAGGCTACCGGTCCGCCGAACCACCCCCCGCCGAGCCAGCCCAGTTTTCACGTTGGAGTGTCTTTTTTCTCTGTGGGAGTCGGGTCGTGGCGGTTTGAGTTCGGGTCGTGGGCGGTTTGCGGCGGGTCGAGTCGAGTCGAGTCTGAATTCGGTTCCCCGTCGGAGAGATACGATCGTATAGTTAAAATCGGGCACTGACCGAAAATTTCAATATTCCGGCTCTTTCACCGACGAGAGGACCTGGAAGAAGCCAAGGGATATCGACAGTTTCTAGTAGAAGCGCAGACGAGGTCGGGAGCAAAGAAACCGGGAGAGGATCGGGCCACGGAACGGGCTGGAAAAGGACGCGAACCGATCTAAGAGAGAGAGAGAGAAAGAGAGAGAGAGAGAGAGAGAGAGAGAGAGAGAGAGAGAGAGAGAGAGAAAGCTCGAGAAACGCTTTTTGTGGGGCAATACGGGTTTCTGGATCAGGAATCGGGATGATGCATTTGAAAGCGTTTCCAACTCGCCTATAAGTTCCCGGGTAAATATCTGAGGACCTTGATTCTTATTGCAGCCGGATATTGTAAGCGTTCGCGCTGCTATCCGAGCCTTCGTTTGGAAGATTGTCAGAACGCAGACGATATCAAGGACTCTCGAACGGTTTCAAATCGAGACGAGTGTCGATATTAGGCACAGCCGGGCACCAAAAGTCGGGGCACCCTATTCGTTTGTTAATCACAGTAATTTTGGGACACTTTTGAAACGACGATAATTTTTATGTGGGCCTATATTGAAAGTTTAAAAAATACTCTTTGTAGATCTGTATGAATGGCTTTGCCCTCCGAATGAACCGTTTTGTGGATCATACTCACCTTTTTCCAAATTAACTCTTATGACCCTATTTAGCAATAATGTTGACTAATAAGGTCTCTTAAATTGCGTATTTTCACAGATAATTGTATAACTATACCCGACGCTCGTCCAATCAAGCAATTACAGATCATTTGAGCCAGAATTTATTAAGCGCAAGGATAAATGAAAGAACGACGACAGTTCTTTGAAGATCATTTTCCCAAGTGTCCTCCAATGTTATTAGAAGCCCGTGCCGCCAATGTAGCGACCGATTTCTCACAACCTCGTTCTTCCTGCTTTGTACTTTATAATGGCAAGGGAATTGCACTTCCCGTTTGGTTTGCCCGGTAAACTATTTCTAATAATACTTGAGCATTCTTCAGGACATAAAACAGATAATAAGAAAACTCGAAAAGTGATTCCGCCGTCATACAACACCAGTAGTCGTATAATTATTTTGTAATTCAGAATATCGTGTAGACTACGTTTACTTGTTCCTAAACTTTAACGAAGTTAATTTCACCGCCTTGTTAAACGAAAACTTCAAACAACATCAGCGATAAGATTGCTGAAGCCGGCATTAGGCAATGTAATTACATATGTGTTGACATGTGTGTAAAGCAGTACACGTACCAGCTTCAATAATTAAATGGACGAAATAGGAGGGTAAACAGGCTGTCTATCTCATTTATTCAAGAGGCTAATTAACCCACATGCGCCACTCAGAAATAGTTGCACAAAAGATACTTGTTTCATACTTTAAATCAGAGCTGCCCAATATGTCTATTAGCGGGCGCAGCCATGATCGCCAGGTGAGGGGAGGCAGCACGAACGCGGTAGGAGGAGAAATTAGAGTGGGGGAACAAGTCTTGATCTGGCGACCGTGGGCACAGTCACGGGCAAGTGACTCAGCGTAGTGGGGGTAGGCCGTAGCATAGCTGAACCCGCAGGGGCGTGGCTTCGTGCCCGCCATTCCGGGGAAAGAAGATCGCTGCCCGTACAGACAGACGCTGAACAGCTCTGCTTTAAATCAACAAATTATGTGTCATTTAAAACGCCACGTTTTAACGTGTCAGTAGAATAGTTTTTGCGTAATCCTAGTTCAAAGTGAAAATTGTTGCTATCGATCCTGTTCTCCCCTATTATGACGGTGGGAGAAAAAATTACCCGGTGAAGGGAAAAGGATATAGAAGCTGGAATGAGGTTAACAGAAATGATGGCGGTGAAGCTGAAGAAGAAAGAAGAAAAACAAGGGGAGGGCAGCGCTTATATAAAAGTTGGAAGAAAACACAGAAGCTGTCGGTGGCGGCTGAAGGAGGCGCGATGATGGCTAGACTTGGTGGTGGTATTAAGTGCTCTTTTACAGAGCACAGACGTCTAGGACGATGATGAAAGCGCTCCTTTATTGCTTTCTCGCCGTAGGTGCGATTTGAATTTCAAGAGAATGACGGTCTACCAACTTGATTTCACGTAAACGGAAAAATGAATGATTTTTTGTTACCAGATGCGAGATTGTTCAGCATCGCCTGGGTTTCAATTGCCTTCGTATTTTTATTAAACACCGTACCATCCGTAAATACTGGAAATTCTTATTGATCACTTACGTCGCAAGGGATATACGGTCTCATCCTCGTCGTAAGTAAAAGCAAACGTGAGTTACTTGTCTGATATAGTTAGAGTTACCATAGTCACGAGACCAAAGCTTAAATCGAGTTTGCTCGGGGTATCGAATTTCTACAGAAGTGCACTCCCTGGTGTGCAGCTTCAGATCGAAAGACTTACTAAGACAATATCGCTTTAGTTGGTGATCCGCAATACCTATCACATAAATTTATTTGAGGCCAACAACGGGTATACATATACCGGCGTTTTGCTATCCCAATTGTGTTTCAACGACGGGGAAAGAAGTTTAAAGCGGGCAAAGCTGTTTTGACACCAAACGTATCGACGACTTTATTTTTACAATTACCTGTAAAAAAATTTCTTGAAATTCGAAAATTATTTCTTGCCACCCTATATGTATACCCAATACATGACACAAGTATTATGACAATGTACATTAAGGTGACACGGTTGTTTCGGAATGTTGAACGTGAAATTGAATGTCTAATTCAGTAAATGTCCCGTTGGCATTGTTTTCGTCGTAGACGATGATTGCGTACGGATGCTGGAACTTCCGTGTCCTTAAACTAATGATCATTCTGTCTACTAGAGAATGTGCATAGGAAATTCTCGGAAACTTGAAGGCGCATACGTAATTTAGTTCGAACTTCTTGTTCTTGATTTTAATTAGCGAACCGACAATTAAGCGAAGTTTGCCCCTTAATCGATAGCCGGAGTTACTCCGGAGTCTTATCAGACTTGATATTCATGAAGGAGCGATGCAATCGCGGAGATATTCGGTCAACTACTGCCATCTTACGAGGGGAAACGACATCTATTCTGTTCTAACGTCTGTTGCTAATACAGGCAACTTCCATACCGACCAATGGTTCTCTTTCTCCCTAGTTAAAGTAGGAAATCGTCTTCGTATAGTCTAATAGTTCTAACTTTCGCCGTAGAGGGAGCGGCACTTTTAAACATCATCGATAACTGTTGCAACGAATATTAGACTGCAAAAAAATATTCGTAAATGATCCAAAGCTCTCTCTCAATAAAAAAAAAGATTAAATCTAATTGTCAACTTTCTGTTTCAGCAGTAAAAGCAATTAATTTCTTGCAACAGAAACATATACATTTTCATAACAGTAATGCACAGTAGTTCACATACTTTTTTGTAGAAACCTGTCGCAATTAATTTGTACAAATTACAATCGTTAATAATTAATAATAGTAGTTAATAGTTAATAAATCAATCGCATTAAACATTGTCCGACTCTTAAATAAAGAACAGTACGATAAAAAAGTACAAAATTTAATGAATGTCTTATGGTTATAAAAGGAACAGGAAAAGTGGTTAATTTGAATTACAAATATAACTGCAGCGCCAACAGAAATGTTCAACGAGATGTAACGCGCTGCAAAAAGAAAAGTAAAACATAGTTCAGCGGAGAAAGGAAATCTGAATTTCCCATAGAAAAAGAAAAGAACATACCCATGAGCATTCTTGTATAAACTGTTTATAATTGAACACTATAACACTGCTTAATCATTCTTTATCTATGTAACGTACCCGTTGCGAGTTATTCGCATAATCTCAAACAGAATGTGCCCGCTGATTACAATTATCTAAGATCTATTATGCGCATGCATTTGAATTTCTTTCGCTGTACTCGTTCTCCTTCACAAGGTAAACACATTTATCCGACTGTTATTATCACACATATTCTCGGTACTGCTGTTGTTTCTTATTCTGCGTGCATACAACATCGTTGAATATGTTATTGCAATACTATCAAACATTTTATCCATGTCGGCCAAAGTTTATACATTTTTTTATACAATTCCCTAGGGATTGAACCTTAATTTGCATTTTAGTTTTTATTTATAATATTTTCTTTTAAACGATATCAAAATCGAAAGAAATCAAATTTTTCTTTTGAACCTTGTAACTTTCGTAATTGTCGCGCTTTTCTATGGAAAGTGGGTTCAGTCCTGAATTTTCAATCCCATATTCGGATAATGCCGAAATCGTTGATAAAGTCCAGGTACTTTTGAGCGTCAGAGTGTTTGATGAACGTGTAGAGTTGCGAGCGCGGAGTACATAGGGACCGTGTACGGGTGCGGGTACGGGTACGAGTACGGGTACGGGTACGGGAACGTGTATGGGTACTGGTGCGGGTACGACGGGCCAGGTAGAACGGATACCCGTGAACTGTGCACGCGCGTGGGTAGGGGTAGCATGGCGCGTGGAGCTGCGCCGGCTTACGGCTGTCACTTGTCAGTCTGCCGCGGACGCTCGTTTGGCGTGGGTCGTGCGTTTCGTTCCGTTCGGTTTGGTGTCTGATGTTTCGGTCGTTTCCGTGCCGCGAGTGATTGCCCGTTCAAAATAAAGATTAATGTGATCGCCGAGGAGCATTACGGAAGACGCGTCACCGCGTCTCGCCGCGGTGCTCACACGACACGACCAGCGTCCGTCGTCGATCGAGTCCCCGTCCGTCTCTCTTCCCTTTAAGTTCCCGCGTTTTTCAAATTCGCTGATATATATCTTGCATTCCCTATCCGTTGTCCAGGCTTGCCTTACCGTTCGGGCGAGCATACCCGGCCGCGCGCAACCTTTACCTCGAGCTGTGCTTGGTGAAAAATTGTGTTTCTCGTTCGGTGAAACTTGTTTGTGTTCTCTTGTGCCATTGGATTACCACGAAGCGCGGAGCTACCCAGTCCTCTTCGGCTAGGCCGCGGGACAGACACAGATCTAATAAGTGAGCCCGATGCGTTGTTTACGCGTTTTATTTCGAGCGCCGGTAATTACTAGGTTGGTGCACCTGAAATGTCGGGCTCGTTCGTTCAACCTGCCCGGAACCGATCCAACGATATTGTGCTCTCGGGTAATCGAGATTTTATGCGGTTTCCGCGATTACCGCTGCCAATCGATAGGCTTTCCTGCGACCATTCGATTTAGAACTTATTTTTTCGAGAACTCGGATTTTTTTAAACACCAAATCGATCTTTCGCCGTTCGAATTTCTCGACGTTTTGCCGCCTAATTTCTCTACCTATCAACGAACTATTTTTTCTGGTCAATTTATTCGATTCCTTTTATCATGTTGGTATTCAGTTATTTATTGGAGCAATATGGGAGGCATAGACGACATTTTGGGTGCACAGTCTTGTGACAAGAAAAACCGCATGGTTCCAAAACAGTAGCTAAAGCAGAATTTGCTACACCGATTTGTGCAAAATTGTGTGTTATTCGGCTCCAAATAGTCAGCTAATTCAGCGGTGAGATTTTGTACATAAATAAATAAAGGAGAAGGCATTCCTTTTATACGGATCATGATCCTAGTATCTGCAACATGAGAAATAATTGATCTAATAATATAGATTCACTGAAAAAAATTGCGTTAATGCAACGTTCGGTCTTAATGAGTGAAGAATCCAGATCTGGGTTAATTTTCTATCTTTCTTTTTTATTTTCGTGTGATTTCTGCAAAGGGCGAATGTGGTTTACAACTTGGAATCGAATGACGCACAATTCTGCAAAAATCGGCGGATTCTGCCCGGTTACCGAAGCAGCAATAAATAAAATAAAGGGAAAATGGCATATCCGAGGTTGAACGTTCGATTGCTCGGGAAACACGGAAGCCATTTTTACTGAGAGAGCGTGGACGGCGGCGCCGGCCGGACCATTAAATCTCCCGAAAAGCGGTATTTGGAGGGGGACAACGAAAACAGGTGTCTCGTTTCTGTTGCAACGTAATCGCAGGCTCGACGAAAACGTTTCAGCCGAGCGTATTGTGTAATATAAGGTGTTGTCGCGTGCAATGACCGTGGGATCAGTGACAAATCGCGAATTCACGCGAAATTCCCATATACGAACAATGCGGCCGTGATCCTCGCGTCGTATCCTTCGCGAACGCTATTT
>CM052114.1:472415-546890 GCA_028454245.1 Halictus quadricinctus | reverse complement strand
TCAGTGATGAGATATTAATTACTAATTTTTGTTGCGTTAACGAAGCTCGCTCGTTACATTTCTTTACAGCGTTGTGGATTAACCAGTCACATTAACAATCCGAAAAATCGCGATTTCCAAGATCACAAAAAAATTAAACGATTTTCTTTTTAACAATGAACCCGCCACGGTCGATTTCCGGTTTTCTCACCCTCGGCGTGAAAGTGAGTTCCAAATGTTTCCGTTCGAAACGGATGGGGTATGTTGAAATAATTTTCGGTTGTATCGTCGATACATTTAATTATGTTTACCGTAAGCGGCTCGCGGCGGCCATGTTCGATCGAGAGTAACGCGAAATTCCGAAAATTTTAGTATTCCAGTGATTACCGATGCCGCGCGATTTTCGCATTTCAGAATAACATTATGTAAATCGTTTCCGGTGCTCTCAATGAACATTTATTTGAGCGGAACCACGACGGGCGGTCGAATAAAATTTGAATTCGAACGAAATGATGAATACACGATAGACCCGGGATTATTCGTTTAAATTCTGCGATGCGAATTTATTTCGTACGTATCCGAACTGTAAACGGAGTAAAGGCATTTAATAGTGCCTCGGTTTAATCGACGGATTCACACATAATATATTGCATTGTCTCGTTGCGTTTGGAATTTCGTAAATCTGTAATGGCATTTTAATGCTCTCGCACGCTTCTCAACACATAGCACCGCGAAAAATCCTTCCGCGTAATTTTCGCATTTCACTCTTTATTTCGACCAACCCCGTTTCACCCATAATCTCACGTGTTCTGCGAACACACCTGAGTCTCTTTTTGTACGATATTTTTAACACATTTTTATTCGTATTTGCTCGGTGGTTTTGTTCCAGCAAAAAGGAATTCGTTATACGGAATATCTAATTTAATTTTGACGATGTAAAAAATTTGTTTTGTGAAATTTTGAGAGGTATTTTAATACTAGGTTTAAAAATAACAAGAACGTGCGGCCCAAATTTTTAGCCATTTTTTTTAAATTGCATATACCCAGAGAAATAAATTTGTGGAATAATTCCTGATTGGTGTATCTTTAGAATCTTAATAATTGCAAATTAAAAATATTAGAACTCGTCATTTGAAACCTAGTGTTGATGTGCTTTTTAGGTTTTTTGAGTTTTTTTTTGCGGTTTTCTTCGACTGCCTCAAAGTAGAAATTTGTCTGTATTTATTATCAATAAATCAGTGGAGGAAACGTGTGGGTCGACGCGGACGTTGAAGCTGCGGGCGAAGCGTTGGTATATTCGAAAAAAAAAAAAGAAAAAACGAAAACTGATGATGGTCTGTTTCACGAAGGCAGGACACGGACGTTCAGACGCCTGTCGATGGGAACGGGCATCTAGTCGTTCCAATTATTTCAATTATGGCGCCATCACGCCGATTCGAGCTCACAATGGATTTTTTAATGGCCATTGTTTCGGATTGGTCTTGCGTGGAACGAGATCGGCAGCTCGCAATTACTGTTCAAGGCATTCACTCTGTTTACCCCATAACTCGTGCCAAAGAATGTTCATTTCACAACGGCTGTCCGAAACTGATGTTGATGGCCTCGCAGATTGCAAATCCCCTCCAGTCTGTGATTTCAGCTATTTGTTTTAGAGTTTTCGGAGAATCCATACTCGAGCACAGTTTTCGTGGAAATTAATACAATTTTGCGCGGAGCTCGAAACCGTTCCGGAAGTACATATATTTGGCGGTTTAATTGTGGAAATAGAAGAAAATGTATATAATGAAATGAGAAATTGAAAGCAAGAAATCGAAATATTTACACAATTTTTGTTACACGCGCGATCAATCAATTCTTCTACGCTCACTTTCTTCAATTCTTTTAAGCAAATGTTGGTCAATGCTAGGTGATTTGACTATACAGCGAATTCTCGATATATGTCAACAACACTACCCGAGCCGTGTTGTGTTTACACTCCTCGGCGGCCGAGGCCTCTCGAGCTCCGTCGCACGGGGCGTACCCCGCGGTAGTGGGGATAATTCCGCGACGTTTGCCGTCCAGGCCTTGGCGACATATATAGAGAGAATCACTATAATGCCAACAGTTTCCTGGGAAAAAGAATCGGCAAGGATCGCTTACTTTTATAGCTGTCACACGAGAATAATCTCTTCCTGAAGAGCGCGTCGCGTTCCAGCGGAGAAGATGTAACAATACGATTGTGAGGCCGGGATAGGTTGCCGTTTCGCTCAATTAGAATTCGAAAAGTTGCACGGGGGCAGGCGCTGGCTCGAGTCTGCGCTGGCTGCGCTTTCAAGTTCATTGCTCGAGATCCGAGCGATCTCCGGTCTTCGCGCGACAGTCGTACATTTTTCTAACCCAGTTTCCTTGGCAAACGTTGTGTCTCGTGGCACGCTCGTATCGATACTAACCGACACTGGTTGCGCACCTGTTGTTCGAGACTCGCGCGAGCTGGCTTGCTCGCGAGTCGATTGCTTTCCGCGGCGTCCTTACGCGAAATTACACGGTGCTCACCTTTGCGGGTGATCCTGCACGTATATTTACCGGCTGATGGGACCAAGTCCAATATGTGCTCACGGTGATCAGGAAATTTAATACCGAAGCTTCGGTTTCACAGAGTCAATTAATAGAGACAAGTGATTAATTTCTGCTACGCTCTTGATGCGATCGCCTCGTGTCGCTCGAAATTCGAAGCCAGTAGTGATTAGTAGACTGCGGATCTTTGTGCAAGAGAAAAACTTTCTTCATCAATTGCAAGTCCCGCTGAAAGCGGCGTTAGCCGCCCTGTGATTGGTCCGAGATTTTCGTTTGATAACTCCCCAACATGGCCTAGGTGAAAATTTTCGATAAAAAATTATTTCAAATGAACTAAGGCCCTCTTCGAGGTCCTCCGACATTCTTGGGTCGCTCTGAACACTAGAACAGTGATATCTCTGTATATGTCGCCAGGGCTTGGGAGATAAACGTCGCGGAATTGTCCCCATGTTAAAGTTTGGTCTGCAAATATTTTCTGTAGTCACTGTACTCGGTCAGGTGTCGATACTCTTTGTAATGCAGTCGGTCCCGTCTCTAGTCTCGGACCTCCTTGATATTCTTGGTGCGCGGGCCGAACGAGGGAGGGACGGAGTCCATCGCGTATGAACGTCGAGATGACCCAAATGCGACGAGACGAGAACGGCCGTGACGAGAGCGATATAATTTGATTCGTCGGTTGGCAAGTGTAACGATGAAATTATTGAAATTTTCGAGCAATTAAGGACAATTCGGACGAATCCGGCTGGACGAGTAACGTCGATTCGGAAGAATGCAGTGTGCGCACGGACGCGGGCCGTGATTGATGGGAAATAAACGAAGCTGCCCACGCTTTTGGACCTCGGCCGAGTGTTCACGAAAATTATAATTTAATCCCGCCGTTCTTTCCAATTATCTCGTGCAATTTTTGTTTCGTGTTACAGTAACGTGAAAGATTATCTTCAGCAAAAATTAACCAGGGCTAGCAAAAGTAGTAGCTTTGAGCTTCAGAATGAGGCTTTCATTTTTCTGTTCGGAGTCGCCAGATTAGGACTAGTGTCACCACTCTATCTTCCCCCTCTAGGACGCTACTTCCCCGTGGTTGGGGCCCCTCAAACGCTCGCTTCCCCCACCAGTCTGTCTTTGTTGCCCCGCCCTCCAGGGTAACTGCGCCTACTGGAAGGGTACAGAGGGCGCTATGCTGGTTTAGCCTCGATTGGGGCAAACGCAGTGTCGCCTAATCGAACATTGCGTCTCCACTCTACCTTCCCCTTCTACGACCCCACTTCCGCCATGGTTGGGGCCCCTTGAAAATGCCTCAAATTGTACAAAGACAGAATTTTAAGTTTGCTCTCCAGTTTGGAAGTAAAGTGTGCAATCCTGCCATATTCTCGGCAAGATCCGACCAGTAGCTTGGCTTCTCGGAAGCGACTCCAGCGCACGTGATCGAGAATTTCAATTACCCTCGCGAGTATTAAACATGTTCAGTCGCAATTTCTTATAATGGTGGTCGTGTTATATACAGAGTTCTGTTTACATTGGTACAGGTTATTGCTCCGCGGTACACACAATGTTCCCGGGGGCCATTACTGGCCGATAAAACGAGAGAATTTGGCATACGTTGAGAGCACACGGTGTCTTCGTTCTCGTGTTGTTCCGGCGGACAACTGTCGTTCGCACGGTCGTCAGTCCAGCGATTTCGTTTGATCGTCGAAAAGCCGGCTAATTAAAGAGCGCTGGAACCTTTCATTATTGCAACCAGCGGCAGCGGTAGTTCATTAAAATTCAAAATAATTTCGCCGTTAAGCGCGTTTCGAACGTCCGTTTTACGAGCTCCGTATCGCCGATAATTAAAACACGCGATTTTCACCGAACCAGTAAACTTGACCGAAGGTTCGGGACCGACGAATCAGGCCCGCGCGGTTTCGCACGTTCTCTTTCGTACTTTGCAAAATTAGTCAGAAATGCGGGTCACGCGACGCACAGTTACCTTGCAACCAAGCCAGAATATCGTTCGCGAAAAACAACAATTTCGTGGCCGGTGCTTCGTGGTAACTTTGTTACTTAACGCGCATTATTTACCGGCGACTATTTTACAATTTCTGAAGGCCCTGGCGTCCATCACTGAGCAATTTTTAATAAATCTTTCAACGGCAATAAGAATCGCAGAAAATTTTTGAGCTCTCTTTTAATAATACATTTTTATACCGTGAACTGCTGCTTTCGAGTTGCGATGGAAACGAGAACCTGTTGACGACAATGTATTTTATAATATTAATAACTATTTTATTATTTGCAGAACGTTTGTGATGTGAGATCTGTAAAGAAATGGTTTTCCCAACGTTGCATGGTATTTATTGCTGCTTGTATCTTCAGGATGTACTTGTCGATAATTTTCAGTCTATGATTATTTATAGGAACCTTCGTTCGAATATCGATAAATGGACGAGTAATGAGCAATTAATAAGAATTCGAATTTGTACGTTACTGATACAAGATTTCGAGAAACGTCTCGGTAAACTATTCTCAAGCGCGACATTTCGTAACGTTTAATTTACGAACAATTTAATCATGCCCGCGTGGTTAAATTTTAAATGCCGACGTAACCGAGCACGATTACAATTTGTAACGGTGCATTTACTGCCAAGATTATCTTACGAGTTTGATAAATTGCTTAATGCAATGAATTTTCTGCAACGTAGTACACGATAAACTCGAGGATTGCGTAACCGCGATGAAACGGGTTCTCCCTGATACAACGAACTAAACGTTTCTCTACATTATAATAATAATACTGTCAACTTGCAAGAAATTCGAACAACTTCGCTTACTGTCTCGAGCCCCGCTGAAAATGCAACAGATGCAAACGAGATATCGACGAGAACTTGTTTAGAGAGAGAGAGAGAGAGAGAGAGGGAGAAAGGATTTTAAACTTTAAACCGAAACTGATTTCAATTAGCTTATCGTGATTAACATCTAAAGTGGCCGTTACATTCTCCCCGGAAAATAGAATTCGTTTCTTGATCGTGTAAAATGAGAAACGGGACGGTGATTAATTACCGATTGATCTGATATCGATTCGAGCATAGTCATAATGACTGTTATTGTCGTGGACACGGTCTACAGTGAGGAAATAATAAACTAGATCCGAATGGGTCTTGTAAGACTCGTTGCGCGAGATCGCTTTCTTGTTCGTTCTGTTCGGAAAGTCAATAAAACGCCTGGACTCGGACGTTTTCAGTATTGCGAGACACTTATAAATCATCTCGAGGCGCGCCAGTGAAATGCAAATTACCGTGGCGCAGAGACCCGTGGATTCACTTCTGAATATCAAGTATCGCGGATCGGTCGTGTATAATCGCTCGTCGAACGCCAAGATCATGCTTAGCAGTTTCCACGAAAGGGAGGCTGCGTATAAATCATCCTGCTTCCTTCGATACTTTCCCCGATACCATAAATTTCTATGAAACGTCCCGGTTGCGCATTGTCCCGGCGTATTTCTATACACGCTCCCGTTTCAATTACGATCCAGCAGCCCCTCTCCTCTCCTCTCCTCTCCTCGCTGTTCGTTGAAACAGAAGCCCTAACGAGAATGCAATTGAAATTCACACTCGCCACGGAGTCAAGTAGCCGGCAATTAAATCGCCAAAGTTACATTCATACCGGCCGAAGAAAGATACGGGTTACGTGTGTGTGTGTGTGTGTGTGTGTGTGTGTGTGTGTTGCGATCTCGAGCGCAACCAGTTTGCCGTACACGAAATCCTCGAGCACTTCTTCAAGGTTCGCTCTAGACTATAGATCAGTGCACGTTTGCCTGACTCGAGGCGAAACCGTTCCCCCCACCGTTAGTGTCCAGTGTCCCCTTCCATGCGAGCGCCGTTGCCATGGAGAAACGACGCGCTCGGAAACGAAGCGTATTGCTTCGGTGGAGCAACAAAGACGCGTGACGCCGCACGAAAGTGAGGAAGGGGAAGTTTCGGGGGCCCTAACCGTGACCAGCACTCGACGGAATTTGGTAACTACCTCGACCAGATTCTTCCGACAAAGTTCAGCCCTTAGCGCCTAGAGTGGGGGACCCCAATTTCTCTTTTTGTGCTAGGCATTTCTTCCGTGTCGTAGCGACTGGTCACAGAAAGACACTGGGGCATTTCAAATTTTTAGAAAAATGCAAAAGAGAAGGCAAAATATTTCGGATTTTTCTGAGCCCGGAAGGATTGCACGTCCCCTTGGATAGGAGTAAAGGAAGGAAAGCGAGTGAAAGAGGGAAAGCAACGATGGAAAGTGATAGCTCCGGAGGTTGCAGGGAGGTGTAACGTAAAGATTCTATTTCTGGTGCCGGTTATTCTCTCGTGTGTACAACTTGTAGCCGCGATACACGCGGACAGGATCGTGCAACGTTCGCGCGTTTCCTCTTGAGACGATCTGGCTGAGCGAAGTCGGAGGGATCGGCAACCTCTGGCGTGTACACGGGGCGAGATTAAATTATTTATACCGTCCACTTTGGCGGGCCGGACCGCTTCAAGCACCGCTCCGATATTCGATTATTATCGATTACGTGCTATTAACCGGTACCCGGTTTCGACTTCTTTGGGCCGTTGCCCGTGTTAAATCCGAGCCACTTTCTCTCTCGTTTCTTTTCTTTTTTCTTTACCGAACACGAATCGCAACCATACTGTTATACTTACTTCCTCGGGCTCGCTTTCTGTGCTCGCAATCAGCAACGCGAACACGAATCTTGTGATTCGACGTGTCCGGTTCTTGTTTCCTCAATTTGTTACTCACGATTTTACGAGATTTCTCACACGCTTTTTCCTTTCGGATCCCGGTCGAGGAAGCGAAGGAATTATTATTTATTTGTTTTAAGTTACCACTCGAGAAACTGCCATTTCTATTTATTAATTAGGACGAGGAACCCAATTTCTAGAAGAGAGGGAAAAATTTTTTTTATTTTCAATATGTCTCAGAAATCAAATTTTGTTACGAGACGTTGGAACCGAATTGTTATTGGATTAGTCGACCAGATAATTTTGTTTTTTCGATTTTGGTTTCATTGGCTGAATATTTAGCTTTGAGTTTGTGGGATTTTTTGAGAATCGCGACTCGGCAATCAGCGCGTCGCCAATTACATATTTTTTGAACTCGTTTCACTTTTATTGTGTTCCGCCATTTTGCACCGGGAAGTGCGGACGCTGGTTTCGTTAGATCAAAGGTATTTGTAAATTGTTTTCCGCATTACGGTCAATAATTGATTACATCGGCGTTGGTTGGTTCATTCGATTTCGTTCCGTGGAGCTTCGCAAGCGACAGAATTAATTGGTTCCCTTGGAATGAAACTGCGTTCAATGGCTCTGCTGACAAGCGCCGGGAAATGAAACTCGGTTGGTATAACGCGGCACTAATAATTCAATTTACCGAGTACTCCGAAATAAAATATACAATTCGCGAGATTGATTAATAGTTATTAATGAAGCACGAAGCTTACGAATACTGAAACCGAGTGGTCGCAAATGACCATTAATTCGATTCGAATTTCCAAGAATACAAGTTTCATGCTGTCCTAGCTTCGAGAATAGAAAGATAAAAGTCACTTGGACCTCTTTATATCACGATACAATGATGTACAGTGTGTCACAAAAATATTGACCTCAGGAATCACCTCCTCTTTTAAGGAGGTACAAAATTGTTGGGACACCCTGCATCACATATTTATAGTATCTATATTACGATACAGAAATGTATTAAATATTTCAAGTCCTTATCTTTTACCTACTATACAGGGTGGTCCACTAAAAAGTATTCACCTAAATATGTTTTTTCAATAATAAATAAATAAATAGTAGTGCAAGGGGTTAATAGCGAACATATTCAGTAGATTCTGTTGAAAATCTTGATCTGGCAGCTGGCTCGGTGTTATAGTGCAAGGGGTTAAAAAATACGTATCTAGGTGAGAGAGCCGGGGTGAAAACGGCACGATGTCGGTGAATTCTGGCGCGGAGTTGGCTGTGCGCGAGCGCGCGGACGCGCGCGTGTGTGTGTGTACACCCGGTTATCGAAGATGTAGTCTCAGACGGATCCCACGCGTCTAAATGCACGAGCTCCTTTCATCTAGCGTCCGTTCGTTTGTCCCTGTGCGGTTTGCGGCGTGTACTCGCGCGTAACGTGTCTCGTACGTATTACCGACGGTACACGCTTAAAGCGTTGCTCGTGCAAACGGCCTTTTAATGCATGTTCGAGCCAGGCACAGACAGTAGTGAGCGTAGGAAGGCTGCCGGGTCGGGATCGGAAACACGCCGAGGTAGATGAAATACCGATAGCGAGAAAAACCCGGAGAACTAAGATTGACAGGAAATATATCGCCGTAGAACCTGAAATCAGACGCTTGCTAGTTTCTATTTTTAAATCCGCCGGATTTATTGCGCTATAAACCGCTTCCTATGACGAACACCCATTCTTTCACAATCACATCTCTCGATAGTTTCCATTACCCATTTTTGTTTTACGCGCTAACTTGATCAACTGTTTCATTCATAACCTTAGATTTGCGAACTGTCCGATCTGTAACAGTAAGTTCACGACTCCCACCAGTGCACAGGTTCCCCCACCACTAGCCACTTCATGTTCATCAGTAGGTTCCTAGACCCCGCCCCCTTCTTCCACACTCCATGGGAACCTGGTGGGGGGTCTCAGGAGTGGGAAGAGGCTCGCCAGCCACCAGTTGCCCAGGTCTGTGTTGTCTGGCGGAGTTAGGGGGAAGAGGGCTTTAGGGGCTATATCCCAGTAGGCAAAATCCAGGGTTAAAATCCAGTGTTTCTTTTTTAAATAATTATACCAAATCCCAAAGTGCTCGCAAGGGAAGTCACGAACAGTTAATTCTGAAATCGTATGGTAAGATTAATTTTAAAGATCAAATAAATATGCGATGGGTGAGATAAATAAGGGGGGGGGGGGCGCAATTTATTGGATCATTAGGTGACGCTGGGATCGGTGGGACACCGCAAGGAATTCGTGTTCCTGAAAATTCCGGCAGCAGAGACGCACATCTCCATCGCAGACCGGATTTCATTTCAGAGCGACATATATGCACGTGTATTAGGGGAACAGCGTGCGAACACGCCCTTAGCCTTGTCGCCCGGTGACTCTCATGCGACTTCCGTGCGTGAATACGCGACCGCCTTCTTGCTCGAGAACTATGCCAACTGCCAACTATTATGTAACGCGACGCGTCTTCTTCCCCCGTTTCTCCCACTGCATTCGTGCATTCGGGCTTCCCAGTTCTCTGTGCTCGTGTTACCACGACCGCGTGCACCTCCGACGTGACATACCAGATAGAATTCCCCGACAGGTGTCTAAATACGGTTCTCATTAAAACTTGGTCGGATCGACGGAAATACACATTTTTATTTCCGAGTTGGTTCCGATATTACTCGAACCTTTTCAAAGGGTCGCGTTAACGGCGTTAACTTCTTTATTTTTCATTATTTTTTCATGGAACTTTCACAGAAATATTCGTGGCATTTTTTTTAATGAAAATCATACCAAATATGACATAATTCCGATGATATTTACTTGTGTAATGATGATTGTTTAATTCTATCTCTCCTATGTAGGTTTCTAGCCCCGCCCCACATCCTCCCCACCACACTCCATAGGGGCGTGGTGGGGAGGACCCAGGAGTAGGGGGAGGAGTCGTCTGCGGCTCGCGAGCCACCAGTCGCCCAGGCCTGAGGTAGGGGAAGGTATTGGACAAGTTCAAAAATAAGTGATCTTTGTGATTTTTCTATTTTTTGTGATTATCTTGTCAGTGGATAAGAAGCATTGTTAAAAATATTTTTGGAACGATGCTTGTTCTAGCTTTCAACAAGGCAATAGAGAGTTCTAATCAAACAAATAGAAAATAGTATTCTCTGTTCGCAAAGCGAGTTCGCACGTGGATGATACAAGATCTCGTTTTACAGATTTGTTTATTTAACATCGCGTCAGCTTGGCGACCGCTTTAGGCTACAATTGTCCACACTGACCGCTTTCAGGCGTTGTTCCCCTTTCACAAACATCTGAGGCAACATATGTTGAGGCATATGTTTATTTAAAGATGTCTAAGTGGGTCGCACGTGTCTTAGTGGTTTGTAGAATCCATACGCATCGTGGAGTATTATGGTACTCTGCAGTTATAGTGCACTTTATTACGTTCGGCGTATCGCTTCAGCGGTATGAGAAACGAGAGCATGATATTTCACTTTAAAAATTGCAAAACGTAATTTTAATAAAGAAATCGGGAAAATTTTGTACGATTCACTAACTACCTATTCCCGACGCTTCCGCCCCTGTCCGGTCACGTGACGCGCCGCGTCTCTGTTGCGCATGTGCCACAATGTCACGTGACTAAGCCGGAACTGGCAAAGAGGGGGTAACCCCTCGATTCGTGCTCCCTCTCCTCATCTGGAGACAATAGGGAAACGTGCCTGGCACTGTGTTAGAAAAGAGTGTTAATTACTCTAATAAAGAGTCATTTGTGCTAACAACAACACGGTTTACACTTACCTTTCAAAAGCGGTATGAAATCTCTGTCCTTCGAGCAAGCAGACACGATGCCGCATGAATGGATGGTTCAAGGCATAGTTATGCATTTATATATGCATAAGGACTACATTCATGTACACGTGCCCTACCTTGTTTCGTTCATACGGTTTGCGCGTGCATAACAAAGACGCATCATGACGCACACGTTACACGCGAATTGTTCTCATTCGACGGTTCGCGACGGCGGCGTCGAATTCACTGGAAATTAAACGATCGGGCTATTCAGACCGCCTGATTCCTCGCCGAAGTTTATTTTGGCGATACGTGACGGCTCACAAGTTTGCACACCCACGGTGCTCAATAAATGGAAGTCGTGCGGCATTGTCTCGAGGCCGACACTCTTCGTCGGAGCAATACACCGAGTGCAACAAATATTTGCGCTCGAGTAACGTCTCTGCATGTTCATTCATTTCGCGCGGGACGATAATGATTTCACAAATCCCACGAAACGTTATCAGAAACCGCAGGTTTTACACTTTTATGGCCTAACGAGATCCACGGTGATAAAAGGACTAAGCAGTCGTGCACGGTCAGAAGGCCGAAAAATATTTTTCGGAACATTTTTCCCTAAAACTGTGATACTTTCAATAAATGTTTTCGTAGTTAAAATAGTCCTTAAAATAGATAGAAATGTGGTTCCCGAAGAAAAAATTTTTTGGAATATTGGTTTCAGCAACAAAATGGCCGACGTTTCAATTAGGTACTGAATAAATGTCATCGAACCCCATACCCTGGTCAAGAAATAATTTCACGAAATATTCTCGCGTAGTTTCCGTCCGTTTTCATTTTGCAAAAAGTAGTGAGAGTTGGTCGAAAACTGGAATTTTCTTAGCGATCGGAAATCACTTAGAGTCGAGTGTCGAATATCGCAGACGGTAATCGACTTTGCGCGACGATGTTCGCTCCGGCCGAAGAAAAGTCACGCGAGGAAGACCGGCGGGATTAAAAAGAAGAAAATGGCGATGACGCGCGAAACGTGATTTGTCGGTCGGTTACACCAACTGTCGATGAGTCAGAGATACGACCTCTCGATTCCTCTAAATTACAGGACATAAATTGTTCGCTCGTTCGAGAATTATCTGCTCGGTGAGACCGGGATCTTATCTCGGTAACGCCGAAGATTTATCTCGCTAGAATTTCTTCAGAGTTTTCCGAGGAAACTGCGATATTTCTCGATTCTCGCAGTTTCCAAGAGCGCGCGTCTCTTTTGCGGCGAGGACAACGAACAGTAGAATTGTTTAAACTCGACAGGTCCCACATGTTTACTATGGTTTCGCGCCGTTTCCTCTCGGCCAAATGGTACTTTTTGTTATTACTTTTTTTAATATTACGAACTAGTGATAAAATAGATAATACTTTCTCGAGTAACACGAGAATTACCTGTAGCTGTTCCAAACGAATTACACAGCAATTTAAACAGTTTAAATAATTTTCATATTTCCGTTTTCAATATCCCGTTCATTTTTGTTGTTATAATTGCATAGGAACGCGTCTTTTAATTATTTCGTATCTCTGCGGCGAAACCGCTAGATTGAAACTGTTTTAATTTCCTGGTTCATAATGGTTGCCTTTTGAGGGTGCCTCATTCATACTGGCCGCGCATAAAACTTCGAAAAACCGGAGGTGCTTTCATGCTCGCTATCGCGAATCTTTTGAACAAGCTCTAGGGAGAATATTTCGAAGCTGAAAATAATTTCCCCGCGGACACTGGAAATATTAAAATGCTATTCAACTGCTGACACGATTAACTCGAATCATGGGGGCATGGTTATGAGGAGATGTTTCGCAAAATGCTAATACGCTGGAGGCTTCCTAATTCTGTAAAGGATAGTTATGTAAATACAACTGTAAGCTGACTCACACAATCGTGAAGGTCTACGACCTCTGTCAAATTTGGAATATTTCGAACAGAGGGACAAGATGTTACAGGTTTATTGACATTAATTCATTTCTGTTACTAAGCAAATTAGGCATTATTGAGGGGACAGGCCATATGAAAAATCCAAGACAATTCACGTAAATGCAGCCTTTTATTTTTGGTTCGGACGTTATCGAAATTTACTTGTTCGATAGCCCTCGGTCGAGGCATCCTTTTTATTCGGCGTTCAACTGGTCCGCCGCCAAGACCCAAAAACCAGTTCATTGTCAAGGACCACCGGTGCCGCCATTCTCTTTTTCTCCCACCGCCCCCCCCCTGCCCCATCGGCGGTAGAATATCGTCACTCCTACGCGTAAAGGAACAAACGGTAGTCGTGATTCTTTTCAGCATTTGCAGATCCGCTCGTGCACGTGGAGTATCGACCGTAACTGCACGCCTACTTCTACCTTCTCCCTCCCCCCACTCTCTAGATATCGCGGAGATTGTTTACCGTTGGGCATTGTTCCCCGATTCTTACGGAAATACCCTCCGAAGCGATTAATTCCACGTTTAAGAACCTGGATCCGGGGGGAAATGAATATTAGACCCGGCGACAGAAAAATCGGGTCCGTTCTGAGACCCAATTACTGTGGGCTGCCAATCACTGTGCCTATAATAATTATTTTTAAAGCGTAGAGAATTAACTATATCGATTGGCACACTAAAAAGTACATGGTTCCATTGAAAAACTCGAGATTGACCTTCATTTGCCCTTCACGGCTCCATCTAAAAAGAAAACCATTACCATAGAATTATGTCCGTCTCGAAACCATATAATTTGTGTCGGGAACAATAATAATTTCCGAAATATTCGATATTGGATCCCTGCGAATGAAACACCCTATAGTTTCAAGACGTCTTACAGTGTGCTCGCGCTAAGTCGTGTGTTTAATGAAAACGTGCAGGACAGGCTCGAGTTTCCCCCGGACGACGATTGGAATGAAAAACACTTTCGAAATGATCAAAACTGTGACCTACGAGCGTTTTCGAGGGAACAGGGGCTTGTCTATTCAACGGTATTTCCCGGGCAAAGATTTCCCGGGCGAAATGAAAAGCTCGTGGGGCGATTGAACGGTGGACGTTCAGTTTGCTGACCCGTTCGTAGAACGAGCCGGAGATCGGTTCTTCTGCGCGAAGCGCAACCGGAGGTCTCCCCCGGCTGCATCTAACGGCTTTTGTAGGGACGTTCACAATGCACGACGTTCCTCCGCGTTGCTCACCTTCGCCTCGGACGGTTTACGTATGAGCATAGATATTGCTCTATAGTATCTAGGTTGGCCCGGCATTGTCACGTATTCGGACTACAGCACAATAACTTTGGCGGCGCGGGAACAAAAACGTGCTCCAGAAACGGAGATAATGTCTTCAACGCCGCGCCACGCCGGCGAGCGGGGAAACGAAAATGCGCTCGGACCGCCAGATAAGGATTGCCATTCATGCGCCCTGGAAATCAGGGGTTTCTGATATTCCCGTTTGCTGCAACGAATTGATCTCCGATTCATTCGATCCCTTCACGAAAAATTTTTCTGTCAAAGAAATGTGTGCTGGAGGCCCAGAAATTGGGTCCCTCGCCCTATTTGTAAATAGATAAGAATGTTTCATTGTGAAAGCCACTCGGCAGACCGGTGCGTACACTGTCGTAGTTCTAGGAATAAACGTGGAAAGAATAAGACTTAATCGGAAAGCGGCACGTACGCCAGATAAGCCCAATTGACTCGTAAATTTTATTAGTCGCCCTGTGTTATTCCTTTGAACCATACAACTCGAATTAAGCAACGTTTTATGACGAGCACGTGATTAAATTAACTCCGCGCATTCCGACACGCGCTACGATAAAATTGTTAAAGGTGCAAGCACAGCAGACGTCGTTTATGCCAAGTTCTACATTGCACGAAATAAAACATTCTCTACTCGCGACCTCGGTTCTCGTAACTGCAACAATTCAAACGATTGCGTATTCGTTAAACTTTTGTACAAAGTATATCTGCTTAAAGAATAAATCATTACTTTTGTCTTTTATTTAACTCTACGCACTCGAAGCTGTTTTAACTCCAAAACGAAACCTAGAATATTTCCCTTCTATATACTTTTTGTCGTGTTGTACAAACAAAAATGGCACAATTTACTCGTACAATAATGCAATGTTTAGTAATTTATTAAATACAAACAAATTTAACAATGTAAACAATATTTCGAATACAGCAATTTTTAGTGGCGCCTTACAGTCGCTATTCGAATGCTAAGGGTTAAACTTCCAGATATCAAGTCATTTTTCATTTAAGTGAACTCTGTTCGTAAATAAAACATGTGTAGATTTAGAGAGTTAGCAGAACTTGAAGTAAAATCCATAGTCTATTCACCGCAGCACTATCGCCATCGTTTGTCTAATGTAGCGGCGCGTTTCTCGCCAGAAGATCGACGGCGATGTGGAAAATCTCGATCGGGGGCGAGGGTTTTCGCGATACACCTGAAAAAGAACTTCTCGAACGGAAAAGACGACACATACATAGTAATACGACCGCAACACGTTCCCTTTGTTGCCGATCTTGCGTCGAATGGCTCCTGCCTCTCCATTCTGTCAGACTTGTACACTTTCATCTCCTCTCTTACTCTTTCCCTCTCTCTCTCTCTCTCTCTCCTCCCCATCCCCTTGCCCTTTGTACCTGGTTGCACTCGAGATACATTGTGAGGGCCAAGTATACGGCGTCCTCTCCGAGAAGGACGAAAGAAATGCTTTCCATTATGTAGAGGAACGAGCGTGTGCGTTGCCAGTGTTCGATCGACAGGTAAAGGTAGGTCTCGCTCAGGGACACGGGGCTGAAGTGCACACACATGTACCTACACGCGATCCACCTCGGGTTGGCGCACCCAGGAAGTGTTTTTATCCGGTCCCTCTGTATCCCCAGAGCCGATGATTCCGTGTAAAGATGGAAACGCGAACTTATCTCGATTTTATCGCGCACGAACAAACAGTTGCTCGACAGAGCGGCCCTGCAACACCGGCCACGCGGTTTCCCCTTTCGGTGAGTTTGCAGCAGCAATTGTTCTTGCAATTTATTTGCAATTATTTCCGATTATTTATGAAACTTCTACCGTCGCGTTGCTTTCGTTTTTCTCATTAAAACGACACCGAACACGATACAGTTACGATCATAATTACCCGTGTAACGAGCGAAATTCGAAAGTTCCTACTCCTCTACCGTAAATGTCAAGTCCGAAATTGTCGTCGTAACTATATCGTGTTCGGTGTCATTTCAATCGGAGAAACGAGACGAACACGATGGCAGAAGTTTCGTCGACCAGAAATTTTCAATTTTTGGATTTAACAGACCTACCCGGTAAGAGTCCCCTGAAGTTTGCCTCGGTCCCTCTTACTTTTCCGGCACGATACGAAGAATGTAGTAGCTCTTCTAGAACTGTCGCTGGTCAGACGCGACGGTTACAAGGAGTGAACGCTGTAATCGCGTGTTCAAAGCGGACATGGTGTGCACGCGATTCGCAATCACGGGGTTAAACGCAAACCTGGAGTCGCGTGAAGTGACAACGGCAATAAGGACAATCCAGAAATCAGCGTGTAAAGCGATAATGGTATCGACGGGGAACGAAGAATCGGATACGGTGGGTGCAATAGAAAGTAACGAGGTGCAACGTTTACACGGAAAGCCGGATCGGCGCGGCGCGGAGCAGAGCGGAGCGGAACGGTTGCGAGCTCGTACGAGCGGATCAAAACTCGTGTGTATCGCGTGCGTTCGCGTCGAAGGAGCAACGACGGCGGTGGAGAACGGTCGCGTCGGGAGTGTCGGAAAGAAGGGAAAAGAGGCGGAAAGGGAAAAAGGAACCCGTGAAAATGACGGGGTGGAGTGACCTATCGTCCCACTTCCACGCTCGCGATCTACGATCGGTGGTGGTCGTCGTCTAGCCGAGTAAACTGGTTCGATCGTTCGATCCGAGAACCAGTTTGCGATGGGCCTGGACGATCCGTCTTGTTCACCTGCACGCAGACACGGCTGCCCGCGTACGGACACGCTCGTTAGCACGCGCGTGTGTATACACGATATCCCAGATTCGAGATCCGATTATTCGCCCGTGATAGACAGAGATCGAGAGGAAAGAGAGCGAGAGAGAGAGAGGAGAGAGAGCAGGATCGAGCCGCAGTTTAAACCGGTAGTTCCCCGGGTCGTTTGCTTCGGTGTACGCGTAATGCGACGCCAGACAGTCGGTCGACAAGACGAAAACATTGCGAGCCCAACAGCCAAAGCACGAGGAAATCGACGATCCGCCGAGCCCCGAGAGAGAGAGAGAGAGAGAGAGAGAGAGCTCGGGATCGTCCAACGATCGTCCAACCAGTTATTTCCGTCGAGCCGCGCAAATATTATTCGAGACAACTAGCATTACCGTCTCGCCGATCCAAAGTTACTCATTTACAAGCGAGAAATTATTTTTGTTGCGCCCTGCTGGTGGCCCGCTCGACCCAACCACCCGGTATGTAGTCTGCGAGCGTCGATAGTTTTATAGTTTTACCGGGCCACTTCACCGGTTTTCGCTGGTGTTCCTATGTTATTCGGGATCCTTCAAACTTCGGTAAACGTTCCTCGCTGCAGTCGCGCTCGAGGGTAGGTCGAGGTCACGCTGTAACCTGCGCTCAAAAATCCCGATTTCCAGCCAAATCTCGCTTTGAATCGGAATGGCTACTGTTACCAGCAATTCAGATATTTCTCGCTGTACGAAAACACGAATCCGTACATTTCAAACGAAAAGTTGCCACATTTTCACGTCACTTCGCCAAATGGAAACAAAAAACAAAAATTAATTTATGGAAAATTGTGATCTCAACACTCCAATTTTTCTTCTATCATTGCAATGATTAACTCTTAAGGCGCCACTAAAAATTGCTGTATTCGAAATACTTTTTACATTGTTAAAGTTTGTACTTAATAAATTGCTAAACATTTCAGTATTGTACGAGTAAATTCCTCCATCTTCGTACGTATAGCATGAAAATAAAATATATAGAAGGGAAATATTCTACGTTTCGTTTTGGAGTTAAAATAGCTTCGAGTGCAAAGGGTTGAATTACTTCGATTCTGGGGGATGATTGTTCGGCAGTCGGTGTGCTAACGATAAAGGCAAATTCAGTGATCGTATTTGGGGGGTTATTGTTGTACAAATGAAAATGTTTATCGATAATATTTGTCCACTTTATCCTGACATCGATCGGCAACGAGAAACCGTCGGTATCGCGCGAAGAGAAAAATCAACGGAAAACACCGAAACAAGCTTCCATCTCCGTTTAAACGAGCATAATGGACCGAAGTTCGGGATTCGATTGTTGGAGTACGCGTCGCGAGCGTATTCACCGTCCCCTATCGATCGATCCCGTGAAAGGGAGAATAAAATACACACAACGAAGTAACGAAAATTTGAATGTAGGCGTCCCGGCGCGGCGCGGCGCCGATTCCCGGAAATAGCTCGAGGCAACCGGTAGCCGGAAGGCTTCCTCGAGTGCGCTCTATTCGCGCGTTTCACCCGGGCGCATTTTCATTCGTTCGCCATTAGCCCGGCGCTTACTATTCGTTTTCGACCCAATTATAACTCCGTTCGAGCCCCTCCCCCTCCCCCGCTCGTAAGTTCCGTACGCCGATGATAACTTCCTCTCGAAGTGAGATTAGAGTGTCTCCTCGATTATCCGCAAACGAATCTGTACCGGAAGTGGAGGTAACGCCCGCCACGCTCCCGTCCTACGTAACCTTCGTACGAACGTGCTTCAACAACAATCGGCCGACCACCATGATTCCAATGCACGGGTTCAACTTGAAATGAGTTGCGGCATGAGGTTTAGAGAATATTTCACGAGGCATCAGGTTCTTACGGGACGGCACAAGGACATCGAAATAACAGGGGTTAATCGTTAACGAGGTGGGAAGCTTTCCTCCGAGAAATGTGCCGCCTCACTCGACTTAACCTTGGGGTGTTTTCCGCGTCACTCGCCGTCACTGTCCCTGTTCCTCTTCGGTTATCTCTTTCTCTTTCTCCGCCGCCCTTAACAACCCCCATCAACCGCGTCCCTTTGAAATTCCCGTAGGAGAGATGACTCATCTTCACGATCGATTATCCCTGCGCCGGGAACCTGGTCACGGTAGTGCAGTCTGGATGTTATCCCGCGAGTCGCCTTCGCTGTGGATTCACAGAGAAAATGCGGGGAACGCATTTACGAACCCATAAGCAGACTGTGACAGCTTGGAAAAAATTATTTGTCTGTTCTTGGCGCCTCTGGGATGTGGATAGACAGAGACGTCACTGCCCTACACGATCTAAGTCACGGACCCGAGGATTGAGATCAAGACTTTACTGTACATAGAGAGGACGGTTCGGATAAAATAGTTGGTACCTCGTTTTATATCGAGAGGAAACTATACTCATTTCGAAATGTAATTATCAGGAGCAAGTTGAGCCTGGGCAATTTCGGTTTCCGTAGCGCTCGGATACGTGTGCTCCTGAAAACCACGAGAAGCCAACGCGAAGCCACGAGCTGAGCTTGTTTTCGCTGAGCGATGAACCGCCGGATGTGACGTCAGAGCTCGCGCGGAAAATCATGGAGAGCGTTTCCTCGATGCCAAGGCTTCTTGAGGGTTTGCCGAGCGAAGAGAGCTCGCACAAAAGCACAGAGAGAAGAGAAGAGCGATGGGACGAATGTGAGATCGATACGAGAGAGCAGACGAGAGTATAGCGATTCCCGTCGTTTTGCTGAACCTCGCGGCGGTCCTCCTGCGGTCTTAACAATTCGTTGAGCGGGGCTCTTAAAAAGTTACGACGAATTTATTTACCATTTTTCGTGGAACTCTGTTTGCAGTTCGCGAATTTCACGTTTGTCTGGCTGAAGGGTTCAATTGAATTAAAACAGCTTTCAGTGTACAGATTGGTCTAATATTCGAAACGCCAAAGGAAAAAACGGAAAATTTGATTCTCTGTTGGCCGAGCGAAAAAATGTTGGAACCACGACGGAACTTCTATCTCTTGCATGCCAGAGAGACGAGAGCCATTTCCTCTTCGTATCCAAATCACAGGCGATCAAAGACAAGCAGGATATTGGACGTCCCTGTCGTCGAGACGGTTCGGTAACACCTAGAATATTACCGAAACTATCCAAATCCGATATCCTATGTATAGAATGTCATGACAAAATTGTCAGTCATCGAACATCGCCACTTCGAACTGTCGTCCGATTAGATTCCCTCTAGGTTCGCAGTGACGGACATAAGAAAGTTTAAATAGCAATGTGTACCAAAATCGTGTGTCCTTGACCGGTTTCTTCAAGGTGAAAATTTTTACTGTTGCATCGTAATCTACTCATCGAGAGGATAAAAAATTTCAGATGCGACGGTTACAGAGAGTAGTTCAAAGGAACTACAGTGAATTCCCGACATAAGTCACTGCGAGCCTCGCGTTTAAGGGTCACTGGGACTACCCATACCACCACGGACTTTTAAATTTCCAGCGTGTACATTTCAAATGCAACGTTCGGCGAGATCCACAGATTTCGTCTAAGTGTCACTCGCCAGAACCGCGCAAGTGACTTATATCGGGAATTCACTGTACAGACCTCAAGTCAACAATCGTTTTCTCGTAAAACGACTTGAAAGTTTCGTGAAATATTTTGTTCCATATGTCCGCAGGGTGTTCCCAAAATGGTATAATATACTTTGCATTTTTCCGTTGCGACGCGAGAATATATGTAGCCTAGAATTTTGACAAATTCGCAGGGAACGGTGGGTGTAGCGTGAGGTTTTGATAAATGATGGAATTTCGAGCGAATAATGGAATCAACGTATAAATTGCGTGTGACTAATACACGGCTCGTTCGGTCACAATTCAAGGCGGAGCGGCGTGGAATATTGCACTGATTATGATTAACATCGATACCGCGCTGTTAAACATATATGCGTGACAGACACGATTTATACTTCTATTATGCGAAATCATTCACATGCGGCCGTTATAAATCTTCCCGGGAATCATGGGACTGGATTTTGGAGAATAAATCGCTTCAAATAATTCAGTGCTCGCTGCAATTTAATAAACGTCAAATGTTATTTCGGTGTGCACGATTTTGACTGGTGAAATGTTCCAAAAAGTAGTGGGTTTGTTTGGAAATTTTGTATCTATAGCGTTTCGGATAATGTCTCATTCTCGGTTGTGATGTGCTTAATAATCAGCATTATTACGGGCTAAACTTTAAATTGGGGGACCACAAATTTTGGACTTTTTTTCATATAACTATCTAGATTTTAACGAGAAAATTCCAACAATCCAAGTTTTAACGATAGGGATTCACTGGCTCGAATGTTATGTGGGTTCAAAGTTGAGCGATTTCAAGCGTTTTTGGCAGGTAACGGCGCGTAGAATGCATAGTCGTCTCGAACGTCTTCAGCTTGCGAGTCGTAATTAAGTAAATAACCTTCGTTACTCGCTGGGGAGGCAGTTATGATCGAAACGCAGCTGAACGCGGCACCCGCACCCGCACCCGCGAGCAAACCGGTAGCGTAATCGTCGTCAACAGCACGCCATTAACGAATCGAAAAGAACGTTTCGATCGGCGGGGCGCGGCGGGCCACGGGCTGCACGCCGATTAAATTGCAGGCCCGACAAATGGGCGAACGTTTCGGGATCATTAGACAAACGTTCGGGGACGTTATTAATGTTGACGTCGGTGCGTCGTAGAATAACTCGTCTGTCTCGTTCATCGAGGATCGTGCCTCCTCGTTTTTCCGCCGTGAAAAACGTTCCCAAGTGTGATTCGAGCTATCGATCCCAGTGTCCCGTTCCAATTTCTCACGGTACACTGTTCCACGATCTGCATCATGACGACGATGAATCTTGCTTAACGTAACCGATGGCTCCAACTATTAGCTAATATCCAAAAGAAAATCGGGCCTCAGCGTTCAATGTAAAAGCAATCTTTTTTTTCGACGAACAAAAGTACAATATTTCAGACATACAGCGACTTCTCGATATATGTCAGCAACACGGGTCTTGGCAGCGTCGCGTATCGTGCAGGACACTCATGGACCTCCGAGGACTCCTTCGGGACCTCTCGTGGGGTATACCTCGCGGTAGTGGGGATAATTCCGTGACATTTATCATCGAGGCCTTGGCGACATATACAGAGAAATCACTGTATTTGTTATTTTCAATTCATCACTAAAGGATGCTCCATACTACCGTGTGATGGAATCGGTTAGCTGATTGAAGTAAAACGTCGATTACGTTTCAACATCGACTACATTCCGTCCGGTTGAGAGTGCAGTGGTTTCTATTACGAACTATCGACTTTCCGTCACTGAAATCGCCGTAATTAGAAGAGAATTTCGTGAGTAATCAGAGCCAATCGAACCGCGGCGCGGTCTTAATTACGCTCGTAACTGTACCTCTTCGACAGCTCTCGTCGTGGGTCTGCCGAGCGGCTTTCCTCCCTTTCTTTCCCCGTGAAAAGAAAGCGCTCGTTAAAGCATCCGCGGAACACTTCGAGTATGAATCCCGTGGAAGGGAAGGGATAAAGAAAGAAGAGGGGAGGGGAGTGGAGGGGAAGAGAGGCCCGCACTCGAGTCCTTGCGAGAGAGTCACACGAAAGAGAACCGCACGATGGAAAGAGGCGTCGGGATGAATAGCGTCGTTTCCCCCGGGATTATGTTCGTGTCCTACTCCAGAATTCGGGGATGGGGAGGGAGAACCCGCCACGGCGCCAATCGGGTCCCCGGTGAAGAATACTCTCCGGCGAATATTAAAACCTACCTCGGGTATTTGTGCGGCCGATGTCTTCGATCATGTCTTGTTCGGATGCCTTCTGGCAAGCGTCGCTCGCACGGAAACGCGAAACAAAGCATAACCTAAAAACCCATGAAAGAAAAAGCCCCGGACATTGTTCGCGGTGCACGACACGGATCCTGCATAGACGTGTACAGGGTGTCGCAAAATTATATCTCCCATAGCTCTGGAGATCTGTTGAAAAGGTGGGCCCGGAAAATTGTCCTTGACCCTTTTTCCCAAGGTCAAATTTTTTTTTATTTCAAATTCTCAATCTCGTTATGAAGCGCGAAACTGAAGAAGATTCGTTTCTGATTTGGAAACGGAATTTCTCGACGAGCGTTCGCTGATAATAATCAAAATCAGATACCTGCCGTAGGTTCCGTTCACCCAAAGCTACGTGACCCACCAACGAGCGTCTGTTGGGCTGGTTCTGAAGAGATTCATGAATTATGTAGACAGATCTGCGTGTAGGAGGAGCCTCTACACGCCGCTCGCACTATCTACAGCCGAACGGTTCTGGACTGTCGGCAGAATGTTGTTTACCGGGCATGGATTTGATGGATGAATCTGCGCCGCTCGAAAGGGGGATGACACTCTATCCACTTTATCAACCCCGTATAGTCGTCATGTCGTTCTCATTCACCGAGCTTTTCGTATTATTCGCGACCGGGCACGGTGATTTGCACACGTGCAGGATTCCTCCTCGAAGAGAACCATTCAGAACGATCAAATCACTTTTCTTGATCAATCGAATCGACCGAAAACGGGGAAAAAGAACATTCTATCAAGGTTTGAACTCGGAACTTCACCTTCTGGGACCAAAAATTTTGCACTTTTTTTCATACAATCCTGTAGATTTTCACGAGGAAACTCCAAAAACACAAGTTTTAAAACGCGGACTTCACTCGTTCAGAAATTATTCACAATGTTACTTCCGAAAGATTGGATAGATACTTTTTCGACTCACTCTATAATCATTAAGAAATGGTTTGATTGCATCATTGAATGACTAAGCTCGTCAATTTCATTCTGCCATAAACGTCGAGATAATGGAAGCAGTTTCATTTAAAATTAGTTGAAGCTGTTTTTGTATTCGCCACCGAAGCAGGACGTTCTTATTAGGGAGACCGTTTAATGCCATCGGTTACAATAAAAATACAATGCAGCGCGTGTGCCGGCTTCGTGTCCAACAAAAATATAAGCTTGCGCCTTTTCCCTCTTCCAATAATCATAAAATGATATTACCGGTAACCCTCGTACGACACGGCAATTCAGCTCTGATAAAACTTTTCGCAACGTCGAGCAGTGTTATACGAGATGCGCAATAAAAAGCCTGCTCAAACGTATGGCTCATGCGTCGTAACATAAAAATGTTCTGTATAATATTTTCTGTAAACTTCAACTCGCACGGAAAATATTGTACAATACAACTAACGCAGGTTGAAAATGTTTTGTTGAAAATGTTTTGTTGAAAATCATAGGAAGAACCCATTCTCCTACCCTGTTTTAGCACCTCTGCCATAAATGTCGCGCGGCAGAGCCGGCGATGCGACAGTTACGGGAAATAGCGTTGTATATGCTCGCCACTGTCCATAAAGCGATTTTTTCTTGAGTGACAGTAAACGTAGCCAGACGCGTGCGCAGGGCCATGTAAAGGAAATCCCACTTTCGCGTAACGTCAGAAAACGCCGGTTTACAAGACGGCTGAATGAACGGCGGGTTCAGCCGAGCGAAAGGCGATATCTTGTAACCGGTGGCAGATTCAGGGTCGCAAAAACTGCAAGCTCGTGACACGAGCTAGGGTGCGTGAACTCGTCTTCACGCGTCACGGTGCGTACCCTCTGCGTACCGTTCGTTCGCGCGCGCGCGCGCGCGCGCGGTTACGCTCCTCACGCATACTGGCACGCATGATTCAGACCGATGCGATCGGGCATAAAAAGGTTACGCCACGGGAACACGTGGCGTCGTTGGCCACTTTTTACGCTTCCGCGTAGGAAGTGTCAGACCTGTTACAGAAACATGTGGGCCCATACGCAGCCGAGAGTCTGCCGAAAATTCACTGATTTTTGCGGGGCCAGTCTATAATAATCTTCTTACTCGAAGAACACGCCAAATATACCCGCGGACACGTCCACCAATTTACATCTTCATCAATCTCTGTAAACCAGGCGCGTGGGTGTACATCATTCAAAGAGGTTTACCATAATCTTCGGTAACAGACGCCCATTATTGCCTTTATCGATTACCTTATGATACCTCGAGCCACCCTGTGCGTTCCCACGCACAATCGCGGCTCCCGTCGATATCCGTTGTTAACGTCCCCGACGCAAAATCAATATGCTCCAATTTTAATGTTTAACGATTAACTTCGATCTTACCTATCGAATGACATTGCCCTATTCCGATACGTGACTGTTATGTCGTCTGATTAAGTCTTGTCCCCCCACTCTAGCTTCCCTTTCCCCTTCTCTGTTCCCCCACGCGTGCGCCAAGGCCCGGTCACGTGACGCGCTTCGTCTCTGTCGCGCACGTGTCACTCGGAATTGCAAGGCTCAGCCCCGGCTCGAATACTTATTTAAAAAAAGCCTGAAAATATCGTGCGCATTCTTCAAAAATGGCGGACTTCAGTCACCCTTGTGCGACACAAATTCTATGGAGGATGCGCTCGCGTTCTAGCAGTGACTATTGACTACACGCGTATTCAGTGATATCGAATGGTCCCAGGTGGCCGTTGAGATCGTGAATAGAGTAGAATCGAAAGACCATTCCCTGCAAGGGTGTATCCCAGGGCGCAACAGGGCCGATTCCAAGCTCCGCACATTTTCCTTGGCCTCTTCTGGTGCTCGCGTCGATTGCGACGCCTTTTCCGTTTCCCCTCTCCTTTCCAGTTATTTCGCAGGACACCGTTCCGCTCGAAATATGCGTCGCATATACGACGGCATAACAGCGGAAGCGGGACAACAGAAGCGGCAGAGCGACGAAGAAGTCGAGATGGAAGCTGAGAATTTCAATTTCCATCCTTGAACAGGCGAGTCTGGTTCCTTCGGCTCTTTCCCTCTGCATTCTTCTATAACTCTCGATGCACTCTTGTCAGCTCCGAGCGTGTTTCTCCGCCGGGCAAACATCGTCTTTAATTTCCGGGCGATATGTGCTTTTAAACGTCGATTTTGCAACCAAAAATTCGGAAATACACACACACTGTCGTGTGTGCCATTAGGTAGAATGTTCGTGAATTTTTTCGTAATTTTTTATTGAGCCGAGTGGGAGAAAAAAAGAATAATTCGATAAACCGTTTTCGCCCGGTAACTACCCTTGTGGTAGGGGTAGCCACTTGAAATTTGTCACATAGGGGTTTCTTTGGAAGCCCTATCGAATGGTCTGGCGAAAAATTAATTTGGTTTGCGGGCACTTTTGACCATCCCATGGCTACACCCTTTGTTTTCAACTGTATAAAAGTTTTAAAGGGAAGAGACCGTGATTTTCGGAGCCCTGGGCTAACACCGTTTGGGAGCCTACCCAATTAACCCAAACGACCAAGAGTATCATCAAATTTTAGCATAATTTCTTCTCTCTGAAGTTTTTAATTTGAATGATTCTTATTTTTTGGACGCAAAAGTTTCAAATTACGCATAACACCGTACGGGAATTTATATTAAAAGGTAATGGACGGGAGAGACAAGCGACACGGGGTCGGAAGACTACACGAGTGCCTTTATCGTCCTCATTTTAAAGCTCAATCACAAAGTGGCTGCTGGCGTCGCGTCGTGGCCGCTTTTTTACGTCCGGTGAAGCGATTTCCCCGGCGAAATTTTTCGAACAGAGGCAGCTTTTACGAAGCTGCAAGCTCAATGGATAATACGCTGCGTCGCGAGGGCTGCTGCGCGCCCTTCTTCTTAAGTAGAGAAGGGTTCACGACCCTGCGATGACATATACGTGAGAACGCGCCTACTCTACAACCCTCGGCCGAGGAATGTCTTTCCACTCTTTTTTCCCCGGGATGAGTCACCCCGTGGAAAGCCCACGGAAACGGTCTCGAGAGCAATTCTGCGGCAATGAGACGAAAAACCGGACGACAAGGGCGGCCGGCACGTTTTCCTTGCGCTTATATGGTCCATTTGTGTGGATGTTTTGACGGATGGACGCGGCCGTATCGATCCCCGCTAATGTATCGAAAAGTAGGCTAGAGTGGGGCTAACAGTTCCATTTTCCATATAAACCTACGTAACATTTACTAGCAACGACCTAGAGACACTTTCTTTGAAAGTACTCAAATTAGATGGAACACCATGTTGAAAATTTGAAACCAACAAGAAAGTTTAATACATTTACATTTCAATTGTAAATCGAGTCCAGTTCTCGGCTATCCGATTGTTACTAAAACTTAGCGTGCGAATATTTTTCCGAACCTCTACATTCCCCCTTCGCGTCGACTTCCAGAAACATTTATTACACGTGGTACGACCTAATAATCACAGACCAAGGAAAATAATGGTAGGTATCCGATAATTGAAACACGGGCGGTTATAACAACCGCGCTACAACTGGCCCGATCAACTTCCTTAATTAGGACCATCTGACCCAGCAGTTTGGAAAGCTATTGGCCGGAACAGGAAGGAGCAGGAGGGCCAATGTTATTCGGAGACAGATCAATACTTATAGCGTTCTAAAAACTTCTATCAGAACTGCGACAGACACTGACACGGAGCCGAGCTCTATCGAGGAGGAACGTAAACGATAACCATGCAATAAACAAAATATCAAATTCAATAATTTTGGTGTTACCTCTTCAAACGTAGTACTAGTGGATTGTTGAAGTTCTTCCGATTAAAACGAGTCCAGACACGACGTGAATCGGTCTACTTTTGTAGACGTCATATATAGCAATCACATTTGTGTCCTTAATTTGTTGTTTACATTACGTCGACAAAACTGGTCCGATTCACGTCGTGTTTGGACTCGTTTTAACCGGAAAATCTCGACAAACCACTGGCACTACGTTTGAGAAGGTAGGACAAAAATGAAATTTTATCCTACAACATGTATGTCCGAGAATAACAGCTAATCAATATTTTAGGCGTCAGAGCCACCCAAAATTCGGCCACTCTTTATCATCCTTTGAGCCTGACGGATTTAGTAAAATTTTAAGCGTTCACTACCGTATTTCCTCAGGCTGGAATTTCGATTCGACCTAGTTCCGATCGGTGTAGGCGTGCTGGCCGCGTGTCCTCGAGCACGCTCGGATCGCAATTGCGAATACCCGGGAATCGTGACTGCGAATACGACGCCGCGGCGATTCGAGGCTCCTCCAGCGACGGATGATGAGTCGTTCGGTGAGTCATGGTTGCGTTAGGGACGATCCGAAGAACTTCGGAGGTGACCGTTAACCAGGATCGCTGCAGTCTGCGGCCGAAAATCAACATGTTGCTTCGACCACTCTGTCTCGCGTTCTCATAGACGCGCGCGCGGCCGCAAGAGGAAACCGCCCAGGCGTCGAAGCTGCTTCACAGCGAATTCAGAGGAACTGGATCGATTGATACCGAATTAATAATGGACGCTGGATACGCGTCGAGCCATTGGACAACAATCCCGCGGCGTTTAATCTCGCTCCGAGGAGAATTGATGGTCTTCTTTCAATTAGCCGTCGCTGAGCTGCCCGGGCGATTTTTAAATTGCGCCGCGACTTATCTTCATTGACTCCTGAGGATTAAGAAGCTGTTACCTAATTCATCTTCCGCGGTGTACGTAGAGGAATCACGTGGTTCGGATAGTAGAGGCTCAATTACGAATTCATAGAACCGACGGTAAACAAAAACTCGTTCGCATAAACGAGGTGCGAATAAACGAACTTCTGCTGCACCTTTATTCATAGGTGTGCAGCGAGGCGTAACGCCGCGGATAGAAATGCATTTCTATGAAATGAATCGACGCAGCCTATACCATTGAAACGCGTGGACAAGTACAAACGAATGTGGAGTACGAGAGAGGTCCTTGAAACGAGAGCAGGAAAGAAAGTCGTGAATGTTAGCAGCCATATTTATTACGCTAACGACCCGTTCCCCGTCACGTTACATCGAACAACAATTATTCAACTTCATGTATTCCCATTTATGATACGACAATACACGTTACGGCGCAGGTAGCGCGGTATTAGTTCGTCCGATGCGAGTCGTTTGTTTCAATCTAATTACTGTGACGTATCTTTTGCATTACGAGATGTTGCCTGCCGCGGGTTGTAACTCATTATTACGTGCCATTAAATTGCGCAGAGAAAGGGGACAGCTATTGCAATTAATCTGGATTTTAAATATTTCAGCGTTTTTGACAGGTAAAGGCGCCGCCATATTTCTATATACACACGCATAACCTTTGAACTACTGATCTCCTGGGATTAAAACTTGGATTCTCGGAATTTCCTCGCCAAAATCGACAGGATTGCATAAAAGAAAAGTTAAAAATTTCTGGTTTCCTGAAGTAAAGTTTAGTCCTGTATTACTTGGGGAACTGTGTTTGGAATGTACACAAAAATTTAACGTGATCTTCGGACGCGAAGTAGGATTTGATTCGCCGAGGTTGCGAATTTTTTCGTTCGGGTCATGAAACGTCAGCCTAGAAAGATCCTAAATGACGAGTCCCGGCGCGAATTCGTTTAATCAACGTGATTGCACTTATGTCACCGACGAATTTGGTTCTCCCCCGTTGGGACAACGTGTCCTCCTCCTTCCTTCCTATTCTCGTTGACGCGGACACGATTTATGGGGCGCGATCATAAAAGATGTTCATAGCGGAATGACGCTGCCAACGGAAGCTCATGGAAATGTGCCGTCGTAAAAGTCCACTTAATACGCCCGCGCGGGATCGGACCCAGAAAATTTCCTGTCGAACTATTGCCCGTTGCCGGTTTTATTGGCTTTGCTGGCCGCGTAAACTTTCAGTTATCTCCGAGCCAGGAAACGGAGTCGCGCAACCATGATGATTTTACGGTGTTCCCGGCGCGGCGTCTCGCGGATAATTTCCTTCTGTTCACGGCTTCTTGATGTTACCAATTAACACGGAAATAATACCGACACTTCGGCCGCTCAGAAGTCCTCGTACCTGAAGTCTGATATCGAACTTCGCAAATTGAATAATAAAAAGCTCGGGTTCGGTTCGTTGAACCCTAACCCTAACGCCGAACGCAGGGAATTGTAACAGTGCCAAATCGTTCGTAATATCGAACTTCCTAGAAACCAACCGTTACCAGCCCGTTAGGAAGTTCGGCAAAGGTTAACGTCCAGCGACTCGGTCCCCTCGGATCTGCACCGAATTCGAAGACATCCGTTTCACCGGGTCCTAGCCGCTACTTCCGCAACAGAAGTCACGTCGGGAATTTCTCGGATTTCCAAAAGTCCCCACTGGCTGGCTACTGTGTCGAACGGCTTTGATCAACGCTATCTCTTAGCGGTCGTCTTTGTCCACAACGTTGTTGCCCGGTGGACCGTAACGCTACTGTTGCACCGCTTAACGAACCCTATTGTATCGGAAACAACGAAAATATCACTGCGATTTCATCGAACTTAACTCACTAGGTTCACGACGCACCGAAACTGACTATTTTATCATTTGCAATCATTCCCCGAAGTTTGTCTAAACCGTGTGAAACTACAGTATGCGATCCCTTGGAACAAATATTGGTAAAAAATGCTTGATTTTCCGCCACAGCGAATATACCGGAAAATTTTCGTTTGATTTTATTCGCCGTTGCGTGCAGCGGAACAACACGAGCGAGAGCTAAGCAATTCGAAGGTAAAAAATCTGCTTTGAGAGCTCTTTCAACAAATGGTAATTAACGTTTATGGTTATATTACATTTCACGGCGGTGTCGAGCGGAGAGACAGGACGCAGCAAGTGAAATCCCCTTTGTGACCGAAAGCCCAATATTGCTGAGCTTAATCACGCTTAAATACGCTTGCTCGTCGCAGCCATCGCGCAGCCACGCTCCTCTCCGGCTCGCAGCGACGCAGCCTGATCGAAATGCAGCCATTGAGAACGATATCCTATCGATTTTTCGCTATCGAAACGATACCGCGGCTGTTATTATCATTATTAACCAGTCTATTAGCAATTTCTATTATCTCGTACGCGCTTAGTATTTCCGCGTGTTCGCGTTGCACGGTCCATTCTCCCGGCTATTGATAGATTGAAAATAATGACAGCGATCGTGCGGCCGATCTTTGGTTGTTTTAGCGCCGGTTATAAAATAATTAGCGAATTATTATCGTCGCGCGAGTAATTGTTGCGTTCGGGATAAGCTCAACTACAGCGTGTCGTTTCGAAAAATTAACAAAGGTGAAATTGAAAGTTATTTCAGGTGGCAATTTTTGCTGACTCACCCTCTGTTCAGTTTGTCATGAATGAAAATTTTCGATAGTAACCCAACGTCCTAGCAAAATATTGTGCACAAAGCACAGTTTCATTACAGATATTCTAGGATGTGCTTTCAGGTTTAATTTCCGTGGGTATGCAAGAGTCCTGCGATTACAGTGTTGCAGGGCGTGAAGGGTTGCAGGGTGAGATGACTTAACGAAGAGCCCTTCTTTGCGTAGGTGCTCGAGAAGGAGTCGAGAGGAATCCTTGAGTGTGAGGGACGGGGCAAACTAGCATAATGCAAGGGATATTTAAAGAGTACGGAGGAGCTGCGTAAAGGTTTTCAAAAGTACTCCAACCCAATGAAAGTTCGTTTTTTCGTGCATTTCCTTCGAATTAACGCTCTCGAATTGACCAATTTTTCACGTTTTGCATTTTTATTATTATTATTAAAAACATTTAAAATCATTAAAAGAAGGGAAGAATTTTTGCATGGCTCCTCTGGCATGCCATCGATGCAAAAAATGTTTATTTTGCCATAAAGATCGGGCAGTCTAATAATTATAGAAGCACAGAATCGTTCGTCAAACGTGAAACACGTAACTATAGATTGCACACCGGTATTTCGTTTATACAATATCACATACCGCGCAACAAAGGAACTGATCCATACGTTTCAACAAAACGATTCGCAATATCAAACGCATTCTTCGCGCAAAACCTCAAACAGATACCGTGTTTACCATTTTTCTTTCGGCGAATATTGAATTGCGTATAAAGGGGTGCCTCGCCAATCCTCGCTGTCTATAAACATTCATAGACAGCGCGTGTGCGCGGTCGTTTGGTAAATCGCTTTCTACCACCACGACCGCAAAAGCGGTCAGGCTCAAACCGTCGTTTCTAAAATCCATTCGGCGAGGCCACAGTGATCAATACAACTCTCCCGGCAAGACTTGTTGTTAATCAATTCCCGTGCGATGTTTTATAATGTTTCCATCAATTTCGTTTCGGTTGTTTTGTCAATCTGGATGTAGAACAGTTGAATAAATTGTTTCATTATCGATGAATGGACCGTTCTCGTGCTTAATATTCTTCGAGGAAAGTTTTTGTAATAGTTGGTCTTTGTGTACACTCTTAGACTTTTTAATTTTTTAATAAAAACTTCCATTATGCGCATGTTTACTCAGACCATGAAGTACAACACTGGAGCCTTGAAGTAGTGAAAATTGAAACTTTAACTTAGGGGACCACAAATTTTGGACTTTTTTTAAATATAATCCTGTAGATTTTGACGAGAAAATGCCAAAAATCCAAGTTTTAACTTCAGGAATTCACTGAAAATGATCTCAGGAATGAGCCCGTTGAAGGGAATATAATACAAAATTTTGGGGACACCCTGTGTACCTTACAAACTGTTCGTCGTTGCGATACAGGTAGGTAAATAGGTACTCATCGATAAGGTTAGCTCGTCGAATCAGGACCAAAGATAACACTACGGATTTCTTCCGGCGTAAATGTCCTCTTCCATGTAAATCCTTAGCAGAACGTCACAAGCGGAGGTTGCATATTTCACGAAGCATCTCCAGAAGCGATTTGTTAAGAGGCTCTCGATGGTTGCAACTCCATGAAAAACACTTTCGTTCGTTTCACGATTCTGTAAATCATGAAGAGGGTAGCCGCTTTGACTCGATTTGGTTCAATCTGGTCTCTTCATCTCTCTATATAATTCTTGGTCGTTTCTCCGTCCCTTTCACCGCACCGTCGTGTTCCCTTTCCACTCGGAAGGGCCATCCTTTTGTGCGTGCGGAATTAGTTTCCTCTTACCAGGCTGGCTGGTAGCCATTTCGTCCTCTTCCTCTTCCTCTTCCTCTTCCCGATTTATTCGTTGCCACCGTCCTCCGCCGCGTCATCGTCTACGATGTAGACTTCGCGTTATTTGCAGGGCCGAGGGGAAAAGTTCGAGAAAGCTTTGAACGCGGGCTTCGCCCACCCCCCTCCCCAACTCTGGTCAGACCGTGAAACTACGAAAAAGCGGATCCCGTCGGCGCGATGCAAACTGCGAACCTGGTCCCTTCCTTGATTGTTCTCCTCGAACCTAATGAGCGTAAACTCTCTCGTATTTACATCCGCTAATAGCCTGATTGAGCTGCACGATCTTCATCAGAGCCTTCGGTCCCTTTTACCGAAGATAAGACTGGCACACCTCGTATACCTTCTTCTTCTTCTTCTTAATCGTATCGCTTCTTCGTAGTTCGCGGCACCTCTTCCGAAATCTGTCTGAAAAATACCAAAAAAGGATCTCAGTGTGTATCAGTACAGCTATCGAAGGTCAATCGAGATGATAAGAGTACGAATGGACCTCGATATTCGTGGAAATTAATTGATGAATTGTTTGATTGAATTAGTAATGATTAACGGTACAGAATTAATTATTGAAATGAAGATATTTAGCAAGCCAACAACATATTCGAATAAGGAAGAAACGTGCGAACATTATGCTAAAATTATACGGGATGTATGGGAATATTCGATACGTATTACATATAGATTCGTGGCATTGTTAATAATTATTATTATTATGAAATTTCGTGATGTCCTTTTGTTTATCATAATTTATGCTGTAACATACGCTTTTGTTAAAAAATATTACGTTACTTCAACGAAGATGACTGGTTCAGAAACGCTATTGGATTATATATTAGTTTACTTTGACCCGTCCACGGATAAACCATTTTTAAATTGAAAACCTAATTTTAAGGTGTGCGTAAAAAAGTGCAGCGTGGCTCGTAATTGACCAGATTTAACTTGCAGCGTCACTGTTGCATGATCGGCTGCTTAAAAGTTAACATTACGCTCGAGAAAAAAATCTGTATTGAATCATAATTTGTTTATCGCGGTGCACGGTGTATCGGATCGGTGTGTATTGATCCCTCGCATCAATATTATTTGCCTTGATAAATACAATGCTCTGTTAATACATCCAAATCGATTAATTACTTATTTATATCACTTTGCTTTCGTATCCGTTAATATTTACAAACATAAATATTTATTCGACGCTGGTTTCACCGCGAGTTGCGTTCGTTCAATGAATATTCGCTCGTTTCAACGGGTCTGCGATGTCCATAATTTATTAGCGGATTTGTTTATAAAAGTCGGAAGTATGCCGACTCTCGAGGAATTTATATTCTCCCTTACAATTAGTTGCGGAAAAACTTGAACGAATATGGAATCGTACGCAAGCGCACTCTGCCGTTGGAACTTCTCTTATTTACCACTCGTATTCTCCCGGAAAATTTTGCAGACCAAGCTGTTTCTACATCTCACCAGCTGTTAGTGAAACCCCATTTAATTATACTTCCGCCGCGATATGGGGGTAAATTCTTTCCAGCCACTGTAAATCAAATAAAAAATTCCTGATTCGAATCTGTTCTCTTGCTTAATTAAAATTTTTTCCAACGTGTTGTGAAAGTTAATAGCTTCTGTGAATCAAATCAGAATTAAACTAGAGATCGCTAAACTATAAGATCTCCACTAAATTCAATAATTAACGCAGTTACTTCAATAATCTCTTCTCGAGGTGAATTTATGTACTATTTTGACCGGACAATGTAATCGAAATAAAAGAATATTCCAATAATATATTCTTTGAAAATTAATTTTTATTAAATGAGAGGAACGATATGCTCTACAACAAATAGTCTTTATCCAAGTTGATTCGATACTTCAACTAGCCCACAATAAGACCATAGTCCGTATTAAGACTCTAGGCCACATTTAGACCATCTCCTGCTGAATTATGTGCATCCGAACTGGAACACGTCTGTCTAGCCTGTAATGACGTGTTAGAATCAGTTAATTAGCCTCGCCAAAAAGCATTTACATTTCGATGTATACGAAATTTATGATACAATATGGTTATTCAAATTGTGTAGCGAATACTCCGTCCGTTGTTTATTTATTATATTGTATGTTTATCTGCCTGGAGAAGACCTGATTCGCGCATACGCGATTCCTGCGGGATCGATACTCCTGTTACTCCAGGCTCGTCACAACTGGAGGCGCGAGATTCCCGAGAAAATTGAAAACCGAGGAAACCCCTGCGAACAGGCATTTGTTTCCACAAACGCAGCCAATGCGGAACAATTACAAATTCTTCTAAAAAATTGCGAACTTTTTCGCATTTGTGTACGAAAATGTTCAGGCGAAATTGAAAACCTTGAACAGGCTAAGAGGCCATGCTCGGTCAGCTATCCGAAAGATGGCGTTCAAGAATTTTTTCGGAGGAAATTAACGGACCCTAAGCCAACACTTTTTTAAAAAATGATCATCTTTTAGCCAGAAAATCTTAAAAAGGTCCGAGCGACAGCCTCTCGTTCAAAAGTTGTTTTTCTAGACGCGTTTCGGGGGCTGTAGTCCTTCGTTGCACGCGGTGAAAATCGATTCGACTGAACTGACTTATTCCCGACGCTGTGATCTTTCAAGATATCAAAGCGGACATTATAAATTCGAGAGCCAACCGAACGCAAAACAGATCGCGGACACGTGGAAAAATAAATAAGAAACGTTATCGAATATTGCGAACTTTTTTCTGAAATTGGTTCGCTGCGGTAGGCCCGGGGCTGTGAGAATAATGCCCAGTTTGTTCAGATTACACAGAGGAGCCGTAAACTCTGTGCAAAAGAAGCGCTCCGGAGCTCTCCGCTAAGGAGCGCACTTCCATTCTTGTTTTCACACTTGGCAATCGCTCTTCCCATTCATCTCGCTATTTACCGATGCAGGCGGCGCCATTCATTCGGTCCGCGGCGTGCGTTTTAAAAATATCTTAACGCTAACTGATTGACGGGGACTACGTCTCGAAACGGAGTTAGCTGAAAGCGATTTCAAGTCACTGTAAAAATGAGTACAATTCCGGTCTTCGTAGATCCGCGATAAGGTAGAGTGACCAGGTTACCGACAAAAATAGGCGAAAAATGGCCTCAACTTTTCTTCCTTGTATGAGAATATTTTTCGCTTGAGAAAGGCTCATTCGAAAGAGGAAGGTTCAAGGAAGGTTTGAGTACAATTAATGTAGGCACAGTAATCGGTACCCCCGAAGAAATTGAGTCCCTTACCTTACCCTCTGTGGGGTCCGACAAGTTGCGAACACAAGAAAGACAAGTTCTAATCCGGATGAGTTTAGCGACGCAGTGTAAATGTTTCACCGGCGGTTGTTATGAGAAAACCGACCGGCAGCGTTCGTGAATACGATGTTTCGGTCGCTTCACAGTTGACTACGGACATACATACAACTTAATCGTGGTAACATAGAGACGTACGGAACGGGAGGCGTGAGTCGAATTCGAATTAGCGATCGGCGCTTGCAATGCAGTCTGGTTCGTTTGGAAGACCGGAGTCGAGATTGCTACGAGGTTTGCGCCCTGTCAGCTTCACCGTTCCCAACGTAGGACACGCACACGTCGCTTTGCATCGTACCCGTGGAGCGCAATCATTCGCGCAAATTGATCCGTGTACGAGATAAATACCAATCGACATATGGGACTCGCTCCGTGAAAATGCAAATGTCCAAGGATACTCGCGAATATGGTAATCGCGCGTAGTAGACGCGCCGCGACGGCAGAAGAAATAAACACGTCGAACGAACGTGGAAAACTACTTATCAAGAACCTACTATTGGATCACATTTTTATACGAAGTTGTAGAAATGAACTATAGGAAAAGAAAAATTCTTTACATATCTCGTTTTGATCAGCTTCCTTTTACGTAAATTCTTATTATATCATTCTGATAAGAATTTTTCTTTTCCTATAGTTCGTTTCATGTAAAAATATATTTAAAGAATTATTTTCTGTAGTATCTCTGTTGAAACACTTAAGAAAACGAAAATCCGGTTCAATCTAGGCACCATTAGGTGGCTCAATTTACGAAACTAACCTTCCTGTAATGTATAGGTATAGTGAAAATATTGAATAATTTTCTTAACATTCTGTTTGATATTATTGCATTTTCTGGTAAGCAAATGTCGCAGAGATGCTCGTACGTTAAGTTTCCAACGAGAACGTCTACGGATTCGACAATTGCGGGCACCGTCGCGTGAGTAAATTGAGTCACGTATAGGATAAGGTGGAACTATATTATATGAAGTCGATGGTGCGGCGGTGCAGCGGAGTGTCTCCTCTTCCTAGATACGATTGTTCGAATTGCACGAAAACTGCAACTTCCGAAGACAACATTTGATTTCCTTTGGAATATTACGTCACAACGATAGTATAACTTCGCCGACAACAGCTCCTATCGGTTCATCGAATATGCGGCACTGGTGCCGTCAAAATGAAAGTCAACAGCCGCGATTCACTTTGGGATCCGCATGCATGCGTAAATTTGGTAAACCAATTTCGAAGCGAATTTCAAATTCAGCCTGGGACAGGCGAAAATAGATGAAAATGAAATATCGAACACAGTTTGCGGTACGCGTCACATTTTATATTCCATTATATTCTCTAATATTTGAAAATTAGAAACGTTGATGTGCATTCAAGATCGCAAGCAGTTTTTTTTTTTAAATTGAAACGTTTTCAATTGCTAACAGTTTACATTACCTACGCGTTCTTCTTTTTCTTGCACTTGATTTCCCACGGTACAAAATATCCTTTTGGAAGCAATTTCGTTGCGAAGCTGCCTTAAGCTTCGGTGTGTACGTGGCTTGTGTCTGGAGTGGACTTACTCCGAACTGTCATGAATGTTATGCGCAGAAGTGGAAGAATACGCGGTATCTGAGCATGCGCGCAGCCAGTATAGTGTCGTTCGTATCTGTTCGTATCGGAAAAGAACGGGTGGCTCGTGAACGGGCGTCCTAACCTATACAGTTTCCTTTAGAACAGTATCGCATTATTTGTTTCGCTTTTTCGTCAAGTATGCTGCAATGGACAGAGGAATCGCTGATCACGTTTATAAACCTTTACAAGGAAAGAAATTGCTTGTGGGATCGACAATATGGCGAAGACAATACGTTAAGAATTCGAAACGCTGCCTGGACTTGGATAGTGAGGAAGTTAAGTAAAATGTATAAACAGAAAGTGACGGCTTTGGAATGTAAGCAGAAAATGAAATGTCTTTTGCAAAAGTATCGGAGAGAAAAAATGAAAATTCATACTGCACGAGGTAGGTTAGCCTGAAATTCACTTGTCCTCGGAACGTTGGAAATTGTGTTCTTTTTTAGTCACGATGTTGTAGAAAAGTATTAGTGTATTAAATACAGAGATTGATAACAGTTTGCCATGAACAAACTATACATTCGACAATGTATATTGATTTTGTGATAGCAGGTATGATCAGGTATGCATCGTTGTATTCAGAACATCAATAGTACCTAATTTCTGAAGATGTAGACAAATAATACATTTTTTAAAATATTTTTAGAAGATTCAATGAAAACGTGGGAAGAAACGGATTCATACTGCACAGATTGTTTAATATATGTGAACAATTTGATTTTATGCATACAGATGTAATTATATTACATGTGTTTATTTATATACAGAGTTCAAAGGGAATAGTTAAATGATATTTAAGTACGCATAGTTTTATGCGGGTTGTCTTTACTATCTGCAGCTATTAAATTAATACTAATTATTACAGGTTACCCTTACCCGATCAACTATCATTTTATCAACACTATTTCCCTGACACTGTATTTTACCGACACAATTTCCCCAAGACTGTATTTCGCCGACACATTTAGATCATTGATAATCATTTCACCGAGAATGTTTCCATCGACCCAGACCTAACCCAGTAATATAGATTATTCCTGTTTCTGCATTTATTGTATAGGAAGCCATTAATGGAAATTTTTGGTTATCCATGCTGTCGGTGAGTAAATATTCTCTATGAAAACAGATATTAAATTTTTTTCATTAAGATCAGTTAATGTATATGTTACATATCTCTTTTAAAAATAAGTATAATTTATATAGGCACAGTAATTGGGTCCCTTCCCCTATAGCTTTTTTGCGCATATACTGATTTCAATGAAATTTTCTGCATGTATATAACTTACACCTACAAAAGAAATGTAACATAATAAAAGAAACTCCAGTCTAGGCTCTAATGTTCTGACTTGTATTTTTATAGCATCCCCATTTTGTCCGTTTCGCTACTAATGCTTATAAAATCGTTTTAGAGTATTAAAATGTTTGTCGATGTAAATATATCCGAAATATTAAATCGTTTTGTTTTCACGAGAATTGTGTTTAAATTCGTGATGACGGGAGAAACGAAATGGTGTTTCTCTTCAGCAAACCGTCGCGATTTTCCCCCAGTCTGCCATTCTGTCCGCAAATCCGCTCTCACGACGCACTGGCTGCGCTTAAGAACACTCGTCCCGACACACATACTTACTTACCCCTGGAGCACCGACGCTGCAGAGGTGCATTCCTCAAACCCTCGTTCCTCGACAACCACCGTCACACTTGACACGTGAAAAAAAAACGCTCCCTTATACAGTATTCATACTTTTTGAAAACTCGACGTGGTTGTTCGTTGACTGCACGTGTAAAGAATAAATTGTAAATAAACTGTGGCGCGGTTGGCCTCTGTTCGATTAGAATATTTAGTTCAGTCGATCGACGCTTACGATTAAAAAATTAATCGGCGATTGTTTCAATCGACAGCTAAAATTAACCCTCCAACGGGCGGTTCCCGGGTCTATTCTGACCCAGATCATCAAAATCGCCAGTTACAAAATTTCTCTTAGGTAGAGTATTAAAAGAAAATTATTTCTCCTACAATCGCAGATATAAAGTGTTAAAGTCGTACACCTTGCATTTTTAATATTTTTCTTTCAACGTTGACGTAAAAAATGTACACAACTGTCGTGCCTAAAAAATCACTCAGTTTTCATCGATCATAAAGTGTACGTGAAATATTTCAAACATTCTAGAGTTATTGTGGGTCTGTAACATTTATTATAATTTCTTTAAGCCGAGGGTGCTAAATCTGATTGGCCTCTTTATGGTCCATTATCCTTTCTCGAGAACGCAGCTTATGATCTATGGAAAACGAAAATCATTATGGTAAGTATGTACATTGGTTGTTTGAGCGATATCTGACAGTCAAATTAATACCGAATAACAGTTATTAAACTTATCGATTAATGCATAACAATTTCTTTGGCAAATATTTCTTTTGCAACTAAAAACAAATTTTGTTCGTCTTTAATAGTGTTATGAATTGACTTACGAATAACTGAAATTGGCAAGTTACGATGAAAGATTGAACAAGTTTTTTAACTGAAATAAAATTGGTGCACTAACGTTAATTGGTACACTATATTCATAGCCTATGACTCGTACGAGAAGGAGGACGAAAAAGAACCAAGGATTAGCGAGATCAGCTACAAATATGGCGCCAGACAGTACAAGTGAGAAGAGTATTACTGCGACACCGATAATCGTCACCAAAAAAGCCGTAAAAAGGCCAAGAAATAGTTATGTCACTCCAGCGACAGGAGAAATCGGACGAATCCTAAGAAGCAGAAAAAGCGTGGAACAAAATACGATTGACAATGAGACGGAGAGCATTACGAGTCCAGAAGAAAGCACAGAGACACCGGTAATTAAACAAAGCTCAAAAAGGCCGAAAATTGTGAACGTGAACATTATCCACAAACCAACTCCCGAAATCCATAATAGTGTAACGACTCCGGCTAACACCCCGTTGGACTTATGTCAAACCCCCGCGCCAGACGAGTGCCAAAGTTTCGGCACGTTCGTTACAAACAAGATGAGAAGTTACTCGTCTTGCACGCGCAGTGCTGTTGAACACGCGATCAGCGACATACTCTTCAACGCTGACATGTGCTACTACGATCGCCTTAATTCATCATCCGCCGTCACGACGCAGACGGATACGACGGTGGCGATTGTTCAAGAGTCTCCGGAGATAATGGAGTTGTACGATGTGGTTAAAAGTGAAGAAATTAGCGACCTGGATGACGATTGTATACAGCACTGAGACTTTTCGATCGAGTTTATGTTCAACAAGACTCTTCCGAATGAAAAATCAAGACCAAGTACTATACGAAAGTCGGTGTAACAAGAACATGTGTAGATATTTTTGGACGAGAATTGAGAGGCGGAGCGGAAGTATCGTCAGTTTAACCGTGAAAGGTTAAGTCAATACTTATTTTAGGATGTCCCACGATGTTTGCTTGAATGTTTTCGGTCACTATGTAATGGGTAATAGGTTCGTTCATTACTGGTGCTTAAATACCAACAACTAGACGATTCTGTTGATCAGCTTAACATCTAAAAAGGAAGACGTAACTCGGACCAAGCGAGAGAGCGAGAACAGAAGAAAGATTTTTTAGAAATTTAGAAAAGAACAAAATGTACACCGCCCTTATATAAAACTGTTAGTATTACTAAATTTTAGTGCTACGCATTTTTAAAAGCGGAGAATATAACTGCTGCACAGTCTCCTACCCACGGCACGAAATATTAATGTTTAACTGTTTAAACGTATACTAATTGTTAGTATGAAAAACAATATTGTACATATAAATATATAGCGAAGCAAAGAAATAAAACATTTTTATTATTATTTTCTTTATATGTGACAAGTTTTTATTACTGCACCATTTTTGTTCATAGAAATATTTTCCACGTTGAAGACGTGTACAATTACAGTGATGGACACGTTTGTTTTGTTTGATTGATGGAAATATAAACATTGAATTTTTTAGTAGGCATCCTCTTCCGAAATGACCTTGCAACAATCTAGCAGACGACTTTTTGGTTGTATATAGACCCGCAGTGTAATAATTACCGTATACATGGGACCGGTTCGCGATAGCAGTTTACTCCGGCCGTAAATATTCCCCTTGTGTATTACGTGTATCAATTGCGATATGCGAAATGGGGAAGAATGGACGGGAATCGAACGTGTTTCGATTCCCCGTGTACGGGCGTCGCGTCGCGTCGCGTCGGTGTGCATGTGCGCACAGTATGTCGTTGTTCTCTCGCGAAATTGGAACGTTTCACCGCGGCGAGGCCATTGCAATTTTCATCGATACGATCTGACCATCGACCGTGAAGCCGGGCCCGTTTCCTGTCCGGAATCGTCGAACCGATTTCGACCGGTCGTCGGTCGCTGGTCGCCGGTCGCCGTCGGTCGTCGGGGCACGTGCTACCGCCATTTTCTCCCTCTCTTCTGGGTACCTTCACTATTTCCTCCGTTTTTCCTCCCCTCTCCCTCCCCCACCCCTAACCCCGGTTCCCTCGCATACGTATACGTATTATTCCCGGTATTTTTCAATCTTTCGCATCTTCCTCGTTCGCCTCGTTCCAACGGGCTCTCCGACGTTTATTATCGCTGTTTTCATCATCCCAGTTGATTTAGCGAGACACTTCGTCCGTAAACTCCGCCATTCTTCCGTAATCAACGGACTGATCCCTTATTTAGGAGTATTGTTCCACGGTTGAAATACTCGGGCTCGACTTAATGACGCTTTGTGATTGATAAGCAACCGCAGGCTAGTCGTAAATTGTTTAAATGGAATGCTTTTCGTCAAGTCAAACTGATCGTCAAGTCACTCGGATTTTTTAATTTGGCTCATAATGAAAGCATCAGATTGTCGTGAAAGTTACTTTTTTCGTGTGCGTTTGGTATTGCTAGGCATACAGGGTGTCCCAAAAATGTTGTACTTCCTAGAAAGAGATACTTTCTGGTTTTGCGTGCGGCAATGACGTTATTATTATCGTGAAAAGACTTAGCGCAGACAATATTACGTTTAATTACAATTTTCTGCGGACGAGTGGATATTCGTTGAGTCGCAGACAGCGGCGTGCACCAAGAAGATAGGTCTGTGGCCCAGTATCACGTGGTTTCCCCGGCAGAATAGGCGGACCGTTATTCTTTTTAATTATTCGCTGCCCACTCGCGAACATGAAAGGATCCTCGAGGATTCGCGATGCAATTAGGAAGGCTCACCGCCGGTTGGCTGTAATTAAAATTATTTGCTCCTTACGCCGTTGAATCCGAAGCTGAAACCAAGCCGGAATTTCTCTCTTCCGGTTTTGTGCTTCTCGGTCTTTTTATTTGTTTCGTTTTCCCTTTCTCGGTGGGTCGGGAGAGAGAGAGAGAGAGAGAGAGAGAGAGAGAGAGAGAGAGAGAGAGAGAGAAAGAAAAACAGACAATCTCGTTAGGAAAGATAAATAATGAACCGGCCCCGTACCCTCGATAAGGGTGAAATGTGAGTTCTATCCCACTATGGCGCGTGATTCAATTTGGCGGACGGTAATTGCGCGCGATTTATCTGCTCGGTTGGTTATGCGTGGACAGTTCAATTGCGCTGGCAGACTGCAAGCGTGCAACCATCATCGCGTACCGACACGCGTTCACCTAAGTCAACGAAATAACGTGCTGTTTTCGGGCAGACTTCATTTCGGGGCCATGGGCCAACTCCGTTTCGAGGCCTACTAAGAAATGTCTCTGGAATTCGTATTAAAAAAAAAAAAAACAACTTGTTTTCATCTATAAATTCACCTGCTGAGTATAAAAAAAACACGGTCGGTTTATTCGTCGAGAAATGCACAGGTATAATAACAAATTCGAATATCGGTCAACGAGCATATCTATCGTGTATCACTCGTCGGGGTATAATCTGAAATGTAATTAACATTCCTGGTTTTCATTTGCGGCGGGTATTCACCGGCGGAGATGTATTTTTCTTTGTAATACAGCAGCATGCGGCGTTTGTTTAATAAATGGAATTAATAACGTTGCACGCGAAAGGAAGCAAGGATGCGGAAGATTATCCGAATGCGAGGTGCAATTACACTTTTATATATTACAAATGGAGTCTAATTCATGAAATTGGTGTCGCGGGTTCCAGTGGAACAATAATGTAACTCGGAAAGGATAATTTTACAGAAAACAAGCTCAAACATTTTTAATTCTTCAAACTTTGCGTCAACGACAAACATCAACGCAATTAAATATTCTAATATTCTTGTTCAATGTTATAGCAAAGTGCAGAATTTGTTCTCCGATCCAACGGAGTCGATGCAAAATTTATTCTTCAATCTACGATTTATCAAAAAATAGACTACAGAGCAAGATCACAACAACAAGTGGCAACGGTGACGACCACAGCAGCGACAACGGCGAAGAGCACAACAACAACGACCGTGACACGACCGCAGTAATCACGCTCATAACAATCACAACAGACAACAAGAATCTCGAGACGCGGAGGAAGTCTATTGAGGGAAAAGCACCTCTAGCGGCTGGTTGAACGAATGCAAGCGTTAAGGCAATCGAGCAAGAAGTTAATCAAGCTGTCGACTTCGCACGGCCACGGCCTGCCGCCCATGGCCAGGCGAGGAGGCGAGGGAGAAAGTGAATTCATTAATTTCGTTGCGTACACGCGAATAACCGAGTTCCGGCAACAAGTACGTAATAGACGTCACAGTCCATTTTGACGCCGCTGCGCAGCGCAGCGCCGCGCCGCGCCGCGCTGCGCCGCTGCCGAAGGTCGGCCTCGTTTCCTTTTTACTGACGACCAGTTCGTCGATTAACTGAACGGTTGGCACTTGCATACACGGTGGACCGAAATTTGTGATACTGACCTGAAAAGGGACGAACCGATGAAGCGACGGAAAGTGTTTCACAAAAAATATGTAACCGCTTAAGCCATAGAGCGGCGAAAAGGTTGAGCAGAAATTCATTTCATTCATTTCATTATTTCGAGGCGCTGTCCCACATTTGTATCGGAGAATTTCGAGCAGCTTTTATGCTGGAGCAGCTGTCCCGTCCCCCGTTTCACGAACACACCCCTCGAAGGGGGTCGATGGGGTTGAGTCGGGCCCCTATCCGATGGCCGGGGGATTAAAATGGAGCAGCGCGGTTGATGCGCATGCATTATGCAGTTAAACGGAACGTAAATACAACCCCCCGGACGGGTTTTGACCACCCGACGGGATTCGTTCGCGCGGCTCGTAACTATAAATATAGTCGACGACACGCAGGACTTCCGACGGGAAAAAGGACGAAAAGGACGGGCCGCGATTGTGCGGAAAGTAGGCTCGTCAAAGCCGCGCGCGCCATATTTGGCCGGGATCGTCGATCTTCCTCCAGCTTGTCAAGCTTCTTCTAGCTCGTACTCGGTCGTCCGGCGACCCACGAACGTTTTGCTATTTTTCTTGCCGTTTTATGGTCACAGATCGCCGGTTTAAAAAATGGCATGGCGGACGAGTTTCCAGAGGCGCGGCCTGACGACATCGGTTACACACTTTCCTAGAATTTCGCTCGACTCTGACCAGGCAGAAAAAATGTTGTTCATTTCACGCAACGGTAAAGCTTATCGATTTTTCCACCATCCGAATTCACAAGGAGGAACGTAAACAATCAATGTTTCGTCTGGTTATAACCCTTTACAGCCATGAAATTTCAAATCGATACTAGGAGGATCCGGGTTCATCGAACCCATCCCCACGGAAGCTGCAGCACAAACAGCGGCTAGGAACCCCCAAAATATTCACCCTTGCAGAATCACGGACACACGCCGGTATTATGGTGTGCTCTTGTCCATGGGGATAGGCACCCTCGGAGTCGCGGGACACGAGACGAGACGAGACGAGACGAAGTCCCCTTTAGCGGCAGCCGGATTATACAAGAGGACATTCATCGACGTAAGAGCGAAATTTCAGCTGAGCTCCCCCGCTGCAATTGCGCCGATTCGCCCGCAAATTGGTTTATCGTGTTCCCGGTGACGCGCGATCGAATGGAAACAAAATGTCCGCCGCTTCGGGAAAAAGAGCTGCTCGAGTGCTCCTCCTATTGGCCGATCGATCAATCATTCGCGAGCCTGGCAATCGACAAAGACTTGTAGACACGTGACGCTTCGAGTAAGTAAAAACTTAAACGATTCGCGATCATCCCGTGATCTGCGACTGATTAATGGGCCTTAGTCCTTGAAAATCCTGTCGAATACAGGATAAACAACCAGGCATCGCGATATTATACAGACAGGGACAAGTTTTCTCTAAACGACGTCTTGAAAACAGCTTGCATTGAGTTGCGTAAATGTGTCTTCTTTTTATCTTATTGATATGGTTAACTCAATTACTAATTCGTCTGTAAAAAGTTTCGATCGTCGGTTGAATCGAGCACCGTTTAACACCGAATATCCGGAGTGTAGCAGTCGATATCGGAAAGAGAAGTCGGAGAATCTTCCATTCCGTATCCGCTAGTTTAATTGCTGTTTCGAGATAACGCGTTGCCCTATTGCTGCCTGGAATTCCACGGGGTTCATTTGCGAACCGTTTACAACAGAGAAACACGCCGGCACGTACGCGAATACCGACCGCGGTCATATAAATAAAGAACGGGGCAAATGTAATTACGAAATTACTTTACGCGCTCCGAGCCATTGTTCCAGGAAAGTTTTTCACGGGAAATTCACCGCCATTTGTTCCGAGTCCTGAAAGGTAACACTTTCATTCGGAGTCGGAGCCTTATAAGGAGGGAGCGTCAATTGTCGGACTTTAATCGTAATTAGATCTTGCGAGGTGATAGTTTAACCAGTTCCTAATCGCGCGTTTGAATTTTACACGGATATGCAATTACAGTGTTTACTCGATATATGTCCAAAACGCGGGTCTGGCAACGGACATATATTGCCCAGGAGATACTATTCTTTGATCCTCAAGGTCAAGGTCTCTCGAGCTCCTTGGCCCCTCGCGGAGTTAACTCCGCGGTGAGGATAATTCCGCGACCTTCATCATCGAGGCCTTGGCGACATATATAGAGAATTATGTCGAAGTACAGTAAATTTGGGAGTAGAGAAGAAGGTAAGCTTAGGAGCAGTTAATAAATATTATTTTTGTCGAACTCGACCGTAAAATTAAATGTATTTTTCTATCGTCACCTCCGAAAAACTCGTTCAAATCGAAGTGGTACGATTGAAATCGTTCCGTTGCCGAGATCACAGTTTCTTACGGTTGTTCTTGATCATCTTAACTGGCTGAAATGCATTACATCCCGTAAGACGATTGCTTAAACGCGTTTCCCCGACGGCTCGCTGCCGTCTCGTTCTTGACACGAATTAGTTAACACATTTCGCAGCGGTCACAAGAGCTGGCTCATTTTTCACTCTCTGCAAGTCTCCACAATTATTCCGGCGTGACATGCTGCTCGATTACAGTGCCACAATATCAATACACGGTCTGAGTCACACGTCGCATTCTCGCCTGTGTCACCAAGACACAATCTTATCTGCTGGATAAAGTTTCTTGCTCGAATGCTGTTCATAATCCTTTGTCATAACTTACCTCTAAAATGTTTTGACTTCTCTTTTCGTTATTGCTCCTGAGACAATTTACTTTTTCAAACTTCTGTTTACGATTCTCATGGATCAAATAAGTCCATCCTTGTAAACTCTAGAACAGTGCGAAAATTGAACTCTACTGTAGCAAGGAATCTATGGCTAAACTTCGCCTTGGCAACCCAGACATTTTTAACTGTTTCTCATAGAATCCCGTAGATTTTGGCGAGAAAATGCCAAAAATCCAAGTTTTAACGTCAGGAATTCGCTGAAGTAACAAGACAGAAAGTAACGCAATTAGTCGTCCGACACTCGAAGATGAAGATGTTCATCACCGAGTCCCCGGAAGTTTCTCTGGAAGACGGAGCGGAGGTGAATCCGAGGAGACTGTTATTTCGTGGGGGACAGGACGTTAAACGCCATGCATTTCAAAGATGGTTTCATTAGACGGGACCGTGCGAGAATCGGAAAGTTAAAAAAGTTCTAGGTGTAGACTTAAGCTGTAGCGAATTAACGTGCAAACGAGGGTGCGCGCGCGCATCAGAAACCGGGCGATCGGGCCTCGTTAACATTGCAAATTCCTTACGGCGCGGCCACTTTTTACGAAGCTATTTTATTTCACTCTGCAATGCAAATTCCGGCCCGGCCACCCTCCCGATACACACCCCTCGCTCGCGAATCTCCCGTAAGGAGACAGTACCGCGAACGTCTCCGGCTGGATATCTCAGTTCGCCGTCTGGGAACGCTGTTCCCTGTACACTTTTTGCACTCGTACCTTTTTCTGTGCCCTTCTACATCTTCCCTCCTCCCCCTCCTCCCTCGTCGCTGTTTAATTTCACAGCATTACGCTCTCCGGGCAAAAATCGCACTTCGCGCAAAAATCAAACACGCGACGGAATTTTCGCCACGCCGTTCGAATCGCCGGCAAATTGGATTCTTAATTGCGGACGAGGAAATTGAGGGGGATACAGTTGCCCTCTCCCTGCCACTACTAGGAATAACATTAATTTTCGCGATTCTCCGGCAATCATCAGGGTTTTATGTAATCTGGGTGGAACAGAAAAAGTAAACCGGGGTATCAGAAGAAGAGCAGTAAGACGAGAAAATATTGCTGTGCGCGTCATTATAACCTGACGGAAGAGCGCTAATTGCTGGGTAGCAGCGTTACTAATTTCGCATGTTTCGATAAATGACTCAATTAAAACTGTAAACGTAAGTGCACGGACTTTATCGGCGAAACTCCTGGAGCTCGAAGACAGTGCATCCGTACCTGGAAACTAATTGTCTGGCGATATTTAATTAGGCACACGCGAAGCAATTACGACCGGGAATGGAACGCAATTGCGTAGTTCTACGGTAAGCTGAACCGATTCGCTCGGCGTTTTGTCCCTTCGAGTGTCGAGGACATTTACGCTTTCGACGCGCAAACGCGAATCAAATTTACAAATATTCGAATGAAAATTCGCGAGAGATCGCGTCAGATAAAGAAAGCGCCGGTCCCGATTGTGTGCAAATTACACGTCACCGGCTGTCATGGCGAGCAACACGCGTCTCGCGAGATGTCTCGCTCCGCGGAATGCTCCCCGCCATCTTTGCTGCCTCCGTTGACGACACGCACGCGCGCAAAAATTTGTCAAAAATTTCTCGGCTGATCCGACTAGCAATCTTTCTTTTGGCGCGCTTGCCAAAGTCTTCGCTGGAATTCTTATTTTCAATTCTAATAATAATTCTGAAAATATAATGAATACAGGAACGGTAATTGGGTCCCTTGTTCTATTTGTGTTGTAAAATTGACAAGACTGAATTTATTTAGCTTCCCCGCAATTTTGCTAACGGTATATTCTTGCACGGAGGAATTTATTTAACAATTTCGAGTGGAAGCGTCTTAGTAATTTCATTAATTATAAAATGATTACCGTGAAACCGGTCGTTCGAGCGTGGCACGATTAGCATTAAATCCAACACCGATGACTGTGATGAACAACAAAGACGAATGGAGGTTAATTGTCAGTCGTATAGAACGGAAGCAATTAAAAAGAAAAGGAAAGCCGTTATTCATGACTCGGCAACAAAAAGGCACATCATCGATTCAACTTTTACTTCTCCGTTTCGCGTGGAACATTGCCGCGGGGCCCGTTGAAAGTGCAACAAAGGAGCAAACATTGTATTAAATTCGCTCGTCTTTCGAGCGCTCGCTTCCTGGTCATTTAGCCGCAATATTTATTATCTGGGTTACTAATTAAAGCGTGCGGATCCGCAACTGGGGTCCCCGGTTTTCGCTTCCGCCGTCTTCCTCTCTGTCCTCAGCCCCGTTCCTCTGCCTCGAGCCTCGAGCCTCGGTCACGTGATAATAAAATAGACTCGGGTCTTCATTTTGCTTATTATTTATTCCGGTCCGAGGAGATGCGGATCGCATGCCACTGAATCGTGGCTCGTGAGAACCGTGGGTCGTCACTCTGACATGTAGAAAGGGGAAAAGTTAACAGTCCGAGAAGGATCCAAGGTGCGTCTACCGTCGGGCATTAATTAAACTACGTGCTCACTAATTGCACCAGACTCCGAGCCACTCCTGATCGATTCGCGATAGGATCTGTTGTAACAAGGTGTAATTTTCACAGTTTCACAACGTTCTAAAATGTCTGAAACGGTTCCGTTTCCAGGTGGAGAAGTAGAGGTGATATGAAGGTCACCACGTTTTATTACAAGCTGTTTGTCAACAGATTTCAAAGATACTTTGGGCGGTCACTTTGGGAACCCCTGGTGGGATAGAAATGAACTCGGCAGGATACGAGCACGTCGAAACATTCGTGTTCGGTTGGCAGCCGTGAAGGCAACGTTATTAGGACTAACGAAACTCAATGGATGTCGCCCGAACTCGGAAAGACGCAAACTGTTTCAAACAACTTGACTTCCCTATTCCCCCCGGGCGCACCCCCGCGCAAATACAGCGCTCGCGACACTTCGTTTCGTGCCCTTAATTAGCACGCCGGAAATTAATTAGCCCTTCCGCCGCGGCGCAGCTAGACGCACTTTTCACCAGCGACTTTTACGCCAGTTCCTCGTATGTATCTTTTTCCTGATCCGTGTTTTCCGCTATGGCTACCTTGTCACGGACAAAAATGGAATAACCACGCCATGGGATCCGTAACTTTCGTCGTGGCGATTTGAAGGTGCGATTAATTGTCTGGTGTAATTTCGAACAAATTAATCGGTTAAAACGAAGGGGTTTAATATTTTCTCGTGAAACCGCAAAACATTCTTCGCACGAAACACGGTGATGCTGTTGACGCACATGTTAAGACGGAGAGAATTTCCGCAACACAAAAGACGATAGACTTTATAAAATGCAGAGAGTGTATTACTATAAATAATACTGTTCCTCGCTGTGCCCCCCCCCCCTACCATTACGTAAATCACGACGGTAAATTCTTTGCATCATCGGCCCGCGATGTTCTTAACCCCATTCGCGGCCGAGGTCAGAGGCAAAGATCTTGATTTATCTTGCAGAAATCTTCTCGGTTGTGATGGAAATGCGTCGCGTCTATTACTGCGTCGGGACATGAATAATGCAATGCTGCGTGAAGCAGAAGCTGCGCATGTATTCGATTCTCAAAGGGAGATTCGACAATGTATGTGCTGCACTTATTAAACGCTAGACACTGTGAATTAAAAGTTGCATCGCTTCTTCCTAGCGCTTCGAAAGAAACAAGTAAAAATATTTTCAAATAATTCTTTCCTCTCTCGTATCAATGGAAATAATATTTGAAATGTTCATTTAATTTCATAAGTATATGACAGAGTTGCTCAATATGCCTACTAGCGGGCAAAAGGGCGCCCGCCGATGCCCGTGGGCACAGCCAAGGGCACAGCTACGGGCGAGTGACTCAGCGGAGTGGGGGTATGCACAGCCGTAACTGTGACAATGCGTGTGACAAATACATGCAGCTTGCCCGCGGGGGCGTGGCTTTGTGCCCGCCGCCCGTACTAACAACAATCCTGCAGCATCTATTTTGTGGATGCTAAAACAAATTCTAGATAAAAATGTACGAAATCTGAATTTCTTAATGAGGGGAATGCGGATCAGACATTTTCGGCGAGCAAAAATTCACATGTAACTAATGAAAATCTAGATAATATTCATCGCTCCGGTTCCCGTGGGCAAAAGAAACCCGGAAAAAACGGCTGCTCGACAACCGTGACAATGTATGATGTTACGCCCGTGTCTCGGCCCGTAACTACGTGACCGCTGCGCATAGTGTGTTTCACTGAATCATCCTCTACGCTTTGATACTTAGAACCAGTCATTAACGCGTTTTCATATCGTTACACACCCGACCGCTTCATCTGATACGCGAAGTGCCGTTTAAATCGATATCAGGCACGAACTGTGAAACACGAACGATCCTTTTGTCGGTCTTCGGGATCACGCGCACTGATGTAATCATCATTATGAACCGGTGAAATCGCGGCTTAGTCTGCCACTTCCGTAATTTGCAAAGAAAAACCTTGGCGGGTTCGATAAAGATCATTTTCCCTCGGTATGCTCGTTTCTTTCTTTTTTTTTTTAGATCCATTGAACAGGTAGCGATGCTATAATCTGTCGGTTGTGGGCTAAACTTTTCCTCGGGGGACCGCAAATGTTGGACTTTTTTTTCTATAATCCCGCAGATTTGGACGAGGATTTGTCAAAAATCCAAGTTTTAACGCTAGGAATTTTCTGGTTCGAGAATTATGATTACTTTAATATGAGAGATCAATGTCTGTGAGCGTGGCAGCAGAGTTAGAAAAAAGGTGATCTTGATTATGCGCTCGAGTACCGATGCTTGATGCAGATGCGTTGCATCTCTGGTTCCGCGCAGGAAATGTTAGGTTAGGTCAGATGGCTCCGATACGGAGATACACGTGTGCAGGTGTTCCATGGATATTACCTGACTGTTCACGAGTCCGACCAGCAGTTCTTGACTCATCACGCGATTCTCGTGGGTTCGTTGCGAATCATTTTAAACGCATTTGTTCTGATTACGGCTGCCCACAGCTGCACGGTTCGCTAATTCCCAGCTTCTTCTCATTAAAGCTCTTTTCGCTTGTCTGAACGAAACGTGACAAATGTTAATTAAGAAGAATATTTCTACAAGCTAGTTTTACTAATTGTGAGATCTCGATTTCTTTAACTATTCTTTTTTTTTTTTTTATTAAAGTAAATTGAAAAATGCTTTAAATCGTATTAACGTTCGGCATTAAGGACTGCAATTGATCGGAAGTTTCCGGAGACCAGTATTCCGCAATCTGTATCGTTATGTTTTCTTTTCCGCCGTGGCTTCATTTGCAATTCAGTGTGCAGCTGATTCCTCGGCGTCCCCTCCGAACGCTTTTTAGCGTGACTTGTCTTTCACCGGATCGGGCAGGTGCAAATTATTACATTAGTATTCCCCGAACTATCGTCCTACCGTTGCGACGTTGTCTCGACGGTGTCTAGCAATTTAATCTCATAATGCGAGTATGCTCTCACCGAAAACCCGCGATTAAACCTTGATGATGAACCACGTCGTTGCAATTTGATCAATTAACGGCGCATCAAATGTTTTCGGAACGGTTGTGCGTGCCGATTGAAGTTCGGAAAATACACAGAATTTATGCACTTGTGACAAAATTAGTAGGATTGAAAGAAATTCAGAATGATATATTCAACTTGCTGGAAGCCCAATATGAAATAAATTCTTCCCTGAATAAATTATTATTCGAATAAAATTTTATTCGTGACTCTTATTAAATTTTGCCCGCTGGGCCGGAGCTCGAGAAAAAATGAAAGTCCATCGTATGAAACCGCAGCGACGTCCATATCGATTTCGAACAAGGTTCCAATAAATCAGCGACGAGTTTCGCGCACCACCAACATACCGTACGTTCCCAGGCATGGACGATCACGAGATCCAGTCGACGGTGGAGTCGATCCTCGGGCCCGGGGTGAAGGTGGTCGATTGCGAAAAGAAGTCCAGCGTGAGAGAGGAGGAAGTGTTGCTGATAAACGGCGTGCCGATTCCTCTCGAGGGGCCGGATGGCGTTGCCATTCGCGAGGCCATGATAACCGGCCAGGTGCCACCGTGCGATCTGCTCAATCAGATCCTCGTTAAGGCGGGAATCCTCAGGTATCGTCGTGGATACTCCTCGCTTAGACCTAATATAGCAAACACATGCTCCTGTAACAACTGTATCTCTTCTGCTGATATTATCCTCGGTCATTTTCAAAATATCTTTTTCTTTTTTCTTTTTTTTTGTTGATTATCCCGTTAAAGAAAAGTTGCAATCTTTCGCTTGGCTTGCATTAGTGACTGGTTTCAAGAGGGATCCCCTCAGCGGCGGGAATACAATTTGATCAGTTACGGTAGAGACCTTCGCGACAGTTACGGAGAGAATTGAATCGTAGTGCAAAGGGGTTAGAAAAGGTCGAGGTTGACGGTTTGAGGACACATCCACGACGATACTTGCTAACTAGGAATAATTGCGAAGGGCTCCGGTACGACTCGAGACATCCTTGAGCGTAAAATCGTCCATCGTGACGAAAGAGGAGGTCACCGTGGCACGGGGCGGAAAGGTCGTCGACGAGAGGAGCCGCGAGACCAAGGAAAACAATTACTACGCCTCGTCGACCAGCGAAATATGGGAGCCGGTGGGAATCGTCCACCGTCCTAGAAACATCAAACCGTTCGACAGCTCGGACGAGTCCAGGCCGAACTCGAACGCCAGCTCGGACCAAGGTTACACCACCAACACCAGCAGCAATCACGTGTTACGCGAACACGGCGGTGGCTCCTCCGCGGCGGGCTGTCCGATTTGCGAGGATAACGATCCCGATTGCGCGCGTAGGTGTCTAGGAGGACTCGCAGGATTGGGGACCAAGATGCCCGTGCAGACAGCCAACTCCGCGGTAAGCCATTTCCCATTCTGTTTATCCAAGCTGTTTGCAAACAACCGAAGCTGCTCCCGGGTGAGTAATTAGTTTTGGAAAAATTATGGGCTCAAAGTTATATGGTAATGTAATGTTACATATTACCCCCTCCGGGAGTGGATGGGAGAGCCAAAAGCAACGAAGAAAGTCGGGAGCAAAATTAAGTGGGTTAAAAACTTTTCCAAAATTGAGAATATATGAAAATAGGTACCGTAACCGAAAGAGATAGTGGTTGGAAATTTCTTGATGACAAGTTCGATGGATTTCGCGCACCCTCTATCAGCAGAGGTTTTCTCCGGCATCTCTGCTTCTGCGTATTCTCCGTCGTCTCTTTCACTGGTTTCACACTAAGTTCAGCCTGTTTGTACAAGCCGTACACTAATATAGCCGACAGGCCTCGGCTGTCCTTCTGCATTCTATGGGAGCGAATAGCGCGAGATAGGGAACCGCTTTGGCGAAACGAGTTGCCGCGTAAGTTGCCATATAAGCTGCTTTGTCGGCTGTTTCGCACGGAAAGTTATCACCCTTGCTCGCTGACTTTAGGTCACTCCGGATCCCGGAGACGATCGCAGCACACCTTTCCTTTCCTAGTGTACACATAATAACTCTCGAACGGATGAGTAGGTGACTCGAGGATCAATATGTTATGTCGGACGATTGCATAAGATTGGTAAATAAAACTGTTAAATAAAAAGAGATAATTACTTGAAGTAACTCGTAATAAAAGAAACAATTGACGGAACATTGCGAACGCCGGAGCGCGCCACTACAGAGGATTTTTTGCATACGAAATAAATGGATCGCGTAATGCAATATTTCAACGAAGTACCAACGCAAACGAACCGAAAGTTGTTCCAGTCAGACGATTGAATTAGCCAGCAGAGCCCGTCCATGCCGAGAAAATCAATCAATTAAAATATTCCGTCGTGATCGATTAATTGCCGTCCAGGTTTGTCGGTTCGCTTCTACCCAATCAACGCGCGACGGGAGAAAAAAGGAAATATTTCTGCGAGTATTTCAGATTTCCGCGCGAGAACAGTGCTTAGCTCATTATTCAATATGTCAGACACGTAGCGTGTACACTCGGACACGAGCGTACAATCGACAGATTGTCTCGTTTCCTTGTGATCGTACTAACAAGCATAATTGTTCTGACAATCTGTTTGCCTGTCATCGACTAGCTTCTGTGCGAAAAATTAATTTGTTATACTTTGTTCAATGGAATTGTCGAAACGTTACACGCACACGAGGCTTATTGTTATACGGACCTTCGAATGAAATTATAACTTTAGCGTCCAAATGACTTTTTCGATGTCCCTGTCGTGATAAGATTTTAATCGTGCAACTCGAACCAAGTAAATCTCGCAAGGGAACCGCGAATTTATTGTTGCGTTCTCGAGGGGAAAATTCACGATAAGAAAGTTAAGGAAATTATATTATTTACATTCAGGTGCACGTGCGGCGTATGAAACTTTTACGCCCGTAAACTTTCCTTTCCGCGGCTTCCACGGAAAAGTACACTCGCCGGGAACTCTTGCAGATACATTGCAGTGAACTTTCATAGTCCGGAAATTCCTTTTCGCGCGGTGCAAATTGAAAAATTGCGCCGGCCCGCGTTCTGTAATCTCGCGAGCGCATTATGCCGTCGCGTCGCAATTTCGTAAAATTTACAACTTCCATCGGCACCTGCGGAGTTCCCGCCACCATTCTACGCTTAGCAGTCTTGCGATTACAAAATATTTCCAACAGAAATTTTCTCGCTTACAGAGCATGAGTATAGCCATACGCCACGACGTTGATTGATACCAACCGCAGCAGACCTGTGCTCGGTGATTTCGATGCTCGGTAAGGCACAGTGTTCGCGTGAAACGTCTTTTAAAAATCAATTACCAATCAAAAGGTTCCGACGGCAATCGGTTGTTGCAACTTGTTCCACCAAATTATTGAAAATCTTCGTGATCAGATATTCCAAATGATAAGTCTCCCATGTGAATCGCATTGTCTCATCGCGATGAAACGCATCGTCAGGAAATCTTTACCCACGTATGCCGCGTTGTACGCACGAGGACACACTTCCATGCACCTGTAATCGGATGGCAGCACGTAGGAGGTAATATATCGGGCCAATGATAATGATACATCCAGGAATTCCCTGCCACGCCCCATTCATTTGCATAGAATTAGTTCCTTCCTGGTTGGTTTCTTTACCGCTTTCTTAGAGACATTAGACATGTTATAGAATAGAATCGAATACAATCCGTCTAAAAAGCTTGCCCCACAATAGCAGTCTGCTCGAACCGTTTTATATGCATCGTCCAATTTTGTTTTACAAATTATTACGCGTGTAGATAAAGTGTTGCTGGATTCCGTATCATAAAATTAATTTTGTCAACTAGTTGTTTTATAATCAGTTATCTACAGTCGGTAAGTTACCATCGCCTACACCAGAGTTGGTATTATCCAGTGTTGGTAAGTAGATTCTCAGGCCCCACCGCCGATAAAGAAGAAATTGAAGTTAGCGACGGTGGTGTAGATAAGGAAGGTGACTGTTATCTCTGCCTGTAATGTAGAAATGGTGTTTATCATAGGTGGCATAAACTTATCAGCGATGGGTAAAACATGATGTACCTATAAATACGATGTTGATAGTTTCCTACATAATATTTTGACACTCTGGCCATTCTTCTCTGACAATTTCTAAATTTTTTAAGTAATTATCGGTGAAACCAGTAGCAGTGGATTGATAAAGTCATCGTGAAAAGCACGAATCAAAATGAAAGGAATTTTTCTCTAGTGCGGATAGAAATGTTTGAATTTCGCGTGATATTGCGCTATATGATCGCGCTGGTCGTGAAGGGTCTTCTATTGTTCTGCGAGTCGACTGGTGCCTCGAAGCCGGTTCATGGCATATAATTACGCCTCGTTCACTGCCGCGGCCGCAGAACAATAAACTCGGTTTTCCCGGATGAAAAGACGAGCTGTCCGAAGAATGGCAATTCGTCCGTGAAAGGAAATTGATCCTTTTATAGAATTCTTTTATCGACGGATTACATATTCGGTAGCGATTCAATCGCATACCGCTTAATTTTAAAGGGAGAAGGGATAATGGGAAAATATGATCGTCGTACAGAAATTATAGTCAGTGTTTTAAATATACCCGGTGGGAGACTACAGTAGTATCTCCGTTAACTTTATTCTTACTGACACACTCTTTTATCTGATCTTAATTTTTTCAGTTCTGAGGAAGCCTGGTTATATTTAGTAATTTTCTTTCTAAAAATGTTAGTTTGTGTTTATTTGGCGAAAATGTTTTCCAGCATCTACTTCTGCCTTACATTTGCCTGCATATCTTGCAGAAGCACGTCGTCGGTTGTACTCGAGAGCCGCTCCTTGTAGACGGTATCGCAACGCACGAATTCTAAAATGACTAGTACATGACAGCCCTCAAAACGTGATCAGCCTGCGCGGCTATCTTAAATGGGATTACTTCCTTTTTCTGAACACCGTACATTCACCTCAACTTGCACCTTGGTGTTCTTCGCACACATTTCTGCGATATACTCGCTCGCTATCGATCTCCCTGCATAAATATTCCGGAATACGTAAGTGCTCGTTTTATTTTTCGAAACCTATCCGTCAGTTTATGGTTTACGATGCGAACCTGATCTGATCCGACTGTCATACTTACGCTTTGATACCTCGGCGGAAGAAAGGATCTTTTGTGGAACGTATAATACCTGTCCGTCCGAGAGACAGTGATAAATATTTCGTTTCATTTGTTGTCTAGAACGATAGAATTATTTATCGAGTGTTTTCGCTCGAAAAAGAAAATTATACTTTTGGACATTTTTTAAAAATTGTTTACATTTGAAACATTTTATTTCACGATTTTTCATATTTCTTTGCCGGATAAACATATGACCGTTTGGAATTTGGTGTTTAATCAGGCGCAAATCAGGCGACAGAAAGTTAGCAAAGTGTTCGGGGCTAAGATGTTTCTGGCGGACGATAAGTAATTAAGGAAGGTTCGGTAGTTAAGGTTATAAACTTTGGTAGAGCAACATAAGGAAGGTTCATAAGCAAGCTATCACCCTTGATCCCTTCTTCAAGTCTTGCAACTCTATACAACGTGTCCCGCGAGGTAGCTAACAAACTTTTCCATCATGTTCTCCAGGTCATTATGAACCAAAAATGCACTATACACTCTGATCCCTATCTATAAACTATATTACAAGTAAATTAGATTGACTCTGTACAAGGAGACCGTAATTTTATACTTTAATATGTTGCATATCTAATTATAAAATTTATAAAAATGGCTAAATGCCAGTCCGTGTAAGTTCCCGAGTATAAAACCTGAGATAATTATCGGAAATACAAAATTATGTCGCATGATTTTGAAAATTCCCCCACTTGCTGACTTGCGCCGCGGATTGTCGGGGTCAATGAAAAAAGCAAATCCCAGGCGACTTGAACGCGTATTAGATCAATTGTGGGCTATAAATTCGCGTGAAGGATATAAAAACTGGTGGGCATTGTCGATCGAAGGGTATCGAGCAAACTGCATGAAAAATTTTCTCCCAAACGGTGAAGGAAATCACCGATCGTCGGGTTTACGATGTCGATTACACTCCGGCAGCGCAGGCCGGATTTTCACGTGGTTCTGTGGACAGCGGGGAAGGGCGCGGGGGTGTAAAGGGCGCGGAAAGGGTGGGCGGGAAATGGGAATCAGAAAACCGATCGATAAATCCAATTAAATTTCGTAACGCGTCCGGCCGGGGAAGCAGAGCGGGCAACAGTAACGGCCGTCTGACACCCACCAAATTGCATTTTATGTGCGACCGAAGGACGCCCCTGATGCGTTCATCGGGAGCCATCTTGGTGCCATGCCGTTGCGAGCCAGGCTATGCTCTCTGCACGGGCTGTTTGTTTTTGCAATTTGTCGGTTAGGTGTGCTTTGATAATTTCGGTTACGTCTGCGTATTTTTTCCACCGCGGAACGCGAACGGTGATTCCGGGGATCATTTGCGCGGAGCTTAGCTTAATTGCCAATTTATTTACGAGAGACGAACACTTCGAGCCATCCGATCGGGACTGGATAACATTTCGGATAAAATCTGTCGGAAACAGTAATTGAAATACTTTTGTTAAAATAAGGTAAAGTGAAAAGGAATGTGCAAAACTAATTTCGGGGAGTGCGTGAGAGTTAATTAAGAATGAACGACGGAGAGTTTGCAACGAACTTTTGCAATTTTATAAATTAACAAGACAAAAAGAAAATGCTCTCCGCACGGTGATTGTGCGCTTCTTCCGTATCAGAATTCTAGTAAAAGGCAGCAAGAAATTGTTTATCCCGGAGTAATTTATCTTTTATGCTACCATTTTGCCGCGTTGTTCTGCAAGAAAGAAGCTTAAGCGTGCTTTGTCGGCTTATAGTAAAACACGAAGGGCGGCGGTGTAACCGTGTGCCATTCGGTCGAATACACGGAATTGTGTATCTGTTTGGCGAACCACCGACTTCATGGGGAATTGTTGCAACAGATTGTGGCTTCCTAAAACAGTTTCAAGGGTTTCCGAAATAAATCGTGTATCATAACGTGCCGGTACGCGCAACACCATGCTACAACACGAATTGGATTATTGCAGTCGCGAAAACTATCCTGTTTGCTGAAAACAACTCTGTAAAGGATGAGAGACGTCCCCTCTTTACGTTTAAATAAACGTAGCACGAACTCCCTCAACCGGGAAATTAATTTTCCCGGTACTCCCGCGATAAAATAATCGTCGTTTTCTTTTCATCGCTTTTAAGTTGCACAATTTCCTAGAATGTTTCAATTCAACTTTACCGTTTAAAGTAATACCACCGGATGAAAAGTCCGCACACAATTTCTTCAGGTTTCGTCAAATATGAAAACATTTCTGAATAGGTGACTGATGATGACTCGTCTGATTGATAGAAATATTGAACAATTGCAATAGCCTTAAAGAAATGGTGAAGTGGAGAGCAAGAACGCGACAGGATTTATTTAAACTTTACCCGAGGAAACCAGAAATTCTTAACTTTTTTAAATGTAGTCCTGTAGATTTTGGCGAGAAACTGCCGAAAATCCAAGTTCTAATGTTATGAATTGGATTTCTGCAATTGTTTTAATTTGTTTACCACTTGAAATTACATCTACTCGTATAAATTCCGCAGTCTGGTGCTAAGCTTGTATTGAAAATTAATTTATTGAAATTCAGTTGAAAAATCAACATATGTATTGGGATAAGATAAGATAATCGCGATACGAAATCGGTAATGCAGTTAACAAAAATTTACCGTGTCATCGATAATTAAAAAAACAACTGGCTTGCAGATATTTTTCGTCAATCAATTCCGTACATTGTATAAAACAAAAAAAAAAAAGAAGAGGGGCGAGGGGGATGCAAATCGAGAACGCAGAAGCTGTGCACGAGGTGTCGATCGTAATTGGATTCGTGATTGCCTCCAACGCGTTGATAACTTTTTCACCAGCAGCCAGCCGATTATTCTCGATACCGTCGGTATTGCGTTCGAATTCGGCTGAATGAAGATACAACAACGGTAATCTGATCGTTGTTGCAGTTTACGTTAATCGTTAGGCGCCTCCCACAATTAAAATGCAGGTACAATAGAATAACTTATCGGACCAGATGAAATTTCGCCATAAATGCGTACGCTGTGTTTTCACGTTTTTTCCCCCCGGCGACCTTCCATTGTTTCATACAATAAAACTTCGCGCATTGTAATTGCGAGGATGCTCGCGAAACAAACGATTAGCGCGGACACGTTAATTTGGTACTCGCGATGACCTAAACGTGCTTTTGCCATTTTAGCCGCCTTTCTCGTCCGAGTATTCGTAATTATTGTCAAATAAGCTATCGATTGCAGTTACGGTACTCGAATAATTATTCATGCCGAAGGGATTAATTCTCTAATTAGGATTAATCAGCACCAGACGTAGACAAATTAAATGTACTATGTGTATAAACGTAAAAATAAAAAGAAAAATTGTTTGAAAATTTGCTGGTAATATTGCAAACAAAAAAATATTCCAGGTTTCAGATTAATGTCGAAAAGTACGTTTCCAAGGAGAAGAGGGTAGCGTCGAGATGTAAATCATTGAAATTGTACCAGGTCCGTTCCAGCGACCGCGTTCTTACAGATTTTCAACGGATTTCAATTTGCATCTGAATACTTATGGAAGACGTAAATGACACAACTTCGCTTTGCGGAGATGGCACTTTGTTCGAAACTGAACGAAACTCCTCAGTTTCGAGATTAACATATTCATGGCTGCGTCGAGAAATATTTGACGCACGAACTGCAACTGTTTTATTAAGTTTTCTATTCGCTCGCTCATCTTATTACCAGGGCCGTGCTCGTCAACTTATAAATAGGTGCAGCCACGTCAGAATCAACAAAATATCCATTTTGTATAGTATTAGAATTATCGGATAATTGCAAATATCAATTAGCACAGTCTATTCTCGATATATGTCAGAAATATCTAGGCGATAAAAGTCCAGTAACAAAACTTCCTTATTTTTCATTATTTTTTGGGGGGCCTCTCGCCAGCATATTCGTGGCATTTTTCTGATAGAAATGACACCAAACGCGACACAATTCCGATGATATTTACATGTGTCTCGTATTATTTTTGTACAGAAAATTACTTTCTGAAAAACAGTGTCAGCCGGTGTACGCGATCAATTAAAACGCGAGTCAGACGTGGATTTTCGCGTTGCGCAGCTTATTTCGAATAAAATAAAAAAAAAAGTGAGGAAATCAGCAATTCGCGACTTTTAAATTCTCGTCTAGACACGACTAGAAACATGTGTTGTGCGCGTGTAGGATCGATCTGGACAACAATAAATCGTCGAGCTAGTCGCGAATACGTTTCACCCTCGATCGAGGCCCGCAGGTAAGCTTGTCCGCCGCTGTTTCCCCGATACTCGCCTAGATTCCATTTCCACCGAACTATTAATACGCGTTTCCGCGTCCAGTAGTCTGTGCTAGGAAGCAGAAATCGTGCTCGGAGAGCCAGCCAGTGGTCTCGCGAGCCTGCCGCCCGACAAGGCACGCCTTTCCACGCGAGATGCTCTTTTTTCCGAACTTCCGGCCCAGTCGTGTTCGATCGGGATCGTTGACTTTGACCGTCGCGCGCTCAAAATAGAGAGAGAACTATTATCGGCCGTCAGCCAGTGTCGATTCCTCGTCACCGTCACACTGCCACGTTCAATGTTTGTCGAGCGGAAAAGTGATTCGGTACTGCCCCCCTCCCCCCACCACCACCACCACCACTGTGAACTTTTTCAAGAAGTTTGTCGGCAGTGAGTGAAACTATCGTTTACATCGTTGACCGACGAGTGCGAGGTCTCGGTGTTTCGTTCCATGAAACGTGAACTCGACGACGCCCTTCACCCGTTGAAGGGCACGCCGAGAAGTGCTTTCCATTCCCCGGTGTTAGGCGACTCCATAGTTTGGTTTTCTTCAGAGCGAGACAACGCCCTTCGCGACGATAACAATATGTCAACCAGTTCTCTATTATTTACCTCTTCGGGGGACGTTTATATACATTTCGGTAACGTTTATCCAGTTGGGCTAGGATGTTCACGTAAATACTAAACCTTCCGGCGAATAAACTTTCGAAATTTCTGTTATCATCCGCTAGGTCTGTTTTCGCTTCTCGCGCGGGGCAAAGTAAATATTTACCGGTGGACGGTACCTCGATTTCAAGGACTTTCTAATGCGTTCTCAAGGTCACCGCTCTGAACTTCACCGAGGTTTAATCTTTAATCGAACACGGGTTAAATTTTTCTTAAAAAATTGCGATTAGTTGTATTTTGAAATTTAGAAAATATTGTAATTTCCTTTTTTGACTGATGTCAGTTTTTTCTCCCGGTGAAAGGGAGAGGGAAACACTTGGAGGAGGGGAAAGTCAGTTGAAAAACAAAAGAACAAAGAGCCATGCTCGTTTCTAAAGGTTGTAAATGATCGAGTGTATGGGGTCACTTACGATAAGTGACCGCCATAAATCTCTTTCTCGAAAGCCAACGGGAATCGTCTGCTTCCTTTTGGTTCCCGCGGTGGTTCGACGGCTCCTCCTGTTTCCTGGTCGAACGCTTTGCCGGCAAATAGCTGCACCGAAGCAGATTTATCGATTTACTGCTGCTGGACAACAGGGATCCATGTAGCTATTTGTTGAAGATGAAAGTTTCCTTCCGGTAAAGAGGATCCTCGCCTAGTATCCCGGGCTCCTTGGAGGCCCCGTCCCGCGGACCGTCTCGTCTCCAAGAACTGAATTTAAATTGATTTTTCCCCAAGTTTAGATAATTCCCGAACTCTTTCGAAATTTTAAATTGCCGCGCGCAACTTCGCCGCTTTATCTTTCCGCGACAGTTGCTGTTGCGTTCGCGGAAACTTTCCTTGATTAAAGTGACCGGTAGGTTTCTGTAGCGATTTAAATATTGGTTTCGTTGTACGCGCTCGATCTCCGATTCTTAACACCATTTTATATACGAATTGAATTGAATTTAAATAATTCCACCACTTATTTTCAAAGAAATATTCCCTCCTCGAAGAAATTTGAAATTTCCAAATTTAATAGAGCCGAATGCATATTCATTGCAGGTTTCAATTTACCGGAATAATTCTGATCTCAACCGCTTCAAATTTATCAGCGAAAAGTGCGAATTTGAATAAACCGAGTCGAGTTATTAACTTTTTGTTTTCCTTGCATTAATATTGAAATTATCGTTTCGTTTGTACAGAAAATGAGTCCACATAATTAATGGTGTGATTGTTTGAGACCGTTTAAAGACGGGAGTGCGACGCCTTCTTCCATTATCGAGGAAGAAATTAAGCGTATTCTATTGTAATATGCAGCGCGTTTCATAGAGTTTGTGATTGCAATGTTCGAGATGGTGTAATAATATGGAAGAGGAAAAGTCCAGCGAGGAAACTTTGCCGACAGTTTACGGAATCATGATTGCGTTTCTCACTTGCGTGGTCGGCTACATTTTGTGGGTAAGCCCGTCGCAATTATCTATACGAGATTCTATACCAGTGATTCTAGAATACATTCGCGTTACGATCGTTTTATATTTATTTATCCGATAACGGACGAAAGTTTGAAAATAAATGAATCAGAATATATTCGAATGAAAATATGGAATAATTCAACTAAAAAGTGGATCATGTTGCGGTAAGTAATTTCGGTTATTAAATGTTATTTAATGCGGCCCCAGGAAATAGTAATCCACAATTTTTTAAACAACCCAATGGATTATTTGAACCGTTTTGTTATTTTACGCGTGATCGAGACGATTTCTATTGTCCCGCATGCATCATCAGTTGGAATACAATTTCTTCGTTGGAGGAGAAACAACGCGAAATCGACAATTATTTCCGCGTTTGAAGTCAAAGCGGCATTCGGGCGCGTCCACTTAAGAGCCCGGGCCGTCTCTTGTTTGCCAGGGCCACTCAATACCGTCGGCATTGTTTGCGATAATCGTCGTTCGCATTCGCGGCATCAACCATAATCCACAGACTCGCCGAACGTTGGCGCAGGGACTCTGTTCTGGTTAAATTATGGCCGTGTAATTAAGATGCGAGTGGATTGTTTCATCTGGACCGACCGCTCGGGTTAACTTATGTTCGAACGGTCAGTAATATTCGACCGTTCCGACTCCAGAGAGATCGTCACAAACGCGATGGTCGACATTTCCGCAATCGATAATTTTCTGCAAGTGTATTGCGTCGTAGTGGTCCACGAAATATAGGAGTTGGATCGCAGAGGTCGACGAGGACCGGACAGTGCGCACGACAGAGACGGAACGCGTCACGTGACTGGGCGGGGCAGAAGCGGTGGGGAATAGCGCGGTAAAAGGGGAAATTAGAGTGGGGGAACAAGTCTTGATCTGGCGACACTGTGGTTCACACAACAGAACCGTGTCCCGTATACTTCGGACGTTAGGGACGTTAGTATACTTTGCGCACCTCTAGTTTAAGGCAAAAATAACCGGGCTTGAATGCCCCCTGTCCTAGATTAATGGTTTCTCAGATGGTAGGCTTGCTTGGCGATCGAATGTCTCGGAACGTGCCAACGCTAACGAAATTGGCAGTTTAATACTTTGTGTTCGACATCCGTGGACTTATCGACAGTTTCGTCATGCTCGGGACAAACCGTTTATACGTACACGGCGAATGAAGGACAAAGCCGTGATCATCCACGAGCCACGAGTACGGGCAAGTTCTTCCTCTCAATCTCGGTCCAATCGGGCCGACGCGACACGACACGACGCGACGCGACGCGGTGCGGCGCGACGAGAGAGCGGATCGAAGGAATGAATTGTTCGGTTAACGATCGTCGGTCGCTGGATCCCCGGGAGGACAGGGAAACTCCATTCGATCCGGGCCACGAGAGTGCGTTCACCACTCGACGCGGACCGCGGTTGCGTTTACGCGTAGCCCCTCGTTACACCCGGTCGGCAATCAGACTATGGCTGTGGTCGAGTCAGGTGAGCGAAGGGAGGGAACAAAAAAAAATACAGCTGGGGAAAAAGAGCCGGTAGAAACAGGTGGGAGGGGTAGAGGGCCGCGGGGAGGGGATAAAGTGCAGATTGCACGTCGGGAAAAGCAGTCGCGCATCAAAGAGCGATTAACCCCCACCCCCCCCCTCTCGTCGTCGTCGGCGCAAAAGGAAATCCGTCGTTTCGGCGAGTCGCAAAACGGGGAAAGGGAGATCGTTCTATATTTCCTTTCCCCACCCCCTCTTTCATTTTGTTTCGATCGGCTCGTCGATCCCACGGCCGCAGGATCCCTCGATCGCGATTGAAAACTGACGAAGTATTCTGGCGTTGTTGCATCACCGATATTGTTTCATCGTCCCGGCAGGAATTCCGCGTGAATCGCACGATCGTCGCGGAAATTGGCGCTCGTCGAACGGCCGTGTGAAATTGTCGAGTGGGTGTGTTGATTATATGGAACTCGGTGAAACTTGGAATGTACCTTTTTTTTCTTTTATCGGTCTCGCACCGATACACCCGAACCGTATTATGTTACACTCCGCGGCGTCCTTTTCTACCCTTTTTCGATATTTGTCCCTGGCTAGACCCGTGTTGTGGGCTTATATCGAGAAAACACTGCAACTGTATTTGAATTCACACGATTCCCTATAATTTACGATATTGCTCATTACAGAAATAGATCGGAACCAAAGAAAAACAATTATAGAAGGTATTCGATTCCAAGAAAGTATTATAAAAATGTGAAATGTTCAGGAGCGTAAATCCAGGACAAGAATAAATTTCGTTTTCCATGTTGTTTAAGCCATTGGATGGGCAACGATGCAACGACTCTATCAGATTAGGATATTATGCGTGATGGCACAGTCGTTAGTGGAACTACGTTGCGACGCGTTAGCAGGGGCTCGACGGAGAGATCGGTTGGCAGCAGGAAGCTACAGATGTTCACATGTAATTAGGTAAAATCAGCATGATCCGCAATGAAGCATGTTGTTTTATCCGTGCATTAATTAGCTCGCTGAAGGCGGATGCTCTGGGTTGAACTCGGCATACAAATGCGGGTCCACTTTAACCCGTAGTACTATTTCTGTTGTGACACGCAGATTTTACGGTGGAGGATCTTGTGTGCACTTCCGATTACATAAGACGGGCACAAGTTGTGGTAACTATAACTAAAGTGCAAATAAAACGATCACAGCTTTTCTGCATTTCAGTTTGACCTTGAATGATCTTCATAGGTCATTGAACTCGTCTTAAAACGCACTGTTTGGATAAAAAGGAGGAAGTTGACCTCCACCTCACCTTGGAGTGTCCTTCACCGAGAAAAATAAAAGTCCCACCACCCGATGTCCCCTTATTTTTTCAATATTTTATATTCGTCTACAACGCTTTGCGATTTCCACCCTGTATAGGTAAAGCAGTTAAATAACAGATTCCTGTTCATTTAATAATTTATTCGCGATACTGTTTATAGGGCACGACCTAAGCAACCACACCCTAATTAATGTCAAGTATCGGAAATTTTAATCGCGGCCTTGCAACCCGTTCTACATTTCCGCCGCAACTATTATTCGAAACGTTCGCGAGTCGACCAGCTGCAATTAATTTCGAGCCGAGGAACAGCGAAACCGAGATAATTTCGGGGTAGTCGGCTAGCAGCAGGGAGCTAAGTTCGAAGACAGTGGCAAGCGTCGTGTCGGTCTGCCACCCCGAGAAATAGCTAACCGTTCCTCAAGGCGGCGGAATCACCGCGACATAGAGACTCGAACGGACGCGTCAGGAGGTTATACGTGATGTCCCCGGCCATTATCGTAATGACATAATGACGTGATATTATGGGGTACATTATGGGCATCGATCGTTTGCTGTCTGTAATTAGAGGCGAATGCAATCCTACACGTAGAGTTAGAATATGATTATTATCACCAGTTCGCGGTGTTATAGTGTAACTGAGCGCGCGCGACCACGCGATATTATACATTGTAGCTGCGTGCGATAATGCAGTAACAGTCACAGGTGGGAGTTCGAATTCCATTTACGTAGCTAGATGAGCCGACGAAAAATAAGCAAACCTTGATCTTCAACTCTCTGGGTGTGACGATCTCTACGCAAAATAAACAATAATTTTTAAATCACGAGCACGTTCACGCAATCCTGTATCTTGACGCGTGGAAAATAAAGGCTGCGTTTCCCGGTATCTAGGACGATATATCCGCGAGAAGAGTTTTCCCGAGGATCGGAGCGCCGATCTCGAAGTAGTTTTATTTATACCGGTAAAAGGCATAATGCTGCGATCCGTTCGATGTCTTCCGCCATCGCTGACGTCTCCGTTCCCCTCGCCCCGCGTTCGTCGTGAATAATACAGCCACCCTGCTGGAACTTCTGTTTACTTGACGGAATCTCCAGGGATTTCCGATTCCGTGGCCCTTGGCGATGCTTGGCCCGTGTTCACCATTCTTACGTTCGAAAATTGCAAGAAACTTTCGTTGCAATCGTTGTTATCCTGCTGCAAAATTAACTGTTCACTGGACGCGAAGGGGTTCGAGTTCTCGATATATGTCGCTAAGGCCTGGATGGTAAACGTCGCGGAGTTATCCCCACCAGCGCGGGGTCTACTCCGTCAGGGGCCCCGAAGCTCGAGAGGCCCCGGACGCCGAGAAGTGTAAACACAATTTTGGAACGCTAATTATTCTGTACAATCGATTAGTTGCACTGTTTGTTACTTGTTTCGGGGAACGGGAAATTATTTATGCGCGAAGCTCGGTTTGTTCTTTCCCCCGTCGTCTGTCGACGGTCAAATAAGGTTTACATGCGTGTAGGCGACATGCCAATTTAGAATTCATTCTGTGTGCCGTGATGTCGACCACGGTCGACCAAATCCAGCTGCGAAGTCGTCATCCGATCGATTCGCGCCGTTCCAATCGCACGCTTTCAAATACAGCAGTGTTAATCGCCTTTGCCGAACCGTGACTAGTTTCACCATTTTTCCATTGATACGACAAAAAATCTTCGAGCAAACGGCAATGCGCCGATACAAAACGATCGCGAGCATATATACCCGGTGGCAGTTCGCCGGAATGGGCTTCGAATGAACTCGGGTTTTCCAACTCGGCGTATAAACTCCGGGCGGTATTGCAAAACCTGCCATCCGATTTCGATGATTTTTTGATATGTTATAAATCTCGGCGTTTTGAATAACTTTCTCCTTCGCGTACTAGTGGCGGTCTCGCTCGGTTACCGAGATATTCGCGGAAAACTGTCGGTACTACTGTGAAGGTCGTCTGAAGGTCATATTTTAGATTTTACTCACAGTAATGTTTTTCTTTTTAAATGGAATCGCCACTTTTTGTATCATTTTGTATCGATAGAATCTTACCTACCCTTCCAGATTGTTATAAATTGTTGATTAATCACGGAGACAAGATTTTTCTTCTGAAAAAAAAGATACCAGCCCGCTTCGCATCGGCTTGATTCATTTTCCGCGGCGCATTGTTTTTGCCTTGTACTTGGCAACCAGTTCACGCCTGCGGTGTTTCCCGTCCGCAGTCTTTGTCAGTAAAATGTCGTTTCCTGCTGCTGGCACGAGCAATTAACCAATTTACATGTCGAAGCAGCTAATGACTCCACGAGCGGCGGGCTCTCTAATACGAGTCGTTTCGTCCCTTTATTATTTTGGCTCGGAGTCTTAGGTGACGTTGCGTGCTTTGCTTCAATTTCCAACGAGAGGACCCCGACGTTCAACGAAATTACAGACACTTTTGCTTCGTACCGTGTTAACGGCTCGTAAACTCGGCAACTTTGAACCGAAAGCTGCCTGTCCACGGCGAAAGAAATAGTTTCCGTTCAAAATCGGGCTTTTTTTATTAGCTGGGTCGCGCCTACTTCCACAAAGCTTCGAGCACTCCGTTCAAATCGAGGTGAAAAAAGAAATCACTTGTACATAAAACCGAATATAATATAGTTTCACTTTTTGGGCTGAACTTCACCTTGGCAATCCAGAAATTTTTAGCTTTTTTTAATATAATCCTGTAGATTTTTACGAGAAAATGCCAAAAATCCAAGTTTTAATGTTAGGAATCCTCTGATTCAAAAGTTACACGCGGGTAAAGTTGAGGTTGAAAAAATATAGTAAAGGATGCGTTAAAAGAGTGTACAACGTTTAGTCTCGAAGCTTAAACACATTAAGTGCTTGGAATTTAATTAAACATCGATCCGTTTAACCGTTAATGCTCGCTTCGACGAGTATGCTCGATTGCTATAACGGACACATAAACTGGAATCTCGCAATACGGTCTATTTTCGGTGAAATATCGCCGCTCGTAAACCGAAAATGGCGCGGAAGTCTGTGAGAATCTTACGGCGTCCTTATGCAAAGCTGCACCGTGTATTATGTGTGCATTTACGATGACTGCGAGCTGGAATAGGAAAGAAATCTGCCTCCGCGCAAGGAACGATACTTCTGTCACGGAATATTGGTTCCCCTGATACGAAGGTTACTTCAAAACAAGTAGAACATGGCGTTTCTATCGTGTGTCAAGAGACGAGACTTCGATACACGGGTCCATTTGAAATATTGAACTTGCATATGGCTTTTGCAGTGCACGGAAAACAAAAACCGATAAGAAGTCGCCCAGTTTCACAACTCGACAGCGTATTTCATGCATTTATAATAAAACCGAATAAACGATTCGCAAAACAGTGAAAACATTAGAGGATAGCGAGAGATAAATGGGATGTCTTATAATTTTGTCGACCGGCCATGTTACGGTGGTTTACCGTACTTCGGCATAATCGATCAAGTAGTTAAGGCTCGGTTGTTAGGCTGCAGGTACTCGCATTTTAAAGCAGAAAGTCGCAGAGTGCAGCGATGGACGACAATCTGCGCCGGCGGCGTTATCACTTTAATAATTAATAGAGAGCGTGGCAAACAATGTAGGAAACGCGTCTGCCCGAAATATCGGCGTCGACGCCAAAACCTCGTCACGATCGCCGCGACAATGGACATCCGTCCGGCTCATGGAGATTTATCACGTCGTTCCCCGACGAGCATTGGGTTGGAGGATCAAACGAGCCACGAAATATGGGTTTGGTGTTCAGGAAGCCCTGCGAAATTCGATACGATGGAAATCACGGGAGACGGACGATCTTCCTAAACAAAATATTAAGTCATTGTACAAAATAAATCGCCTTTCTACGTTGCTCCGAACTTACAAATATCTCCCATTACGAATTTCTACGAAAAAAGAACGATAGAAGCTCAACTTTCTTTCACAAGAATGGAAGTCGGTAAGGTAGAAAATGTTATGTCGGTATGGTAGAAAATGACAATTAAATGGTAAACAATTTTTCTTCGTGTCGCCAAAAATCCTTTCGGGAAACGTGTTTTTACTGCAAAATGAGACTACGTGCAAAATTTGGGTTCGATTCGACTCGACCGATTTTCGTAACTTTAACGGCCCGGCAAGGGGCTAATTTTTGCCAGCATTGCCAACGGTGTCTCAGACATTCGGACCGATTCAAATGGACCACCCTGTATGGAAAAAGTCCTGCCGCACATATTCAATCCCGTCGTCCCTCCTCGAGGAAGCCACCCTCTCATTCTCTGACGGTGTCACGATTCACGCCACGCTCGTATAATCGTAAGGTGGGCGAGTCGAACGAGATGGGTTACGAGCCGCGCGAACGAAAGACACGTTTCTTAATAGATAGGGGGATCGGCGTCGTGATTCTTTACGACATCACCGCGAGAGCTGCGAAGGGTTGGGATCTCCAGGCGCGGCGCGACCGAAGGGATGAACCGAAGGAAGGGATCATGCCTATACATTCACGATGGAATTCGAAATTCTGAGTGCTGTTCGCGAGTAAATACCGTCGCCCGAGTTTCTCCATTATATGGGTTTAAAACGATTTTTCTCCCGTTTCCGCCCTCTCTCCACGTCAACCCCTCCACCCCTCCACCCCGCCCGGACCACCCCCTTTTCTCCCGTTGCTTTCGCTAAATCGACCGCTTCGAGCGAAAACGTGTTCATCGAACGCGCGTGGGTTTTCGCTCCCCGAAACCGAGTCTTTGTGGGCACAGTAGACAGTCTTTTGATAGAATTTTCGGGGATCGAAATTCGGTTGCGGATTCGCTGAATCGAAACTAGGTTGGGGAAGCCTCCGCGGAAAAAAATGCCGTAGAATTGGTTTAAATAAATTGCACCGATACATTTGGCTAACGCACTGTTGTATTCAGCGATCGACAAAAGCACAGTAGTTCCGTTTCAAAAAGTGTCAAACCTCGTAACATTCCCCAGCAATCAACGCAGGAAGATCTCCTAAATACTTTTGAGGAAGACATATCTCACTGAAGCTATGTATGTCGTGTGCAGCCAGCTTTGGAGCTAGTCAGGGAAAAAAAAGGAGGAACCGCGTACGCCTGGGACAAATTTTGAACGTTTCCGTCGGATTTATTGCCGTGTCCAGGGATTCCCACTTTAGAGACGATTCTTTTCGCGGCTTATCCTGACAGGACAACGTTTTATTGTCAACAGGGTTTTTCCTTGACGGTCGTCTCCGTACAAACCTTCGCTACGGTTCTCATTGTTGCAAGCGAGGAACGACCGGTTCGTAAAAAGGACAAAGAAATAGGGACTATACGTCAGAAATGCAGAACGCTGCGTTCTCGCGCTTGTTGCCTCTGAAAAGGCTATAATTAAGCTTGCAAAATGGCGACAAAGGTGAATCTGCAGCGACTCTGGTTTCGTAAAAGGTTACGCTGTACAATTTGAATTGCAAAAGTAGGAAGGTTATGTGGCAAGTGAAGACGTTTTAAACGATAAGGTGGGAGAAAATTTAAGGGGTGGTTCTCCAAGACAATATAAGAGGAAAATGAAGAACAAAAAAATGGCGATTTCGGCTTCAGTTTTTAGTTATTATCACTGAAAAATTCGCCTAATGTGCGGCAACCCGGCCAACAGAGTTGCTTACGTCATAAAGGCGCGCGCCGGTTGCGTATCGAAGGGGCTTCTCGTTCCACCCAATGGTTAGGCTTGGAGTCACACACTTCAGCCAATAATTCGGCTAGAAAATGAGTGTGGAATGAACCAATCGGACGGTTCACACCCGCATTCCTGCCAGGTGACTTCTTCTGTCACACGCCTGTATGACGTCAGCAACGTAAACCTGTGTTGGTCGGGTTGCCGCGTTTTAGGCGGATTTGAAGTTGCTAAAATCTAAGAAATGAGGCCGAAATCACAATTTTTTTATTCTTCATTTTCGTCTTATATTGTCATGGAGAACCACCCCGTAAATTTTCTCTGACCTGTAGTCGAACACGCTGTGTAGTGGTTTTAGTTTAGCAAATTCAATTATCATATTATTAGAATTATGAAAATAATCTCTGTGGTAGCTGAATACAATGGTAACGGAATGCACGTTCGGCAAGGAGCATCAATGGCAAGTATCGAAAATTTGTTTATCTTTCTGCCGGAAGGAACACGAGTTTTAAAGATTTATTGCTCTGCCATGAAAGCGGATTTTTACGGAAGCGCGATACATTTTTCCTCGCTAAAATGAAATACTTTCGGTAGTTCGTTTTATTCATAGCGAGACGACGGTTGTCCTAATAGTATTATTTTATTCTTTGATCGTAAATACTACGCGATCGAATTGTTGTAGTTCGATAGCACAATCAAACTATTTTCCAACGAACCGATTCAATTAGAATTGTTTCGTATTTCATTTTACTTGCCATTGAACTGTGATTCGACCATTTCGTTTCTTAATGTATTCAGTTATCGGAGTTACTGGAGGTAACATTTTATTATTGTATTATCGGTAAAATAGTTGGTCTCGTTGTTGTTGTTGTACAACGAAAGCTTCGAGCTTGTTTTGAAACGGTACATTCGAAAATGAAAACAGCCGGACATTTGTGTAAAAGTGGAAGTTCCAGCAGACCGGGAGTATTTAATAAACAAATGGAGAGTGTTGACATACTTCTCCGGCTCTGCTTAAAAACTGTGGTACAGATTGGAAATCTGAAAGTTGCTGGAGCAAAACTTGAAGAGTTTTTCTTTTTTCACCAAATAAATTCTCACGAATTACTAAAGTCAATTGGTCAGTACTACACTTCGGGTTTTATGAATTCGCGATGAAAACGAGACGGTAGGATTAATTTTTTGGCATTCTCGAGCGGAAGCGCATCGTCGATCCTTTCGCAATTGTTCGCCGGCAGTTTGCAACGGGTCGTAATGAGGTTCGCTCTAGGAACGCCTACGGAATCGGTCGCTAACTGTGTTGGGATCTTCGTTATTCTTGAGACTCCCGTTGTTCCGCGAGTCTTGACGGTTCCTGCAGAAATTCTGGTGGCGAACCACTCGCGACAATGGACGACCGTTTGTCTGCGGATACTTTCCAGTTCTCTCGTTTTTCTTTTCTTCCTCTTTTTTTCTTTATTTTTCGCTTATTTTCCCGTCATCCTCTTTCGCATCCTCCCTCCTCTCATTCCTTCATCTCTCTCTCTCT
>CM052114.1:455776-472315 GCA_028454245.1 Halictus quadricinctus | reverse complement strand
CGACGTTCTGCATGTTTCCTCAAGGAATTTTTAGAGGCGGATTCTTCGCGCCCGTGTCCCATGAATCGTCTACGAATTTTTCACTCCCTTCGACCTCGTTCGTGTAACCCGGCTTCCACCGTGAACACCGCCGATGGATTTTTCACGCTAACGTTTCACCGGTCGATACAGAAATTTCTGTGTTGCATTGTACGTTGCAGTGTGTCTAAGCTTCACCTTATTTTATTTTATTTTAACAATGTCCATGCATTTCTCGTAGTTATTACCTGTGTACTTTGTGGAGTTGATCGGCTTAACTTCCTGAGAAATTCAATTGTACAGTCCCGAATGTTATCGCGGCTTAAATATCGGAAGATCGCTGCGAACAGGTTGCTGCTCTTTGTCTCGTTCCCTATCGGTAAAAGCCTATTTTATCTGCGTAAAGCTGATTAGTTTTTCTCTTTGAAGTTTCAAAAATATCTTGAGTGTAATTTTGGTGAACTTTGCTGCAAACATCGAGATTTTTTAACTGACCGCTGTTTCAATAAGAGATTCGATTCACCTTTTGTTCTCTGGCCTGCAAATGTTTTCGGTTTGTGCTTCCGCTATCTTTAATATCGGAATTTCATTTTTCCCTCTGCTCTTCTTTATGGCGTGCGCGTTAATCCTGGTATTTCGTTTCTTTTAATTACACCGGCTTCCTGATACTGCGCATTCGTCGAATTTGTTCGTTCGTTCGTTCGTTCGTTCGTTCGTGCGCCTTCCATTTTATGTCTCGCGAACTTTTCCGAATAACATTTAAAACGGCAGAACGAGAAAGAATAATTAACAGAAGAAACTTTCGCCGATATAAAAGTGAGTTACAGCTGGAACTGCAAATAACTGGACTCGCGCTGTTAAGTCGAGCTTTGTCTTCCGCGAGTTCGGTGGAAACTTTTATTAGACAGTATTTCATTTTGATTAACGATTTTCGGGTCGATTTAAACGCCATCAAGATGTCGCCTTCGTCATCCCCTCCCCCGCTCTCACAGGTACTCGAGCAATTCGTAAATAAGGTGGACATCTTTATTCTCAAAGGGATTTCTTAATGGGCCTCTCGAGAGGATCCTGCGTCGGGAACACGGAATAATTTAACGGCCGCAAGGACTCGAAGCTAGCCGTGGATATCCGTTTCAAGGCACCGCTTAAACGATCTATAACGTGGTGCGAAATCATTCCCCGATAGTCTACCGATCGTACATTTTCGCCAAAAATCCTTTTGGGAAACATGTTTTTAATGCAAAAGGAATCTATCCACCAAATTTCAGCTGAATCGGATTGGACCAATTTTCTGAACTTTAGCCTTCGATTTGATTAATTTTTGTAATCTCTTTCGCAAAGCACAGAACGTGAAATTTTGCAAATCGGATTGCTGATTTCTCGCATATTGGACAGTGATCGAAAAACGAACCGTGGAAGAAAACGCGCATGTAAGAAAAAAGTTATTGGAGAGATTTCAGCGAGAAAGCTGACCGAACGGCCTCACCCTTTTCCTCGTCGGCTTTTCGAATCAGGGACGCGATTGTTGACCGATCCGTCGAAGTGGATAAAGATAAGGAAGAAACGATTCAGTGCGGATTCCGTGTTGCGGATGTTCCGCAGCAGGGTTCCACTTGTTTTTCTCGTCCGCGGCGTTCCACCTGACTGTTACGTCATGAATTACAGTTGGCTGACTGCTATCAAAATCCTGGTCTCTGATATCACGGTGAAATCGAACAACTTCTTCCCATCACCGAGGTCCAATTTTTACGAGAAATAATCTATCATTTGAGCCAATGTTCAGGGGCAAAATATTTTGATTCGGATGATATTATAAAAATTGAAGATTACACGAAATTTCTATAAATTTTCTGGGGCATCCGGATACTTGTGGAAGGGAGTGTACGTTCGTTCCTCTTTACTGTTGAACATTCTTTTATACTCCCGAAAGGTTTTTACCATTATGTTTATAAGCTGTGAGAGGGGTTTAGGAGAAATGCCTCTTCCGTGAATTCTAGGTAATTGATAGGATCACGTATTGGTTCGAGGAGCCTCCATTTACTGCGTCTTTTCTTCGGTTTCCCTCCATCCGATCATGTTCTGAAATCCAGCTACATTATCCATATTGATAACAATTATCTTGAGTGAGTTTTTGTGCTCTGGAGACGCTTGTATCGATTCCTCCTGGGGCTAGTAGCTAGCAATTACCTCATGGGCTTTTTAGAACGACAATAGGAAGACTCTTTTTCTTTGCGAAAAATGCTTCAGACCGTCCCGCGTACGCTGTTCCAAGTTTGAACAATATTTTACCGATTCTACCACTAAAATTACTGCACAATAGGCTAAGGGACCCAATCACTGTGCCTGTATTAATTATACTTATTTTTTTCTTGTTTTGCACAAAAATCCGCAGTCTAGTCATCACACGTTCAGCGTAGAACATTCGTTGTAATAGTTTTGAGCGTGTTGCAATCACGTGTATTTATGGCGTCGACCTACATATCGCGAGGACCATTTAAACGCGAAGAATAAATAACGCTAAGCGTGTCGCGGAGATTTAATTAATTCTCATGATTGCTATAACGCGTGTGCCATAACTGTAAACTCGATCCATCGCACAGAATACAGAACATCCACCGCGGCCATATTTATCTTCCGGAAATGCAATATTGATTCAGCGGAATGAACTACAATTGTTTGTCCCGTATTCTGTTTTCGGTTTACGGTATTTTTTGCAATAGAGCTTGATCGACACAAAAACTACTGACGATGCAACTGTTTTTATGCCTTTACCATTTATTAAACACGTATTGAATCAATGTATTATTTCTAGTTGATAAATGTGATGAAATGGTCCCTCGGTCTAGTTGTAACGATAGACGGTTGTTGTTGTCTTCGATTAAATACTTTTTTTCCAGAGGTGTTTACAATTCATGGAACGCTGCACGCGTTAACTTTTTATGGGAGCATCAGTTCCTGAAAACACTAACCACGTGTCATCGTTTATTGCTGTTGCTGTCACTTTTACTTGTTTACCACCGCGCGGACGTTGTAAAGTTGGCCCTTTGACCCTTTCCCTTCTTTATCGTCGCGTAAAACGGAAATCCTGTCGACACATTTAATCGGAGCACGTAAGACGCAGAGTCTTGTAGTATTTGTCCCGGCGCTGTTTAATTCGAAGGTATCGAAAACCTGTTCAAGAACATCGCCGATTCGAATTGTTATCTCCGAAATAAAAGAACGTTTATTGGATCGGATCCGTTTCCCGGTTTGATCGAAACGCTTCGAACAGTAGCGTCGTCTGAATAGAACTCGTTTAGTTCGTGCTCTCCTCGGTCGCCGAATTATAAACTGGTCCGAAGAGGTACTTACAGGTTATCGCGACCATTTCCGCAGCCACTGGATTGATTCTCTTTCCGGATTCTCTGATTTGAATTAAAAGCACTGCGCTATCATCATATCGTTATCGTGAACTTGATGGCTGACGTTTATGGACGCGTAGCATTGCTCTTCGGTAGCAGAGCTGTCTTTTAACGTGGTGGGAATCACTCGTTTTGGATTCCCCGCCCTCCCTGGGGGAGGGGGGAGAGGAGGGGATATGTGGGCCTCCTCCGAAGGTATACCCACTAACTCCTCCAAGGTGAACTTCCTGAGCTAACGGGAGGCAGCGAGGAGGAGGCTCGGGGAGACACCACCCGGGGGGAGGACAACGTCCCCCACCGTAGGGTTGTTTAAATTCATAAAATTTGCCAAAATGGAAAGCAATTTCAGTTTCTGAGGTTTTGAGAAAATTGTCTTGAATTTTTTGGAATAGTCTAGTTTCTAAGAACTGGGCTCCCATTTTGTTCGACGCAACGTCGAACGCATTTTCTCGGTGAGGGGCAGTTAATGGCTTGACTGCAGCCCCCGGACTACATACATAGATGGGATTCCGTAGATTTACGAGGCGACAGCTTTTACAGCAGCATTTCGGGGATTCGTAGTTTTACGCGCAACATCCGGACGATTTCACGCGGGGAAATCATGTCTCTATTTCGAACTGACAGCTTGTCGATCGGTGTCAAAAAGCCACGGCCAGGGCGGCTAAAAGCTGGCGAATGTAATTGCCATATTTTAATCACCAAGAAGTTTTCCAGTTCTGTTTAAGAAATATCAGTCAATGATATTTATTGCGAGTGACTGTTATCGAAATTTTCGGTTACGCTTGAAAACTTTTTAACAAGTTTTACACAGACAAAATATTCTTTCTTCTGTTACAGCCTACCATTTTCGGCACCGTGACGACAGAACCCAGCTTAAACCCAAAGGAAGGCAACAGTCGAAGGGTGAGTGGTGGAAAATTAATATAAATCATGTTTGAACATTTTTTTAAATATAGTAGAGCATTGTGGAATTGTTAGAGATGCAAAGTTCTAAGAGAACCCCGTGTTTTAACCGGAGTTCCAGCTCGAATTTTGCATAAAATACACTGGCTTGTTTCTTGAAGCTAAGGAAAGTTTAACGTTTAAGGGAGAGAGCGTGTATCTAATGATCCATTTTTTCGGGAAAGATACAGCGCGGGTGCACGGAAATTTTGGTTTTACCCGCGGTACCTGTCCCGGGGGACTCTTCCCCGAGTCTTAATGAGTAAAAATTGCTGCTAAGTCGCTGTTCCCCTCTACCATGAAATGCCCGAAGATAGAGCGTTCAAGCGGTCTAATTAAAAGTAACTGCGGTACCAAGCAAGTCGTTCAGCCCTAAAACCCTTGCCGCGGAGGGACTTTAACCTGCAAAGTCGCGAAGACCGTGTCCGCTTTACGCCTTGCATAAATTCCTCATAATTGCGAAATCATGCAGAATATTGCAGTCCCCAGAGCTCTGCGCCGCTCTAAAAAACGAAATGTTCATTTCCGCGAGAAACTTTTCATCATTTCAATGCACTTTCAGACATTTCAAGCCGAATAGAAGCCCTGAGCAGGCAAACTGTCGCTAATAAAGTAATTCGGAAATTATTGCTACATACGCAATTACTTAATAGAAAATTTGTATACCGATGAAGACAACTGTTGGTGAATTTAATAGTAGTATACAGGGTGTCTCACTTGAAACGGACTATGACGAGCCGTGACAACCGATTAATAGGATACCGGTCGGTAAGCGTCGGTAATAATTCCAATACAATAGTAATTCAATACAATCGTTTTTAAAGAATCACTACGTATCTGTAACAGTTGGTACAAATACTGTGTTTACCTACCTCGTCGACTGTTATCACTGACCACTTATCTGTTGGCCATCGCGGATTCTTACCGAGGTAAATATTGGTTCAATTTGTGAAGACATATAGACACATCAAACGGGAATACGCGATCGGAACAGCATGGTATTACGAGGCTAGTATTTTAGATGGAGTTTTTTCTTCTTCCGCTGCAATTGTAAACGTTGTTGTCTTATTCCTTGGACCGCAGCCCCGGGAAACTGAAAATATTATGTTTCATTGGTTCAATTTACTCGAAAGCGATCGTTTCACCTACAGAATACGTACTTGTTTTTTCTTTTCAGAGAAAGATAGATGCCAACAATTTTTATTTTTATCTCTGATATGAAACAGCGAATGAAGAATGTTTGCGTCAATTTTGCTCCCGAACGTAATGGCGGAGAATCGTTCAGAAAGAAACTGGTCCGGGAACGCAAGGCGAAAACGCGATAGCTCGCATACATGCATAGATTTCGATGGTCTGGTAATTCCATTGTATGAGAGAAAATATTCTCCGGTAGGTTTCAGCCATTTCGGAAAAAAACAGACCCCGCTCGGCGGATCGAGAATTTTTCGGAGACGCGTCGTGTCGTTTCGCCGTGCGATCACATAAATACAAACAAACCGAAGTGAAAATTCATCGTAAACGTTCCGTGTCGGCTGGATAGAAGTTCAGCTGATCGAATAAATTCATGAATCTTAGATGCTGGCTGGGAAAACGGGCGGCGGGTCCCCGAAACGTATCACAATCCCCGTGGCTCGACACGGTCGGACTCGAATCGATTCCAATGAATATTTAATTCATGATGCCCGATAAACGCCACGCTTCCACGTGGTTGATGTTTCCTGCCATGTCGAAATTTTTTTGCTCGTATAGAGTGTAATAAAGAAGGGGGCTGCGAAATGGGAACGTTAAGGAAAAGTTCGTTCAAGACGTTATATTGGATTCACGCATAAGTTTCAAGCTTATCTTTCAAGCGTGATTTCGTCATTGACATAAACATTTCTGCTTCAAGCGCAAGCTCAGATGTTGCATATAGCCACATTTTGCATTTGCATTAAAAGCTTGTTTCCCAAAAGAATTTTTGGCGACTCGAAAAAAAAATTCTGTATCATATTGGTATGGATTTCTGCCTTACCGACATAACATTTTCTACCTTACCGGCACAACGCTTGGATTAGTTTCTGAACCCGTGCTTTACGCACGGGTTGGGTCGTTAAGAATCCTTTTGGGAAACAATATTTTTGTTGACTTGACCGATTTTCGGAACTTCATTATTTTGTTTTTGCGGTCCAGACGTGCAGAATCGCGCTATAGTGGTGGCGAAAATTCGCCATACCAAGTGAAGAAGTAGAGCGAAGTGATCGAACGACTTCCGATAGGGATAAAGGGGTAAATACGCGTGACGCGGCCCACGTAATGGATGTTAGCGTTTCGGAATGAGCGGCGGATCGTTTTGGATTTACATGTTCGCACAGCGTGATTACGTCCGCGGGACGACAACACGCCGCGTAGCAGATTTTGCCGCGATACGTTTACCGAAATGGAAGAGCAAGCACTCTGCCGCTTGCACGGTCATTGCCGTGTACCGGGGATTAATACGTGAGCCGCGAGAGTAATTTTCGTTGGATTCGCTAAACGTATCGCCGATTCAATAGAATTCCCGATCGACGCGAGCCACCCCACCGGCTGAAAAAGTTACGCTCTGTCAAGAGCATTTTTTTTTATTCCCATATCATGCACCTCCGCGCCAACAGGAAGCAAAATGTTCCTATTAGAGAGTAGATTGCTTTTTTCCTAGTGGATAGTTTTTTCGCCAGTATCTTCTAACCGTTGCGCGCCTTTACGATGTAAGCAACGTACGCCTCTGTTGGCCGGATTGCCGCATTTCAGGCTGATTTTTAATTGATAATGACTAGAAAATGAAGCCGAAATCGCGATTTTTTTATTCTTCATTTTCCTCTTATATTGTCTCGGAGAACCACCCCTTAAATTTTCTCCCGCCTGTGATCGAACACCCTGTATAATAAAACCAAGTTTAGTCACTCTAACTGCTCGGTACTTCTAGTAGTAAATCTCTGAAACTTTAATTTTGTAGTTCTAGAACGTGGCTGGGCACGCTCACGGAAAGTTGGTGGGGGAAGCAAGCGTTCGAGGGGCCCACGCGTGAGGTAGACGTCGTGTAGCACTCTAACGGAGTGAATAAATTGCAAAGATTCATAATTTAGGCGCACGAGATAGGGGACCCACAAACTTGGCAATTCAAACTGATAATGAGCGGCCCTCATGCTGCAATGGACCAAATGATCTAAGTTTATAGGAATAGTTGGTAGAGGAACTTCTCGTGATCGCGCGCTAGTTCAATTCCAATGACACGATCACGATTCTCGGATAGGTCCGATTTGGCGCTTCGTGACCCGAATTTATTAATTCCTAACTTTTGAATTCAAGTCAACTTAAAGGTTTTTTTGTGCTAAACAAAATAGGTCTCACAATTTTTCTAACGATTTGCATAGTTTTTCTTTTCTGCTCTAGCTGATTGAAAATTCCTTTTCAATATTGATGTAATCCCGTGCCAGTAGCTTTAACGTTAAAATCGCGTAGAAAATGGAAAAATCAACACGATATCCGGCGAATGATTTTCACGTTGCATTTATCGGGCTAAATATTGCTGGAGCAGCTAAGCGCAGCGTCGCTTTATTTTTCCGTTGTGCTTCCGTTCGCTAAATATCGAATTGCCTATTGCAGATTCAATTTGGTTTAGGTGCACTTTTGACCTCCTTACCCGGCGGCTATGCCGTTTACTATTCTTTCTTCAACTTCTCCAGCATATAAGTGCAACGGGGGTGGTTCAGCATCTCGTATTCGTCGTAAGATAATCCCAAAGCCGAGACGAGTTGCGCTTTCAGTCGAAACTGCGCAAACTGTTTTCCTGGGAATAGCGGAAAATGAAATAAGGTCGTGTTACATACACATCGAGGAAACGAACGAGGAACAGGAAATGCACGGGGCGAGAGGGTGGGGGATCGAGGTCTAAATTCAGTTTTAATCGACGATCAAATTACAATTCCGCCGCAATTCCCGATTCATCTGCAGAAACAGAGTTTCAACAAATCCGTTGATACCGGCGGATCATTTCGAGAAAACCGTCATCGACGCGAACGGTCGTCAATCCAATTCACCGCGGGGCTCTTACCGCGGCAAAAACTCGATCCACCTCTCATTCACGATCCATGAGCGGATCGACGAGAGCCAATAGGACGGCCTGAATCCTTAATAACGACTCCTGCCACTAATAACCGCAAAAGCACGAAATTCTCGTCCAACGAGGTTGACCCAGAATCAGTAACAGGTTGGTAAACACCGGGAATATGGGCAAACAGTATGAATCAGTTTTTGGCCAGCTATCGGCGGAATCGATGCTTTGCACGATCCCTGCGATCGCGTCTATGTCTCTATATCCTGTGTGTGTACGTGTGTGTATGTGTGCGACTCCGAGCTCAGAAAATTAGAGTCGGAGTTCCGGTTCATCCTAACGAAGCAACTTGTAGAGAATTCTGCTTGCCATACGTCGGTACTTCCCGTGCATACGAAACTTGGTGTTCAATGACGATGCGAATTACGGCTGAAGAACTTCAACACCCGCGGACTATTATTATACTCTTCCCGGTAATTCTGCTGCAATTTATTTACAGGAAATAATGCCTACACAGAGTGTCTCGTTTGATCCGCTCGAATATCTTTGAAATTATTCGTCAGAAACGTATCTAGTTAATTAGGACGACCTATTCGGACAGATAAAAGCTCCAGTACTTTCGAGGGTAACACTCTGCATTCAAATCCGTTACGAACAAATGCTCTCCGACATCGAAAACAGGCGTTATTTATTGCACGACCACTTCGAAAGGTGTCGGTGTGTTCCACTTTCGCTTCCGCCGTGCGATCCACACTTAAGTGGTTAATCATGGGCAATCTGGGGACAATCCTGGTCGCATACGCCCCAGTGTAGGATGGCAGGATGCCGGGAAGCGGGCTTCAGATTGTGTCGCAGTCAACGCGTCAATCAAATATGATATCATCATTGCCCGTGGCCGCTTAGGTAGTGACAAGAAAGCACCTCCATTAACGTACTCCCGGTTTGAATAAGTACTGTGGCTTGTCGATCAAACGACTCTATGATAACGTTGCGGATAAACCAAAATCTTCTATTCTAACGGGTTACGTAACCTACAAATTTCTCAATTTCTTAAATACGTGAAACTATGCGTCTTTGAAAAATCAATATGCACATCCAGCTATGTGATTTCTCTATACTATATATGTCGCCAGGACCTGGATGATAAATGTCGCGGATTTGACTGTCAACAACGCGGGTCTTGCCAGCGTCATGTATCATCAAGGAGATATGTTTACACTCCTCGTCGCGTCCGAGGCCTCTCACGAGGTGTACCCCGCGGTAGTGGGGATAATTCCGCGACATTTATCATCCAGATCTTGGCGACATGTACAGAGAAATCGGTGTAGAGAGAAAGGCAAAGTATTAGAGCCCGTTCAGGGCAAGGGGTTGGAAGAGAAACGAGGGCGAATGGGGTGAGAAGAGATGGATGGAAACCTAAAGCATCCCCACCCCGTTTCACATTCAACCATGTGCAATATTCGTACTACGGCCTCTTCATATATTGCATCGTTGATTGCGATCATTTACGGATGACCAGGCGGTCGTTCATCTTCATTCCTGTTCTCCGAAGGTATGCTTTAAGCATTAATTGGAATGCGCTTTCCCAATTACCACCTCCTCTCGATTTCCTTCCAATTTTACTTTGATAAATTATACGGGCGTTATTAAATTTTAATTGATTTCGGGAGCCCGTTACAATTTCAAACTGCGATGCTGACAGTCCGCCGTTCTCCTGTGATTAAAATGTAAAAGTAGAGAAAATGGTGTGGAAATAAGTGGATCATAATTCAATTTGTGTCGCAACGTCGAATAAATCGTCGTGAAAAATTCTCCACAGTCGATCACGCTTTCGACTACTATTACATGTCGCTGGAAGTCGTCTGTCTAATGAGCACTGTACCGTTTGTTCTTTAAAAATAAAGATAATTAATACAGGCACGGTAATTGGGTCCGATACTGTTAAAATCGACGTGTTACAATCAAGTGTCGCCGCTTGAGGGTTATTTCCAGCAGATACTCGAAGCTGCTAATGCGAAGGGGTGAATCCGATTCCGATAGACTGTTCCATCGAGTTGTTCATCTGTCTGCTTTGAGAAACGGTGTTTCCCGGCGGGGCGAGTAATTACAAATAACCGGGCTCGTCGCAGCAACGGCCGAGACTCGACGCATGGTCGTGTGATAAATCGACTCGCGGTACCACGTCACACGGCGCGTTCTCTGTTCACGTGCAACGTTTCTACGTTCATCACCGATCGCGCGTATGATTGTGCCGTTCGTGCGCCGCTTGCACGGAACAGTACAACTAGTCGACAGTCATTTTTTAAAAATCCTCCCCGCGCGACGCCCCCGCGATCGATCGATGCAGCTGCCCAAAAAATTTGCGGCGGTTGCCATTAGTTGGCGCTGCTTCGTCTCCGCTAACGCTTTAAATAATTTTTCTATATCTAAGTTATGTCTAGTTATAAATCAAAACGAATTCGAGTTCTGCCCAAGATCGATACTTTGTCGCAATAAAATGTCGTCTAACAATGGTAGCTTAAAAAATAATCATGGACGTCCATATCGACGGAGGTGAGAGTTCACGGGAGAAGAGTTAGGAACCGTCTGCGAGCGAAAGATTCTATGAGACATGTAGAAACGCCGGTTGAAGTGCGATCGATAAGTAGCCTTTGGCGCGACAAAACATTTTCATGGAGGAGTTACTTCGCAAACGGAACTTTCTCACTGATTCGGTTCAAAAATATATTTCCCGAATTCCTCCTCGGCGGGAAAGTGCCGGGCGGTAGTGCCTTTTCTGTCTGCCCAATCGAACTTTTTACAGCTGCGCCAATTTTATGACTGTGGTTGTTCTCGATCACCTGGCCGAACACCCGAAGAGATCGGGCATGAACTGCCGATCCTTCGTTTGCACGGCGATATCCCGGTAAATCGTGAAGTATAATAAACTCGAAGGAGGACGTGGGAATCACGAGTATTCTCTATGGCTGCAGTTCCAGACTACGTGTCGTTTAAGGAAACGAAAAATATGTATGTATGTTCCATGAGGTTGTAAAAGAAGATTCACGGACCAGGGAGACCAGATTTGTTTTACGCTATGATTTATTTTCAGATAAGAAAGGCCAGTAGGAACATATTTTTTATGCCCCTCTTCGTGAAAACAGGCACGGCCAAGGAATACGCAAACTTTATGCGAAAAGAAATCGCTCAAAATACATCTATAAAACAAATTATGAAATACATAAAATAAAATTGGCAATTTTACTGTATTATCAGCAAGGCAAAACAATTCATGTGCAATTTAAACACGGTGAGTACATATGGAAGACAATTATTATAGGAGGACATTAATTGAAGCAAGTTAAGAGTTGATCACCCTATAGTTATTCGGGATCGTTAAATCCATTCGTGTTATGGTTCTAATTCTTACGTACGTCGAGTTAGGCAAAATGATAAAACCGGCGTGCCCGGCGTTGATAAGCGGCGTGAAATTTTCTGCGCAACTGGACGAACGAATTTCATTGTCCGATCTGGTGTTCGAATTTCATCATCGTCCGGCCGGTAACCGAGTTTACGCGCGATTCGCAGTTGAATTAACGGCAACAAAACCGCGGACGTATCGGTGACAAAGGTTGCCGGTTCGTCGTTCGCGGACTTGTTTGTTTCGTTCCGCCAATCGACGTTCCGCGCGCGGAACTTCCGCTTGCGGATTGGACGCGCGCGCGGCCGCAAAGACCCGCGGCCCTTACGACGTGGCAACATCGCGCCGACTGCACCGTCGCCGCTCGTCCAGGCAATTTGTCACGTCCGCCGACACGACGGCTCGCTACCAGTCCGTTTGATGACCTTTAGATTAATTACCTGTGCCACCGATGCGCACGCGAGCGGGTGTCGCGTTTCTAATGCGCGTGCTTGATCATCGGAACACTCGCAATTGCGGAGGCGCGCGATGGGCTTCGATTTGTTAAATTATCCGAGCATTAGACACTGTTCTAGTCTGAGCGATGACACTTTGTTTTGGAGCCACTGTCTGCGAAATTTTTTCTCAGTTTTGAGAGTTTCTGTGTAAGAATTTCAATTCTCTTCAAGGTGACCCCGAGATAACTGACCCAATACGGGTATGAGAAAAAAAGTACGCTGGTGGTCGCCATGATTTGAGCCGTTTTGCTTATCCGAAGTAAGGCTATTCAATTAAATCTTGTTTAGTCTATTTCTGACTATGGTCGGCAGCAAAATGCGTGTCTACCGGACAGTCGTCGTAATTTGCATCTACCCAACAGTCGTCGGTCACGGCTGCGTGAATCACTATAATCATCTTCATATTAGCTTGATGCAGATGACAACCCGAAGCAGATGTGATACCTGTAATATTGTGAACACCGGGATGAGTAGCATCTTGCTCGTTTATCATCTTTAGATTGATACACCCTGAATTCAGCGTGCACCGTGTCCGAGAGATATTGCTACCTCTGAATGGGGTGACAAATTATGAACAGCATTAATTGTTCTACGCTCTAATTCAGCGCAATTTGGGGAATTATAACAATCAGACCGTTGGGAATGATAATTCACTATTTCCGATTTTAAATTGCATCGTTTCCATATTCCAGGGGAATAATCGGTATCGCTTATGATACTTTTTACGGAACTGGTATTAAAGATTCTTTTAAGTATACAGGGTGTCCCATTTAAATCCGAGAATATGCATACTAAGAAATGTTTCGAACAAAAGATAAACAGTATCAGGGGGCACACTTTCCGGTGTAGATATCTTTTTTCTATGTGGACGCGTAGAGATCATACGAAGGTCAACTTTGTTTCTTTTAATGGAATCGTATATTTTTTCATACATTGCTCGATGCTACTCGTTATTTCCTACATAAAAGAACTAAACTTAGTTTAGCACATCTACTCTAATTTCGATGTCCTTCCTAATAGATCAGAACGATGATATTACGATTCAGGAATTGTGTACACTGTCTTCGCGCAGAAGTTCCGTCTGAGATACCTACAGATATATATATATATATTAATCATACCAACGGCGATATCTGCTATCATAGTGACTGCTCCGTGCCGGAATTGGAGTTTCACGACAAACTTGCCCCGCAGTCTACCGATTATTGCCCGAAGGCTTTACGTAATAGCAATAATAACAGCAACTATGCTGACGTCGGTAACAATAAGAGACGATAGAGGATGTTTGTCAAGGAAGATAAACGTACGGAAAATCTGATAGTTGCTTCACGTTTTCTGTTTGTTACACCGACACGGTTACCGGGGGTTCGCGCGAGCCAAATTATTTGTTGGAAACTGTCCAAAAACGGGGGAATCTAAAGGGATCTAAAATTGCGCAACTGAAAGGAACATGTTCGCCAACGATACAATATAACTTACGGATTACATTGTTTATTTTCCACCGACCGACTATGATTCGTTTATGAATAATGAGCGAATGAATATTCAACGGCCGGTAGTTCATTACCGATTAAAAATTTTATTACGTCGGCCACGCCTCGCAGTTCGTTTTATAGAACAATTTTGGCTTTTGGTAATTAAGCTATCCTTTATGGAAAACCACGTCCGCCAAAGTGAACGGATTTCACGCTTTATCGCAATCTTAATGCTGTCTACATAATTAAATATTTAAGAACTCATAGGAAGGGAAAAAATCGAGGAAGCACGAATTGAGGGGAAAAGATAGCCTTTCTCTGCCAGTACTGGTGTGCGCACGACAGAGACGAAACCAGTCACGTGACCACGGCGGAAGCGGGGGAATAGCGCGGTAGAAGGGGAAATTAGAGTGGGGGGAGCAAGTGTTGATCTGGCGACACTAGGCCCATGGGCCGCACACTGTTTCTTTCTCCTGTGCCTATCTGCGTCTCCCACCATTCGACTGGTGTGCTATAAAAGAGATAGCGTGAGGCCCGGGGGCCCAGTTCCCCCGACTCTGGAGACAAAGTCAAGCTAGGAGTGGTGCTGAAGAGTGGGAGAACCGGAAAACTAATGGTGGGGGTCGCGGGGAAGAAGTTGTTAGGCTTAATTGATGCTCCCAGAGTTGATGACGTAGACTACCCCCACTATCGCGCTCCACCGTGCCCTACTTGGCCAACCATGGCACGCGGATCATGGTGGGGACTTGCTCGGCTAGCAGGCGAAGAGGACTAGCAGCTACATCTGTTGCGCGAGCCATCGTTAGGCAGGTCTGCCCTACCGCACGATGATATTTTCAAATTCCGGTGCTGGATGTTTTCCAGTGCTCTTCAGGCATAAAGCTTCTACGAGCCTAATTTGCTGGGCAGTCGACCCTGCCAAAACGTTGCCCGAGACTCTGGTTCTTTCAGTCGCGATCAAAGCAACTAGTTGGTACCTACGAGCCGAAATGATCGACATTGGTGCGTCGAGCGGAGATAGAGGACGGCGCAGAGGGGAAGGGGAAACGTTGGAAACCATTTGGAAACCGACTTAAAAAGGTTTCACGGTCGTTTAGCGTGCTGGTTAAGCAAACAATCGCGGTATCGCGTTCTATTCTGACAGAGCGGAAAATCGTTTCGCGTCGGCAGACTCGGCCGGCCGGCCGGCCGTTTCAGGGGAAATTGGATCGAGCGATTTCCATGGACATAAAATATTAACCTGGCGGCCCGTTAAGAGGTGAATTAAGTCACGTGTACACCGGCGGGGATGACGGACACGCGCGAAAAACTGCGAAACTTTACGGAACTCTAACAGCGGCTTGTTAACGAGACACGCCGCGGTCTCTTCTTCCTGAAAGTGGCCCGCAATCTGGCCAGCTGGGAAAGTTGCGAGCGTTTTTCTTTCTACCTAGTTTCCTTAGAAATCAGGTTCATGAAAAAAAAATTGAATTTCTAGAACAAATATGTTTGAACATTTAATCAAAAGAAAGAAAATATTATTGAATGAATGAAACACTGGAAGAGTACATAGTATTTTACGCTACATCGCATGTGAGTTTCGAAAATGTTTGCAGTGGAAATAACGCAATTTGTCTAGAATAATTGATGGCCCACTCTACTCACTGATATTGTGTTTGATTAATATACTCTCTCTAATCTAGTTCGCTCCAGATCTGTCCGTCAAAATATCGACCTCTCAATATCCCATCCATCTATGCTGGATAATTCCGATTACGCTATTTCATTTTTTTTTTAGCAATAAATGCAATCTCGTTTCTCCATTATTTTTTCTAATAACGCTTGCGAATATCCGCCGATAAACTCGGGACAATAAAATTCCGAAAAATTATCTAGAAATTTCTATCGTCGCCGTGATTGTCCGTCCCAATTACGGAACTGCTTCCTGCAGGGGGTTTTTACTGCTTCCATTTTCCGAGAACGAGTTGGCCGGTTTTAATGAGAAAAATATAAAAATCTTTCTTCGGTAATGGAAGACTTCTACGCCGAGAAATAGGGATTTCACATATAATTGAATTTGATTGGGCGAGCAAAGAACTCATATTTTCACAAATATTATTCCCTCGAAGTTTTTCGCGAAAGCACATTTTACAAACAAAAATATGTTTCATGCGGCTTCTACTTTCTGCATTATATCAAAAAGTGTGTTCTCAACTTTCAGCTTTAAGGGCTGTCAGACTTTTATTGCCCACTGCGAAATGTAGCCTATTTCCTTATTTTTTATAGCTCCAATAATTTCAGTCTTTGCAACGAAACATTAGGAAAAATAGCCCAGACACTTTGTCAAAATTAAAGCAGATATTCTGGGGGTGAAGTGACACACCCTGTGGAAATAGCGATTAGAAAATGGGAAGAAGGGAAACCCATTTGCAATGGAAAAATATCAACGCGAGGACCTGAAGAGAAGGCGAAGGTATACGGTGTCGTTAGTTGCTGAAATGTATACATTGGAGCCGATCGTCGGAAAGGAAAGCGGTAGAAAGAATGTCGCACAAAGCGAGTCGCGCACCGTGTAACTCGAGCAATTGTGTATTTATTTGAACGGTTTCCCCGAGATTAGACGGTTTAAAAGGATTAAATTAGATTGTGTTTAACCAGTGGCCGGGAGAGGCCCGCGCCTCGCTGCTGGAAACGGTCCAGTGAATTTTCGGTTTCCAAGTTGAAATTTACTCGCGCACCGCGCCGTTGCTAGCGGTTC
>CM052114.1:407534-450834 GCA_028454245.1 Halictus quadricinctus | reverse complement strand
GCTGTCGTTCTTTCATTTGCTACCTCCCCACCCACGCCCCACCCACAAGTCATTCGAATCCTCCTTATTGCTCTTTACGCGAATTCCCCACTTTCTAAAACAGCAGGAAAGTTCCGGGGAACAGAGCAACGACTAACGACACTCTCGTTCCCGGATAAGGAAATTCAGATACTTCGAACCATCGCTGATTTAATAACGCGGCCGAAGAACTCGGTGGAAGTTCGTAACGATGTAGTACACGAAAAGTATTGAACCATACAACTTGAATTGTTTTGGCTGGAGTACCAAAAGTCCCGTTTTGCATTGAAAACACGTTTCCCAAAAGGATTTTTTGCGACTCGGAAAAATATGTTCATCATATTCGTATGATTTTCTACCTTACCGACACAACATTTTCTACCTTACCGGCATAACGCTTGGATCAGGTGCCGTTTCTGAACCTGTTGTTGCTTCACATCATCGGTTTGATACAAAAACATGTTGAAGTAGGTACATTATTACATAAAATATGATTTTGAAGCGATCTCCGGGCGCGTTAGCCCGAAATAGCGGCCGCGTTCTGATAATGGCTAGCCGGAAGCACAACATCTTGATCCGTATACTTAGTGCTCACAAGTAGAACCAGCAACTTGAAAGTCCACTGGTAAAACACTTGCCGCGAAGACGAAACTTTCAGCATCGAAGACGGTAAAGCTATCTCCTTGTCTGAGTCCAGGGGGCCTCACGGAGCATCTTCTTTTGCGATAAGAGCTTTCCCTGGTGTTACTCTCTATCGGGTGTCCTCTTCCCCCCCCCCCCCCTCTGTTTCCCTTTCTCTTTCTCGGTTATCACGTGATGCATCGCGGTAGACACGAATAGGTGGCGGAAAGAGCGAATGGAGTCTGCCTTCACGAGTGCAGCCTAATTACCCTTAATGAATGTGCCGCTTTAATTGAAAATGCCTCCTACGTAAGCACGACTTTTAGTTTCGGATCGAAGGTCTTCCTGACTTGCAAAAACCCGGCCGAGCACGAGGAAATGGGGCAAAAGGGGAATGAAGGATTAGGTACGTGCTACTCGTCGAGGATAGAATAGCAACCTCGCTCCTTTCCTAGACTTTTTCTGTGCTTTTTGCTTTTTAACAACACCATGCCCGACAGTCTGGGACGCCCCGGCGCATACGCGCAATCCTTACAGCAAATCTAGTTAGAAACTGTACTCGATGACTACGAATTTACTCTACTACGTAGAAACGTCTTCGCACACGTAAAAAGTGTTTATAGAGGGAAAAGAGATTTTCGGGATCCAAGGATCTAGAGATTTTTACAGTAATTAATAACCCGCTCGCCGTATCGATTCGCGGCGATCTAAAGTTGAGTCCCGATAATAATATTGGCAACGTTAACGTCCACAATGGGCAGGACGCTCGTGTCAGCCAGGCCATTGTCCAACGGTTCTCGATCGCAGACATCGGTGCGGCGCGACGTGGCGTTCGACGACGACGTCACCGTCGTGGTCGTCGGCCGTCTGACTGTTCTGAATCGAACAAAGAGTTGAAATCGAATAGCGAAACGATCCTTGGTTCATACATCCGGTCGACCAGAAGACGGGGAGCCGTCGCGGCATTCAACCGAAAGACAATCGGCCGGCTGAATCGTCTGAGGTTAGGAGAACGCGAGCCGAGGCCACAGACTTGCAAGCTCTCGGCTGATTCGATCGATCGCTGTAAAATCGTATCTAGACCTCGTCTTCCCTCGCGTCGACCCTTCGCGGAAGGGATGACCAACAAGATGTTTTTCCATCCCTCCAATGACGTATCTTCTGCACTGGCCGACTCATCCCGATGAAATCTCTACGATCATCATGAATCTTAAGTATTAACCCCCGCAAAACGGACATTTTTCACGACCTTATGGCAACCATTACCCAACCCATTCGTATTTTTATCGAACGAGTTCCTTTGACATATTTTTATCAAATTATAATTTTAACCGTTGCGTCTCTGAAAGAAATTCAATTGAGGGACTTTACGAATACCCCGTGTATTGGAATTCTTAATATTCGACAGGAGGTTCGATCCAGGTTGAAAGTAATATTCGAGATATAATAGTCCTCATTACCGGCAGCAGTCTGTCTAGGCGGCTCCGTCGACGAAATTTTAATTGAGACCGACTGCCGACTGAATCCTGGTTCCCGAAGCTGAACTTCCTGCTACGTCGTTCCCTTAAGATGAAGTTTCCATTAGCCCGCCGAGTGGAAGGATCGGACTTATGGCCGAGAGGATATCTTGCCGACAACGCGAGGGTAGCCGGGGAACGATTTAAGCAAAGAAGAATATATACTTGAATGTCTGTCGATATTGGGTAAAAGTATCCGGGGGGGATCGCAAGCGTGGGAAGTTGTCCGACAATTCCGATGGTACGGCGTAATTAAAACCTGGTAATAGATCCGGAAAGTACGTACGTTCTCCCTTCCGCGTTTTCACCAGCCCGGTCTTCCTATTTTAGTAGACGCGCCGTGCTTCGCGTACAACCGCAACCCTCGGCAACTCAAGGCACCCAACTGATCCCGAGAAATAATCTCGTCCCGGGGAGGATGAATAACTTGGTCCACTTTATCAACAGCCACGGCAAGTTTTGCGCCGGTTCATGACAGTTCGTAATATTCGCCCGCTTTCCGCCCTTGCTCTCACAGCTTGTTCCGCGGTTACCGGCAAATTTTTGTAACGTAAATACGTTTGCTGCGGTTGAAGCGCAATTACGAATTTCGCTGCTTCACTACTACACCGGTAGACCTGGCACACGATGATTTCGCAGCGGCGCGCCTGCAAGAAGCGACAATGATGCGTCTTTCACGGTTCTACTCTCGCTGCTTTAATCGCCGCGAATCTACACTGCGGAGTCCATTATCGTTTCTTGTTCATCCGATCCTCGCGAATATCACTTCTCCCCAAGCATTTCGTTTGACAGTGTAAGGCGTACACAGTGATTTCTCTATATATGTCGCCAACGCCTGAGTGATAAACGTCGCGGAGTTATCCCCACTACTATAACCCGCGAGGGGCCACGAGGCTCGAGAGGCCTCGGACGCCGAGGAATGTAAACATATCATATTATACTGATTTATATGTATGTAGTATCGCAGCACTATAAACGATAGAATATTTGCAGGGGCATGGGTCATAACACATTTTATTGGAGGACAGTTCATTTCAATTACGTCGGCACAAACGATGAAAAGTATTGAAAGCGATTCACAGAACGCGAGAACGAGTCAGACTAATGAAACATAGTGCAAAAAATCTCGGAACGGTCGATACAGTTTTTCATATGAAATTTTTGTAACTTTTATTCGAGTATGTTGCTTTGATTAGTTTGCACCGTATTACACGTGACAATTTAAACAAGTCGATGTAGCATGAATAAAAAATTTCACTTTAATTCCATTGTAGCGTATCAACGCGTTAATCTTCTTTTCAAATTCCGTCGCACTCGTTGAAACGATGCATTGACAACCGGCACTTTTTTATTTATTTATTTTCCTGGTCAGGCGTTAATTATTTTTCTGTACGTGTATCGGCGAAAAATGTATCTCCAGGGACGAAATAATGATAATATGAAAGTTATTTTAAATACATCCACCATTACTACTCACCCTTTGAAATATATACTATGTTCGCTGTAATTATTTCTATAGTCACTTTTCTACCACCGCTTACGGCTGAAGAAAATACTAATTTTTCGTTCTGGGTTAATGAGCTTCCGGTAGCTGGGGCGTTAATAAAGACAGAGAAATTAGTAGGTAGGTCAGTGGGCCTGCGATACAATTCGGACGAAATAATTTAAAAAATTGTTTGCATACCGGCGGCGCGGACTCGCGGCAGCCATAAGTCGCGACGCAGTACCTAATCCAGGCTGATCTCGGTGAAGTAAACTCGTTTCAGGGTCTTGAAACTTAGTTCGTTCCAGCGAAAGTTCGCCGGAAGTTTCTCAATACTTCGTGCATACCTAGTTTTTGCCGTTTCCGGGGCGCGCCGCCCGTCGTGCTTCCAGTAATTCCTCGGAACTTGGATTGTCTGCGAAAATTTTGATTACTCGCTGACGTCCATCGTCGTCGAAAGCCTACGGATCGTTGAAAAATCTCGACGGGCTTTCCAACTTCGTCGAGGCAGCCATCGGCGTCGCGCGAAACCGATAAAGATAACGTCGAATGCCCCCGCGCGCGATCAGAAATGTAATTCCATTTTGGATAAACTGTAAGTGCTCCATCCACTTTTGAAAACGTTGCGCGGGCCCGTTTCGCCGCGCTCCCGGCTCAAGGTATTGTTATTTGCTCGGGGCTGTTTACGAAATTGACAATAACCGCGTTATCCGTGTACGTGTCTCGCACTCGTGCAACTGAAAGTGTCTCGCTGAACAGCACGAGAAGAGATTGCGCCATATGTAAAGAATAATGCGTAAACAACGCATTACCCTACCGGAATGTTTGCTCGTGTCCCGTTTCTGACCGGCGTACAATCTTTCTTCGCCCTTGCTGTACATACTTCCATTTAAGTCCTTTTACACATTTGCATATTGCTTAGAATCGACTGAGAAAAAATTTGTATTTTGCATGAAGATCCGCAGTCCGGTGGTAAAATATTGAACATTTTTGGCCCACCCTGTATGAACACCGTCGACCAACGTTAGAACGAAAAATTCCAGAAAAATTATTCGAAAGCTGTCAAGTGTGTCTATAACAGCTTTAGCGCAACGCGAACGTTTCTTTGTTTTAATCTAAATTGAGTTTGGCGCAAACGAACGAAATGGCAAGTCATTGCGAAGTCCGAGTTCGCAAATATTTCCATAGCGGATGAACGGGTTGTTACGAATGAGAAACACTCGGCGGAAATAATTTTCCGGCTCGCGGTTTGTTGTTCGAAGAAATATTTCGATGTTGATTCCGACGCGAGCACTTACCCGGTAATTTCGAGCGGCCGACAAGGGCAGGGGAGATCCTGAGGAACTCGAAACGGACGATTTTCCTGGTCGACAATCCTGCGAAGTCACCGGGCGAAGTCATTTCACGAGGTGGCTCTCTCGTTCGTGCGAAAACACCTCTGATATACTCGACGGACGACGAGTTTCGAGTCACCCCCTCCTCCTCCCTCTCCATTTCCCTTGCCCCTCCCCTCGCGCCCCCGGATAAAATGCTGACGTTGTTTCGACGGAGATGTACTCGCGCGAACAATGTGCCGGCACGCATGTTGAATTTCAAGGGATTCTGACCTCCGTGCAGGTGGTGCGATGTAATGGAGAAGGCGTACACCCCCGTTCACAAGTATCTCGACACTTACACCTTATCCGTGAAGTATGAAATATGCTCGGTGGTAGGATAAGCATGGGCGCCTTACCGAAGGTCAGTTCTAAACGGTTATCAAACTACGGTTTCAATTTCGTTTTAGATAAAAGTTTAATTGATATAGAAATAATAACCGAGACTCCTCTAAATTCAAATGAAATTGAAAAAGTGAAAACGAATCCCTTTGTATGATTTACCGCGGCAGGTTTAGGGTTACTGAGTGGAGGACACCGAGGCGGTTTATACTACTGTAATTGTTATTTATTTATTGAAATGTATTGGGTGGGGGGAGATTAAAAATGCTTTGGAAAAAGGGGAAAAAGTGACGTGGGTAAGGAGAGAGTTGGCAGAAGACTCGAAAGAGTTAGAGTGAAAGATAGTGTTTGACACGTGTCAAGAGAGGGAGGATTTTCCACGTGGAACGTAATACCAGGCCGGTGTTATATCTCGAATTCTCATCGTGGGCCTTCTGCGAGGAACGATATTTAAGTTATGAATATTTGCCGACGCACGATATGAGGTTTGTGCTTTTCAAGCCCCTAAGTATAGAAACGGGTGCTGAAAGGGAGGGGATGGAGGGCATAGTTACATCTTCCGGAAGGCACAAACATCTTATCTGTCGCGCCATAGAAGATGCGCTCTGCGGGAAAATTGTGTTTGACCGTTTCATAAGTTCTTGCTTGTATTTCTTTTCGACGCGAAACGTCTTTTATTAAAAAGTTTCGCTTTTGTCGAAATCCCTCCTACTTTCTCCCACAAGATAAACATTGTGAATTAATCTATTCATGATTTATAATGTATAACTGTGGAACATTTTCATTAGCAAACACGAAGCTATTAGAATTTTGTCGCTTCTTTCTCCCGTGAATGCCTCGAATGCGTAAAATGATTATTTTGCCATTCAGAATGGATTAGAAAATATTTGCTCGGAAAGTGGAGCGACGAGTCGGTCTTTTCAGAGATTCCAGCTGCGTTCCCGGCGAAGCAATAATACGTATCGTCTATATTTATGAATCTTGAAGTTATCTTCGCCGAGTCCGCGAGCTGGAAAATTCAGATGTACCTTCGAAAGTGGATCGAACGGGCGCGGGCGGTTAATTAAAACTTTTCTCGAGAATTTCTTCGGATTACTATCACCCTATCCCGGCCGTTTCGATTCCGATAGTAGCGATTCGACGTTATTAAACCGCGCGTCGATCCACGGAACTGGAACTTTGAAAATCCAACTTCGATTGTTTAGCGGGGACGCGATAAACTTCGCTCTTTAGAATCTTCGAATATCAACGTATTGCCGGGAGATTGACGAAACAAAGGACCTCTCGGAACAATGAAGACGTTTCAATGTTAATTATTTATTCGACATCGAGGGACGAGCAATCCTTATTAATAAATAATCAGGTCCCTATATATTCTTCTCGAAGGCGAAAAAAATAACGGGCACGGACCGAAGTTGAACAACGAGGCACACGGAATTTTTCGCGTTTTTCCGTAACGTTGCCTCGTTATTTTTCGCCTCGTCGGAACAACAAACTCTGACTCCACTTGCGAGCGGGGGCAGACGCTTTGTTTCTGCGCGCGCTTCTTCTGTTTATATAAAATCGATTTAAGCGCTGCTCGTTATAAATTTCCTCGTTAGGGAACCGCCAGCACACGCACCGGTTTATATTTAATCATTCTTTTATGGAATACGCAATTTTTCGATTTCGCTTCTTCCACGGCCAAAAACGCCGCGCCCTTTTGTGTCGAGAACGCGTGTTCGACAGGCAGACACGCTTTTGAATAAACGCGATCGCAATTACATCGTGTCATGCTGATAATGTTATTTCCAGCTATCGTGCTACGCAGACCTTCACAGAAAAACCCCGGCAGCTTATGAATGTAAATTAATAATATGTAAATTCTGATTTAGCATTTCCGTTGTTAAACGTCTGAATAGCTGAAGTGTGTAGAGTATACGAAATTTGCATATTGGTCGTTGACGATTATGCATTCTGACGAGCTGAACGCATTTGTCAAGCTGATTCTATGGACATTTTTGCGTCTTTCTTCTCACTATAACCGAAGAAATGTAGTGAATAGCTGTATCTATTCGCTATATTTTAGTAAATAGTGTCACCTCAGTTTAGGGAATTTTGATCTTTTATGAAAATAATGAAAGACTGTCACCGCAAAAATCGCAAATCTCAAATTTTTCACAGGAATTATTTCCGTAATAGCCAAGCCTTCAAATTCGATTTTTTCGTTTGAGAATGGAACTCTGCTGGGAGATCCAAGATAAAACGGTCAAGAATGTGACATCTTGAAATTTCTGAGTTCCCGTTCGCGTAGTTGACTGGGTATATTCGGCTCGCCGTCTTCCACATTGTTTAAACGATTTCTCGTCGTTGCGAATTCTCCCTTAAAGGCTGCACACTCTACAGTGTATATTGAAATTTCCGCATTGTTGAGTGACGTCTTTCAAGACTCGATTAAACGCCGCCGTCCCAGGAACCTTCGAAATAATGGAGAATCTCAGACGTTACCTTTCAGACCTGTCACGTCGTTGGATAAATATGTAGAAATCCGGACTAGGCACAAAGAAGCGGAGAGCAAGAAGCTCAAGCGGGAACGAGCGGGAAAGAAAAGAAACCGATACAAAGGAGAGTCTGGAATAAAGAGAGAGAGAGAGAGAGAGAGAGAGAGAGAGAATATTCGGAAAATTACTAGGGTGATTATCGCGACCGATTCTTCGGGCTTAATTCTTTGCGAGGGTTCGTCATAATCCTTTCAGCCCTAAAAAGTTCTTCGGCCTTTCCTCCCAGCCTCTTTCCCTTGTCCTGTGGAAACAAGGCGACGCGCGACGCGACGCGACGCGACCGCCGCGAATGAAAAAGCAGCCCTTTAATGGGCTTCTCTCCCTTAGCTTTGCACCCTTTCTTGTCCTCTATTCACCTTCGGACACCCTCGGTTCCCGCATCTTCGCGACTTAATCGTTCGTCACTCGTTTGTTTTGAACGTTCTGCACGCGCAGACATTCATGGGGATTCTTTTCTCACGGGAAACTGTGAAAGTTCGCAATGCAGAGTCGTCTGGAAAGCGACCTTTTGTGGCCAAAATTGAAACCACTTTTCACATCGCTTTTGTTCCCTACGAAAATATAGTCGCCAACCTAACCTCCCCTGACGCACAGTCAGCCGTTCCTGCAAAAAAGCTGGACTAAATGAGCAGTCTCGTTTCGCATCAAATCTTATTTATAGTATTTCTGGTAATATCTAATTTAACATACTCCACTCGATTAATTCCGTGCTTCGTTGCACTTAAACAGTTAAAAATCCGGTTGCGCAATTTCAATGCGTTTCCATGGATGTCGCAAGTTCCTGATAGGATATATAATTTCTCAGCGAATTCTTTACGCTTACGCCGGAGCACCGGGAAAAATTGCTCCATCCTGCGGAAATTTAATTAATTACGAGACTTCATTTCTTTTGCTTCGGATCGTTCACATGTTATTCATTCAAGTTTAAACTCCTTTGAGCAGCCGCTTTGCGGCACAACCAGTTTTCTTTTGGTCGGTTCAGCTTGTAAACCTAAGACGTCAGAGAAATTTCTTTTTGCCATTTAGTTTTTTCCCCGCCGAAAAAATCCTCAGTCGAAACCGCTTCTCTTTTTTTCCCTCTTTCTGCCCCGGCTGAAGAACCCTTTTCTCCATTACTACGCACAACATATCTTTGAATGGAACGTATGAACACGAAATACCTTGTAATATTAGTGTTCTTGTATTTAAGAAGTCGTTTTCGGAAATAGCAATTTTAATCGCGAGCCGACGAGTCACCCTCGATTATGTTCAAACTTGCTTTTATCGCAAAATTCTTGAAAAACCTATTGATAGGTTTCCGGTGGCTAAAGTGTCAAGTTTTTTCGAGAAAGAATAAGGCTGTCGCGATAGGTATCTCATCGTTTAAAAATCCGCGAAAACCTCTTTTACTTGCAGCACGATAGAGCATCAAAGAGACACATCCATCTCCCTTCCGCTTTGTGTCAAACGTTTGTCGTTGGCACGCACCGTCGAAATTTCTATCCAGTTGTGTTTCAGTCCCACAGAAATTCTTCGAAACGTGATCCAAGGTTCGATTCGGAATACCGTTTGACACAAAAGAGAGAGCTGGTCATCCCGTCGAACGCGGATTTTCCCGGAATATTCGTTTGATATAGCAGCTTCCTCCGCGGGTCCATTAGATGAACAAATATATCTCAGTGTTTCGCGACGAGAACGATGGCATGCCTTCTCTTGTCAATCCTTTTTTCACGGCCGGCCGAAAAACTGTTGACCACGCGGCCTCATCTGTTGCCGTTCAGCTTCCCGCCGCCAGTCGGACAAAAGTTTCTCCGCGCGGCTAACAAGATGTCAGATAACAAATGCTAAAATATTTATACCGGCCGCGTTGAAACGAAAGTGGAGGGAAGTGACCAAATAATGGAACGCTATGGACACCTAATATGGAACAGGACTATTCTTTACAACCATGCAGATGCGTATTTTGGAAACCGACTGCGCTAGAAACACCTATTTCTCGTGTCTACGCGATTGTTGCTGAAATTTGCAAATATTCTGAACCGTTTTCATCAAGACTACCTTCAATTTTTATTTAGACATTTAATTTCACCTTTCATCCTGGCGAGGGAGGGCATAAACAATTAATCAACGTGTGCCCCAAAATCTGACGATTTACACTACAATACAGTGATTTCTCTATATACGTCGCCGAGGTCTGGATGATAAACGTCGCGGAATTATCCCCACTACCGCGGGGTATACCCCGTGAAGGGTCACCTCGAACGCTGAGGAGTGTAAACATAACTCGGGTATGTCTCCTGGACGACACACGTCGCTGGCGAGAGCTGTGTTGTTGACATACATCGAGAATTCACTGTAATTCGTTAACGAAGCCGCGGAGAACATTTTCGCAGAGGAAAAGTGCGATATTTTGTACAACGTGGACCATACAGAATCAAACTGACAAAAATGGTTGGGCTAAGCGCTATTTTGTGTCCTCGTTACCTACTGTTTCTGCTGGTAACGGAGCTCTTAAGTTTCTTCGAAATAATCCACCGAACCTAAAGTGGATTTTGTTAGACGAGTAAATTTCCTTGAACGAAAGTAGCCACGGTCGAGTTGGGTGGGACACACGTGACAGTTGGATATCCGGGGTGGGCGTAACACGTTCGCGGTCTTCCTTGAAGCACCCGCGGTAATCTTGTGTCCCGTTAAACGCCGGATGGAATTAAAACGAGCGGGTACGTGGCGGAGGTACAAATGAAAGCGTCCCGGGGCTCGCTTTATCCGGTTTTTTTTTTCTTTTCGCGGCTCCCGGCGGTCTTGTATTGCGGAATGTAATCATAAGAGAGACCCACGAAAATTGAGCACAATACGCGCCGCAAGCGGAAGGTAAACGCGCTTAAAATCTCGGGGAAAAAGGGGTCTGTGTTTAAAGAACCACTGGGAAAGTCTTCTCTGTCTTAAGCGGACAGAACAGAGGTATTTTTAGGTGGTAAGTGTAATTATGAATGTGTAACTTGGCAAGAGAGAGAAGCTTTGGCCAGCGTTGCGTGATTCTATTAATCAGAAAGTGAGAACGTTTCACTGATAAAGTAAAGTCTGACACAGAGCTGGAAGACGGATGAAAATTGCTGCATGCAAGTTTCGAGGGGTGCTTGTTTTAATCAGAAAGATTCCGGTGTAATAGAATTAAAACCAATCGAATTAAGAACTGAGGCATCTTCTCGCAATGCCACATTTTTGGTTAAACTTTTCCTCGAGAAACCAGAAATTTGCAACTTTTTAAAATGTAGTCCTGTAGATTTTGGCGAGGAAATGCCGGAAATCCGAGTTTCAATCATAGGAGATCACTAGGTCAAAAGTTACGTGGATAGAAACACTCGTTAAAAATATCTGATATATTAAATATCCGTTTGAAGCCGAGGTACTTTTACGTTTATTACTGTTTGCAACGTTGTATCACGCGAGGGTTCACCGTAAAAGAATCGTTTCCAGTCGCTTTACATTCAACGATAATTATCGTTAAGTCGAGTACACAAGAATCGCGAATGATCAGCGTTGAAAATGAAAACTGCTGTCGCGTAAAGTTAAAGGTACAATGAAACACACGAGTTCCTCGCGGAACAACACTAAACGCCGTGACTATGTAGGTACATACATCGAGTTCGCGACGCGATAATTCTGCCGAAGAAGAGGAGGATCGTTAGAGCCGCTCGTTACAATTTCCATGAAACGAAATAAACCGGCCGCGACGATAAAGTGAACGACGTCGTGTTATCCTCTCTCGCCTATCGTGTTCCCTAGCCGGCGTGTTCGATTCCTTCTAATTAGAGTCCAATTCGACGAGAGCAACGAGGTCGTTTTGCGGGAAAATTTTCCCCGTTGCGGCCGAATTTCCTTTTAATTCCCGGTCCCCGGAATCATCCGACGGTTTCCGTGGCCACGCTTACGCCCACGCCCCTGGACCCGGTGCCAGAAACTACGGCTTGCCTCCGCCGCAATTTGTCTTCCCTGTTCGCCCCCTTTTTTTCCCCTATTTCGTGGCCGGCCGCTCCTCCCCTACTCTACGGGATCCTCTCGTTAAGTGACTTTCGGTTTAGTCTTCATTTCGCTCTAAACGCGAGCCCCTCGAGGGGAACGCCGGACAATTCCTCTTTCCGCAGAATCGTAATCGACTATTAACGGTCTCCGACGATTCCGTAATTCGCCTAATTTCAGACGATCCCGAGACACGTCCACCCACGGCCCTGTCTACTACCGGCCGGAATATGTGATGTGGCAACACCGCGTACAGGCTACTGGCCCAATCGTAGACTTGTTCCCCCACTCTAATTTCCCCTCGATTCGTGCTCCCTCCCCTCACCTGCCGACACTGGGTCCACCCCATCAATTCTAGAGATTTTTTCTTTTACCGCTCTGGGACACCCTGTATAAGTGTTGGAAGAACATACGGACCTTGAATGAATTCATACGGAGCGGAGGTTCTGTTCTATTGAAAATCAGAGCTTCCAGGAATTTCGTAGGTCCGGAGAACCTGCAAACTAGGAGAGTGACAGCATCGCCGAGTCAGATGTTCGCGACTTGCCATAAATTTGTGTTCGCGTCGATATCCGCCGGTATTATCGAAGCGGTTCCGGTCACGTGACTCCCACGGTATACATCCGCGTGTGTCCCGTTCGTTTCGACTCCGGTGTTCGTTTTTGTCAGCCATGAAGCGGCGAAACAGACGCATCAGCGTTCCTGCCAGACGAGTCCCGGAGCCGGAATGGTGTCAGGACCGATATCGATTTCATTTTCCTGGTCGCTTTATTTTCGTAGCGATAAATTCGCGATAGCCACGCGGCCCGACGAATCCCCTCAAGACTCTCTCGCACGTCCGTTCATTAATCTCGATCGTGTGTCACGTTCCGCTTATATAGACATACCCATCGAGCGTATAAGTGAATTCGCCTGAAACCCGGGCGACGATGTATCGGCCCCGGCACGATAACCATTATCGATGTTCCGTCAAAACGGCCGAACGAGGAAATTAAAAATGTAACCTATCCACGTCCGGTGTAATGGCACTTGACGGCCCCCGAGGCCATCGGCCATTTTTCAACCGAGACCCAAGACCAACCTGAAAACCGTACAGCCGTTCCCCAAATGCGATAAAAGAAGATTCGTCCGACGCTCGCCACTGAAAATTGATAAATCAAAAGGCACCGTGTACGCACCCTCGCCGAATAACCATTCGATCTTATTCTCACGGAAATGGTAACACAGAGTACAGTGATTTCACTATATATGTCGCCAAGACCTGGATGACAAACGTCGCGGAATTATCCCCACTACTATACCTCGCGAGGGCCCACGAAGCTCGAGAGGCCTCGAATGCCGAGGAGTGTAAAGGACGCTGGCAAGAGCCGTGTTGTTGACATATATCGAGCATGTCAACTCCAATTAGAGGGTTTGCCGAATCTTGAACTTTAAATGGCTCAGAAGTTGGCCATTCTGATACCGTTTTCGATAACAAGACAATGGTAGGAGGGAGGGCAACAAAAAAAAAAAAGGAAGAACGGCAAAACGAATGAAAAGAACGGGAACAATCCGAGTGGTTCCCTGAAAAGCGGGGGTCAGGCATCGGCGCGTGCAAATTATCCGGTGGAACGAAGTATATCTGGCCAGGCCGAGATAAAAGGGCTCCGACACAACAACGGCGGGACACTTGCTACTTTTTCCTGTACGCGCGTCCGTTCCAAAAAGCCACGACCGGTCACAATGAGTCGAGTGTTGTCGCAGTTGCTACGCCAGCAATAAACGGTACATCAACCGTGGCCGAGTACGCCAGATAACAAGCTCTATTGCAACGAAAGGGGAGCCTGGCTCCTAGCTGCGATGTACCGACACATGGACGACCACACGGACAGCCACGTACATACACGCGACCGCATGCAAACAGACTCACCGCTGATATATTCTTGCGCGATCGTGTGCGCTTGTGTGGGTGTGCCGCGGATGTATAAACGCTTACGGAACCGACCGTGCCGACAGATCTGGAATCCGGAATGTCCAAGGGTGTATTGTTGATCGTGGACAACAATCGGAAATGAACCGATCATCCGGGGCCACGGCGAATCTGTCGCTTGGACCTGACCTACCGTATCTCTCATAGAAATCCAGCTCCACTTCGGATCTATCCCCCTTCACCCCTCGCGTCGCTCACGTGCTAGAGGATCAAGGGGGCAACAAGTATAGTCACCCAAACGGTTCCGTAAAGAAATAATGAAAAATAAAAAAAGTTTTAATATTATGTTGACACTCCTCGACGTAATTGTCCAGAATTATCCCCACTACCCGTGAGGGGCCATGAAGCTCGCTTCTCCCGTTAATTGTGCCCGGCCAGACCCGTGTTTCGGACAATTATCGAGTAGACGGTGTAATCCACGTCGTCGTCGGAATGACTGGACCATCTTCTAGCATTGCACATGTCGCTATCCGTTTTCCAGTATCCGATCTCCATTCCGTTGTTCTCCGATACTCGCTCGATAACTTCGGAACAACGCCGGGTAAGTAAACGCGGCGCTGGATAAAAGAAGTTCGATTGAAGATTTCCCGAACATTCTTATCTCTCGTGCAGCGCCTCCACTCTCCTCCGGCTACAAGGAAATAATAAATAAAAGTTTGAGCGAAAACTTTGGTTTTAAAATGATATTAGTCGGCGAGTATCGGACCCGAGGTGCTGAACTCGGTTCCGATGCGCGGGTGCAAAGTAATGATAAACTTCGAAACAAGTCTGCGCACCCGTTGTCTGCGAACCCTCTCTTCTCCTTTTTATTCCCCCTTTCTTTTCCCGTTCGGTCTTCCGCCGACAACTTTCGCGCCTCTCTTCGGATCACATGTTCCCAAGAATCCGACCACTTTACTGTTCCTCGCGGCACTTTTTCGATTTCCCTCGCCGAAAAGATTCGCGACTCATTCGTACCACGCTGATCTTCGTTTCCACAACTCTTGATTTAGCTCCATCAGTCTCGTTCTGAATATTATTCACAATTACAAAGTATATTTTTCACTAATAATTTTAATACTTGAAATCTCTTCTAACGTGGTTCCACTGTTCCAGATTGCACCTACCGATTTTTGTCACAAATGCACAGTAATCAATGTTGTACTATAGTTTTGGTTCTTATTGGTTCCAAATGGCAGAGAAATCGTAAGACAAAGTCGAAGTTTCTACCCATTCTAGTTACTACGAAGTATACGTATCTTTGCTGAAACTCGTGCATCAAAAGAGCAGACATTTTTCAAAACTTCGGATAGAATAGTTTTGATTCTCGATGCACGTTCGAGATGAAGAACTCTACGAGGTTCATCCGGTCGATATTGCAGAATTCGTGTCGGACAGTGTGATTGAAGAATCCTCTTTCTCAAATTTCATAAGTTTCGATTTGGATGAAGAAACTTTGCAGGTTCTCTACCGAAAAATCAGGCTGTACCGTGTGAAGAGTGTTTTTCAGAAATTCATATCTTATTCCATTAAAATGAAATTAATTGGAATTTCTGAGAATCGACTTACGGAATTTTTATTTTGCATAAAGATCGGCAGTCTAGCTGTTAAGTTTGTGTTTTAATGTTTTTCTCGTCACTCATAGTTTAATGTCTATTGGCACCGCACATTTTTATTTTACGCTTGTTCCATTGTTTCCCCCCGGTTACCATGTTTTTTCTTTACGCGTCGACAAGTCGAACACGTCGCGTTCCTTTTGCTTTCCGATCTTCAAGAATCCCCGAGTATCCATAAGGAATTCTGGCCTTGCAAAATATCGCCGCTACTTTGGGACTTCTCACGTGCAGATGCAATACCATAAATTCCCTTTTATTTTCGTCCGGTTATGGCTCTCATTTTTCCTTTTATTAAATCCTTTTTCCATTCCGCCCATTTCCTTAAAGATCGTTTTCTCGTCGGGCTCGTGCAACACCTGGGAAACAATTCCTCTCTTTGGTGGTTTTTAGATCCTCCTTGGCATAAGTTCTAAATTACGTTTCTTCCCCTCTCGCGCGAGGTGTCTTGCTTCCGCCTGGTCCATTTCTACACAAGATTTCAATTTCGTGCTTCGGTTTCTCTTTTACCCGTCGAGATTTAATGTAACTCCATTTTTTTCGTATCAATTGTTTTGAATCGTAGCTGTTCAATATTATTTTTTTTTTTTGTGGAAAATTCAGTTTTTGGTGAAAAATTCAAAGCAAATCAAGAGCAAATTGCTTGCTGGGATAAAACGTTCCCAAGCAAAGTAAAATACCGCTACGCGATGGTTCGTAGGTTATTACCTCATTGTGTGCTGATTATACACAAATTGATTAATTGAATTCTATTACTTATTGGACAATATAAAGCAACGGAGATTATGGCTACACTTTGCTAACGAGTTTAAAATCTCCGATAATCGTTCTTTCGAGGAAGAGCAGAAATAAAGTACGCGTTCAAACTTTCGACTTATTATTCTCTCGTAGACACTTCACTTTCTTGGTGCCTTCGCAGATACGTAAATACGGTTCATTTATGGCGCGTCTTGGTAAAATAAATTTTCTCTATCGATCCCGAAAAGTTCTTTTCTAGAAATTATGTTTCATAAATTCTCGACTGCAGACTATAATTCGCGACATAAAATGAAACGACCAATTAAACCATTCGGTTATTGCTCGAGAATTGTAAAAAAAAAAAAGTGCGAGCAGTTAGTCCGTTTTCTGATAGGGAAACTCGTTAGGGAAATAACCGAACGAAAATGGCAACCGACGAAAAGCCTCGCGCGTGTCAGACTTCCAATCATTAGTTATGCGTATTCCGGTAGCTCGTGTACCGGTTACGCACACAATGTGTAATGAGTAATGTTCCTGGCACTTTGCTAATTGCATCGTGCCGGTAGACACCGCTGTGGCCCGGACTCATTGTCGGGAAATATTGTTTCACGGAGGAACGACGTCTCGGATGTCTCAGCAGCCCGCGTTCTGTTTTCAGACTGGCCCCTTCAACGCTTTTCACCACCAGAGTGTTATTTGCCCGCTAATTGCGGTAAAAACTGTTCTCCGATTTAAATCGCGTACACGTTTTTCACTCCAAATTCACCCCCTCACAAACCAAATTCACATTAAACTAGAAACGCTCCGGAAGTTTCGCGTTGAAAGAAATCAGTTTTGAAAAATCAGTAGAATCTGACAATTAAATACTAATAATGTGAGTGTACAGTGATTTCTCTATACATGTCGCCAAGGCCTGGATGATAAACGTCGCGGCGTTATCCCCACTATGGGATGTTGTTGACATATATCGAGAATTCACTGTATAATGAAGACGGACACGAAACTATAGTCCTCTTCAATGAAAAATGTTATTCGAACGACCATTTAGCTTAATCAGTGCACTGTGTTTATGTTGCCGTAGTATTTGCCGAAACTTATTAATTTTCTCATCCAGCAAACTGTTTTCCCGGCAATGAATCGTTAAAAATTAATCCGCCTCAGAAATTTCAGCCTCCGAGGAAACTTTTAACGAAATAAAGCCCGAGTGCGCATTATGAGCAGCGCCGGGCCCGGGAAAAAATTGAGGAATTAATTATTTCACCCGGTGAACTCTTTGCGATCCACTGTGTCGTGCTCCGCGCGCCGCAAGAGTTGACGTATAATCTCCCCAGCCCTGGAATTTAATATTATATTTATTAGCCCTGGATCATTAATCATTTTGTCATCTATCGTGGCGCGCCTCGGGCCGGACAGCACTCTCAAAGAATGTCGGCACGAGCCCCCCCTCCTCCCTTCCCCCCGACATTGTTCGCCGTGATCTCAAATCGGTGTCCATATTGAACATTCCGGATAAAATTGGCCTGCGTCTTCGCAAAGGAGTTAGTGCTTCTCAGATGACAGTACTAATTAGGATATGGGTTAGTAGATACGTTAAAAATTTTCAAAATATCTAAAAACCCTAAAGGGTTATGTTGTACTACGTAAATTCCATTTTTTCGCGGAACACTAAATAGGGGTAGCTAACGAAGGAAACAGGGAAGATACGTATCGAACGGCGTGTTATTGATAATTAGCATGTTCGGGGGATTAAGTCGAAGAAGATTTGAGCTTAGAGTGTTTCGTGATCCGGTTTTCGTTCGATCAGGGACTCCGCGACGACACCCGCCGATCCTGCCCCAGATTTTGCCCCTCTGACGCGCGTGTAATTTTGAATTACGACGCCCCGCGACGTCGCCTCGTCTACGTGACTGTGAAATTACCGTTCATGAATCATGCTATTGGTGCGCCACGATTCACCGGCCGTGTCTCCGCGCCGCGCCGCGCCGCGCCGCGCCGATTAGAATCGATCTGATCGATTTGCGGCGGAAACTCGCGGAACTCCTGATAAGTTTTTTATCGCTCGCCGCTCTAAAGACCAGGACGACATATTTCATCGGCCGAGTTTCGATTTTCTGCAGCGTCCCGTACCATTATTACGTGCTACGCGAATCCGTCGATGCCGCACACTATCGAAAAAGCCAATTTTCGAGTTCCAGCATTTCAGAGATCCGTCGAACCGGGTTCTCAATTTTTTTCTGAGAAAGAAAATAGTTTACAGATACAGCGAACTTATTTTTAAAGAAAGTCAAGGGCGTTGTTACTTTACTTTCGCCGAAAAGAAATGGAAATAAAGTTCAGCCGCGTTCCGGTTTTTGCGGAGTAATCCGTGAAAATGGAAATTAGCGAAAAGATCCGGGGTCCGCTAATTACCTTCGGGAATACGTAAATGTTAACTTTAACTTTAAATTTCAACGTCCGGGGGAACAATCAGATTACCGGTCGGAATATATATATATATATTTCTGCACGCACAGGCGCGCCATTGTTGGAAAATTTAGGATTCCGTGGACATCGTGAATGGTCCGACGAAGCGCGAGTTCGTTAGTTAACGTAGGCGAACTGATTTCTAACACATATTCGTAGCCACGGATTATTTGTTCGGCAACAAGACCGCAAATACTATGCCGGGATACGGCTAGACAACAATAAGTAATTGTGCGTCATCATGGCGGATCATGCGAGCGGATAGGGCTAATTGTACCCGGGCCAGTTTTGCAAACGAACTAACAAGTCGGCTGCCCGGTTGGGATCGGAATTGTCGCTCATGAATCATTCTGTCACGACGCTGTAATTCAGTAAATGTGTCCGCGCTTCGATCGGCTCCTTTCTGATGGATTAGCAAAGGGAATTCATAGAGTAGTGACAATTACCACGAAAACTCGGTCAACAGATCCTTTGCGAAATTCCTATCGACATTATTCAACCATACGTCGACTCGGCCTCTGCGCGAACAGTCGGCGTACAGTCAGTCTGAAATACAGTGGCGGATAGAAAAACATTTTGAATACGAATTTAAACTTTTACCATCGTATTCGCCTCGTTTTTCTGATTGAAACGACACCAAACACGGTATAATTCCGATCATTATTACTTGCGTAACAAGCGGTCGAAGTTTCGGACTTGACATTTACGGTAGAGATACGAATTCTGTCAATGTGACGTGCGAAACGTTAATCGCTTGGTACACGCGTCATTCTGATCGTAATTGTATCGTGTTTGGGGTCATTTCAATCAGAGAAACGAGACGAATACGATGGTAAAAGTTTCATTGACGAAAAACCAAAAATAAGAAATTTAAAATAAATGTGAATGGATTTTTTGGAACCAATTCGCAAAGACTGAGTTTCGCAAAATGAACGTTAAAACTATTTCGGAGTTCGGTTGCAGTTAAAAAGATCGTCGACCGTAATATAAGTTAACGGAACTTTTAACGTCAAACGGCATGTAAAATGATTATGAGGCAAGGCCGGACCCATCCATTGTGATTTTGCTTCTCTTCTCTAAATCAATTTTCGTAATCGTTCTAAAGCAACTTAAAATTCAAAGCGAGTTTAACTTATAATGATAATTATGGCATTTCAACTGTCGGCCAGATTCGCTCCAGGCCACGGATTCTATGAAACCGAGATTGCATTAGAAACTGCTCTGATAATCTTCCTCGACGAGTGAAGCTGGAAATATAGCAAATTAAACGAACGATGATGTTATTCTTTTCAAGCTCGGTCTGAATTCTGTAGTTTTTTCACAGACGTCCGTGATTATTCCCCTCGTTTGGTTTCTATAAAATGAGCTTACTATGAAAGGTGTTTTCCTCGCAAAAATCGAAATTTTTCATTGTTACAATTGGAGTTTCCAGACATTCTAATGCGAATTCATGAAAGACTCCCGTAATGTGCCGTCGAAAATGTGTTTTCGAAAACGTTGACAGAGTTGATCCAGGGAAAACCAGCTCGTCGTAATTGTTATTCGATCCAGGGAATTTACCGTGAGTAAATAAAATTGGAAAGTTTCCGAAGTTGGCTCGTACCCGGGCCGAGTCCACCGCGTAAACGTGAAGAGGTCCTTAAATCTTGTCGGGCCGCGACATTTCGGTCGATCAGCATTTCAATCGACGTCTTCTGCTCCTGCAGGATCATATCGTCGGCATGTAACGGGTGGAATTTAAATTTAGTGCCGATCGCTGCTCGAATAGACGTCCCTCTCATATGTTACCAGGAATTCCAGGAGACTACAACGAATTGATGTCTCTGTACCGAGGATTATTCTGTAGTTGTAACTGCAAAGCTGTGCAAATTAATTGCTATTACATTACATTGTAGAACGTTTTACTGCCGACCGCGGAGATGTATTTTCAAGAAAGCACAGCGGAATTCTAAGAAGCTTTTCGCATTTCTTTCACCTCTTAAAAATCCCACAAATTTCAACGGTGCTTGCGGTTAATCTACGACTTTCGAAAACTTGTTTCGTAGATTAACTACCCAGCAAAGCTCCGCGCAAGAGTGCAACGCTAAAGTAGGACGCTCCCTCCGAAGCACTCTGAAATTGCCTCATTCTGTTCTTCCGCTTGTAATCGTACATCAAGGTTCTCATACATCTGACTCAGTCCAAAAAATTGATTTCCCAAATATTTTTCAACTCGCTAGAACTACGTTTACAACCATACAAAAGAAGTGAAACAGCATTTGCGTCCGATGCCACTAATTTTCTGCTATATTGGAGAAAGACTGTTTATTCTAGGTTTTATAATAATGCAAAATCCCTGTGAAACGTGTCTCTCGTGTTACAGGCCGGTCCTACCGTGTTTGTTCGTGTCGCAAACAGAAGTGCTTTCAGTTATACAACAAACAGAACATTTTACGCGACTTTTTGTTTTTCGATTGGCCAGCGACAGAGTTGGAGTGACGGAATATTAATTACTTCACCGAGCGAAACGGACAAAGTAGTCGGAGCGGCAGCGGGTTTTTAAGAAAATTCCAACGATCGGGTCGACAGCCCTTAAAAAGTTGAAATTCGTCGGTCAATCATTGTCCAGAAGGCAACAAAGTATTTACGAGCAATGAAAACGGAAGTAGTCGACGGGTCTTTCTTCGGTGGTACGGCCGTGAACGAGTTCGGAGCTCTTTCATTGGGCCGCGCGGCTTTAAAGTCAAACAGAGATCGCGAACTCGACGGAACTTTTCCAACCGATAATTCTCCTTTCTTTCACCCCCCCCCCCCCCGCGGGTGAAATGTACCAATGCCATCGAGTTTGATAACCCATCGAAAGTTAACGGCTCCATATTAATCGATCGCGGCCCGCAAACCCGGCCCCGGCACTTGGTGATATTGGGCTTTCTAATTGGTCACGCGAAAGCCGGCAATTGTTCCTTTTGTGGCCCGATTCGCCCGGTTAATTGACGAAAGTTTCACATGGCAGTTCCCGAACACCTCGATAGAGAGTTCCACCGGTAACGAGAACGTGTATCACGATCGTGCGGCCCCTTAATTGTTTCCCTTGGAGGATTCAGCTCTTGGGGGTGTGGGGTGTGTGGGGGGTGTGGGGGGTAGGGGGGTGGGCAATAAGCACCGGAGAACCTGCGGATGAGTCGGTGCGGGCCTTTTCTCGGCACTCCGCGCCGGTTCCGTAGCGTTTCTTTCATAAAAGTAAATGAACTCGTTGCACGTGATCGGACTGAATTATTGCCGGGCCCGGTGAAAAGGTTGATTGAAAGTCTCGGTGGATCAAGCTGACGAGCGGTCGTCTTAATGGCCGATCGGCTGTCGAGCGGGAAGTTATGGAGCTTTTCAGAAGAGGAAGCCAATCACTGCGCCGCTTCCTATTCAATCTCCAGTAGATCATAATGTGTGCATTAGTTGCGGCGTTCACATCACGTGGCATTAATAATTATGGTAAATACTCATAAAAGCATCGCAAGTTTGACAGGTCATTACAGGACATTACATTTCGATTTCAATGACCCTGACGTCAACGACACGTGTGGTATGTTTACACTCGGCGTCCGAGACCTCTCGAGTATACCCCGCGGTGGTGGGGATAACTTCGCGACGTTTATCATCCAGGCCTTGGCGACATATATAGAGAAATGGATGTTGATGCGGAAAATATGTCTACCGTCACTTTTCTCTTTTTAACGTGGTGGTAATTACGGATTCCCCACCCTTTCGACGTGAAGCGAAAATTATGTTACTTTCTACGAGTAAACCAATAGATATGTTACTGAAATTCCGAAACGCTAGGCCGGGCAGATGAACCGCTTTCAGATGTTCCATTTTATTCATAGAAGCTGAAATTTGATCCAGGTAGAAATAAAAAAAAAAAAAGAGCGCTCAACCTTCTGGATTCATGGACAAATCTGGCATGTCCGAATGAAAGGTGCAGAGGGATTCGCGCGTACCAGAACGTTTGAAGCGCTGATACGTGGCAAAACTCGGTGTGGAAATTTGAAATCGTACCCGTTTCGAAGCCGGGATAATCCGAAGTGGCCACAATACAGCAGTTGATGTATGGTGGGTTGGACAGGGCATTGGTCAACTTGACACGGATATATTGCACGGCCTATATTACTACTTCAGTTTAGACTGCATGTCTGCTTGTCTACTAGCAACGCGCGTGGACTCCGCCACCGACGTACTTTATATTCGCGTGTAACTCTCTCTCTCTCTCTCTCTCTCTCTCCCTCTGCCAATCAATAATTCCAAGGTGACAATAGATTGTTGCTTCGCGTTCCCCCTGCTTTATTCTTCCGCCGCTAACCCTTTCATTGCGATGCTCCCTAGCTTGAAGTCTTGAGATATTCGGAGATTTCAAGATCACCTTCACATGTCCTAAATCTAATAGTTACCGAGGTATTATCAAGGTGATATTGAGTACTGGAGCAGTACTTAAGCACTGGATCTTCCACATTTTGCAAAACGGCCTCATTCATATTCAGTTCGGCCCCGAGCGGACTGATCTTCGTCGATGAGGAACAAGCACCGGTCAAGGAAGAACGATGAAGGTGGAAGTTGAAACAGGTAGGAGCCGCGTTTGAGGCTGCGAAACGTGGCGCGGTTGCCGGGGCGAGCTGCAGGCTGCAGCTGCAGGCGGCGGACTTTCTGCAAGAGGTTCACGGGTCCGCCGGGTAATTGGAGACTTTTAACGATCCGAGCCAGCTTTCGAGCTACCACTCTGTATCTGTATCTGTTTTTCGCAGGAGGAACAACGGGCGAAAAAAGACGAGAACGGGTCACACAGTAAACAGAAACGTGGAATTAACGCGAAAGAAAAAAAAAGAACACTTTGCTAGTGAAGGGCAGGGCCGGACCCAGAGAATTTCTTTGTAAAGGATGTCCTCGAATCATAGTGAATGGTTGCTATGAGAGAGTGTTTTAGATGCCATCAAATTTTGTTGTACAATCACTGTCAAAACTGTCAACACGGTATGGTGCCTCATATTTCTAGCTCACCTCATTATCGCAGCATTTCCACCATGTATAGCGGCGCTCACGGAATAATTAAACTTATGCGTAATAAGCGACGTCATATTGATAATGACGTATCGATATTCACGTTTTTGCTACACATTTTGCGGTTAATTTTATTTCCGCACCTTTGTCCTTCCTCGCGTCTTTCTAATGAAAACCCTGTTGTTATGTTGCAAGTAATTAGACTTTATTCATTTTCAAAATCTATAGAAAGTCGGACGTCGATAACTTTGATTAATACGTCGCAAATTGCAGGTTTTACCGAAAAACAAAGACGAAAATCCGCTATGAGCTACAAGAGATAAGCCCGCGTTACTTTTCTCAACGAGTTTAATAAATTGTCGTGGACGCAAAGAAGATTACGTTGTTTGTTGTAAAACGATGTATATTGCAATTTCAGTTGAGCGCGTCCCTTCTCAGTTAAATGTAAAGTATAATATTAGGGGAGTACAGTCTCCCGTCGCGAAAGGTTCAGGATTACCGTTGATCCAGTGCTTATGCTGTACATTAAAATTCTTATGAATTTAATGTCCACCCGCTACATTTCTCGTGAACTTCAAATTTATTCTCCCTCTATGCAAATGAAAATTAACGTCCTTCCTCTTAACGCTTTCGCGGAGACAAATTTCCGGCAAATTCTGTGTCATCGCTTCCGCCTGAAAGTCGTTTTCGAAGCTAAAAATTCTGAAAAAATTCATAGATGTGCATTTTAATAGTTAGGATATGCTTGATTTTTTTCAGAATTTTTAATTGAAGAGGACGAGAGAAACTGCGGAAAAACTTGATTTTCTTTGTCACCCCATTACTACCCTCCCCCGGTTGGCATATAGGGTTGAAAATTGGCACAAAGTATTTTCTTTAGATAAGCTATCGTTTGTTAAGAATCTTTATCTTGCTTCCCCCACCAACCTGTCTTCCGAGCAGCGCACACCTCCGCATAGTCGTCAGATCAAGACTTGTTCCCCCACTCTAACTTCCCCTTCTACCGCGCTATTCCCCCACAATGCCCGGTCTGAATGTCACGTGACTAATCCAGTAGAGTCAGCGTGCTAAAACGGAGAAAAGCGTTGGAAGCTCCAGTGCAATGAAAGAATTATCTGCTTTTCGTGAAAACAACCGTCGACGGTAAAAACAACAAGCTGACGTCGGTCATTTAACGGTGGGTACTCGTTCGCAAAGGGTTGTTAATACAGTTCCAATTGCTGACTTTCCCCCATTGACTGTTGGGGAAAGAAAAGTGAAATATAGGATAGCTATCATTTCCCTTGAAAATCGTCGGACGGGCTCTCTCCCTTTCCCTCTTTCGGTCTCTATCTTAGCGTCTCCACCCTTGCCGTAAGAAGCGCAGTGCAGCGGTGCACTAAATCACGGGGGTGGTTCTTATTGGCCCTCCTCTTTCTCCAAGCAGCCCCCTTTCTCCGGGAACCCGAGCCTGTGCCGCGAGACCTTACAGGAACAAAAAGGACGACCAGCCGCCAGTCTGGAGGTGGCCAAGGACCTGGTCGTGGAAAGCTTAGACCTGTCCTACCTCAACGTTAAAAACCGTACGCTCACCCCTTGTTCTTCCCTTCTTCCCTTCTTCCTGCTGCCTTTTCCTGCCTTTTCCTGACTTTTCCTGCCTTTCCCTGCCGCTTCTCCGAAGTCAGTCGGCGACTTAAGGCGATTTTCGCGGCTGGATTCTTGCCAACAATTCGAGACGATGCGCCGAGCCGAGCCGAGCCGAGCCGAGCCGAGCCGCGCCGTTACGGTCAACCTTCGATTCCATTCTTACGGTTAATTAAATTTTTACGTCGGTCCTGATATGCGACGGGTCCGCGCCAACCGGAAGTTCACACGTCCAGTTAATGGAGGCTGCGTAAAGTGGGCTCAGCCGCCGTCTACTCCCCAGCGTGCGATAGAACTTGACGTCGTTTGTTGCTCGCCCACCGCGCTTATCCTTCAGGTTATGGGCCTGAAACGTTTATGCTGTTCCCTGGTAACCCCCTACAGCCCGTAACATTCTCCAGCTTCTGTTTCATAATTAGCCTTCATACCTTTCAATTAGCACGTCTACTTCTTCCCATAACTCTGTCTGTTCCTCTTACAAAAGCGCATTCCTCGTTACTTCAAAGTTGACAGGATGATTCTCTCTATTGGCCCCAAGCCAACCGTCTACTGAACTTCAATTTTGGTTTTTCTTCTGAAGTCCGGTTTGGTCGTTCTAAAGTTTTATTTTATCTTTGTCGAGGACTTTTTCGGATATCCATTCCGATTACTACAAAAAAAAAAATAAAAAAATAAAAATCGATCCGTGGAACCTATGGCAGCAGTAACAAGAGAATGTTGCCAATTGAACGAGTTTATGTTACAACTCGATACATTTAGCAACGCGCGGCTGCTAATACAATACCAGGCTTTGATAATTTGATCAGCCGGTGCACTTCCAGCGTTCGCGCGGAAACGAGCTGGAGAGACCTAGATGAATCGATCAATGCTTGTCAGAAATCATTTGCAGCCGCAACTTCCGGTGTTGAGGCTCGAGTCGGACATGCAATCGGCGCGCCGCGGATTAAAGTAATCCGTGGAACGTAAAATTACGATGACGAGGTGACGAGATCGGGGAAAGTTTAATGGGAAATGTCACCCCCAACGGCGCTCTCCGTATAAAAGGCCGCGCGTCTACGAACCTCGAAACAGTCTGGGCCAAGAGTTAATTCAGCCCGGTGAATGGCCACTATCTTTTCTACCTTCGAGGCTGGCTAAGTCGTCTATGAGTTCATGGATTTAACGATCCTGCCAATCCGACGCTTTCCGACTTTTTCTCGATCCTCGAACGATAGGGCGGTCACAATTATCGGCTAGGAGATACTATTCTTTGATCCGAACGTGGAAAAGGACAGCGAAGGTCGCCGGGGAGTGTAAACATGGAGGAGTGTGACACCACTACTAATCCAATACAAAAACTTCTTTATTTTTCATTATTTTCTTTTTTATGGGATTTTCGCCAACATGGCACTTTTTCTAATGAAAATAATACAATGATCTAGTAGGCTAGATATTTGGGACATTTATCGAGTATTGTGTGTAACACTGGAATTTATTGTGGTGTTTACAAAGATTTACACACGCACAATTCTATCGGCAGCAATGTTAATCATGAATTCCACTTTTTACAAACGCAAGTTCTACACCACGAACTTGGTACGTACAGATTAAACTTTAATCAAACAAGTTTGCTTTGTATCTTAAGTCCATGCGTCAAGCATTTGCTTCCCCGAACTATTTCTCCGTATCCTCTGAATAATATACGTGCAATTTCGCTTCTGGATGGTTCACGCTCCGGGTTAGAACTGCTCATAATTAATCGAACAACAGAGATATTGCACTTTACTCCACTTTCGAAAGGCATGTAAATACAGCGGTGTGAATAGGTTCATCGGAAATGCGAAGAAATTTAATTACGACTCTAACGAACCATGGAAGCAACGCGTGTAGCAACGGGGATTTTAGTGGTGAGTTTGCTCGATGACAAGAACAGTACCGATCTGTGAAACAAAACCGAAGTGATAATAGTTTGAAATATTAAAATAAAATGAAACGGTATCGCCTACAGCTGCGGCACACTGAGAATCCTAAAAAGCAGAAAAAATAAATTTATAATTGAAGCAGAGCCCGGCTTCTCGGCTCTTCTTTTGATATACTGTAGTATGAATATCTATCGAACTTTTTCATATATATTCGATTGATTGTCAAAGGCTAGGCTCACATAATCAACTCGTTTTAAATTCTTCTCGCGAGTGCTGACGCCTTCAGCCTGTCTGCAGCGGCTTTGTTTCTGAAAGCAGTTATTGGATATTCTACCCCGATTTCTGATTATCGAGTGGATCGTCGTTTGTTTGTCGGAAGGGATAAAAGCGTCAGTGATCCGTTGTCACGATCAAAGATCGAGTTCATCGAGCTTCCGCTTTCGGTATTGAAAGCTTTTCTCTGAAGGATAGGAACCTAAGAACTTAAGCGTCGAATATTAAATACCGTTTGCCTTGTAGATGATTACCAGGGATTTTTTATTAAAATTTGTCCTTGCAAGTCCACAATGACATGCACGAGAATGAGGATGGATTGATAAACTGGAAGATTAGATTATGATATGTTGCGTTTTGTAAAGCGAGATCTTAGAATAGGTAATCAAATGTTATTTTAGCTCGTCATACTTAATTCGACCGATCCGGGAAGATCGTAAGTACCATCGACACCTAATCCATTCGCGGAGCTTTGTGAGCGTTAACAAGGCGACGACAATGGAACGGAGAACGAGTGCAAACACTTGCCGCTTTGTTGGGCGTTTATCCGGCGACAACGAACGAGGAACGGTAGGAACGGGGTCGCCAAGAGTCAGAATAATCGAAAGCGACAAATACAATTAATTAAGCTCGATTGCACGTCGCTGCGTTAAGTAACATTGCCTAATGAGAGAAATCATTAGAGCCGAGGAAACAAAGGTGGGACACACTTAGCCTCTCGCTCCGGCGAATTTACGCTCCCTCCCCCATTCTCATCCCCGTTCTCCGACACCCACCCCCCACCCCTCACCCCCGTCTTTCTCCTCGTTTAAGACAGAAGGCATTCATCCTCGTTTAATTGCAGCCTCTCAGGGACTCGAAGAATTTCGCCGCAAGAACCGATAGAATTTCTGACGCGTGTAATTTGCGGAGTAAGCAGAGCCTCGAACGTACCACTCGTAATAATTGTATGAGCAGGAGTGTGCTATTTACGTTATAATGGTTACGATCGCGATTGGGAATCGAGGGCTTAATAGCAGTGAATTCGTTAGCCTGCAATTTCAGGCATAATTTCGCGGAACGTTGCTTTTATAATAAAACCGTTACGCGAGATGCCCTATTATCCTCGCAAACTTAATAATTCAACATTTCTTTATATACTATATTTATTTGTTACCGGTAGGGCTAAGGATTAAAAAAAATTTTAAAACATTATTGATGTATCACAGCCAACGTGTTAAACGGTAAACAATGATTTCTGAAGCCCGTAAAGTTGCGGAAATAGGTTAACACCTATTCTACTCCTTCTACAAGAATCCGGCTGAATAAAACCGATCGTATCAAGAACTTGTAAAATTCCGCGGCGCGATTTAGCGGATTATTTTCGTCGTGAGAGTAAGTTTCCGGCACGGTTTAATATCACCGTAACGTCCCGTTATGATTGATATTGTCATTATCCGAAGCCGCGGGAAAAACTTGGCCGAAGATCGGCGGAGGCCGTGCCGTGGTTGAACGACTTCTCGAGTACGCGTGCCGAACAGGCGGATCGTAAAAGACTTTTACGTACCTGGCTTTCGGAACGACGACGGGACGTAATCTCCAGGGAGTTCCCGGGCGGGCTCGACTTCTATTATGCGAAGGAACCCGTGCGGATTTCAGAATGTCTGCGTAGAATTCGGCAGATCATGGATCCAGACGCGGTCCCGACGGAAACGGCTGTTCCTGCCGGAGTTTCTGCGCTGGCGGATGGATTAACGATCATTTTTACGTGCTGCCCCATGGACAACCGTTTCCCGATGCGCCGCTAGATTGATGCCACTCCGTCACGTTACCTGTAACACGCAAAAACTCTTAGAAGCACGAAAGAAATCACTTCGAACTTTCGCCACATAACCTGGAGCAGTTTCGTGTAATGCTTACGAGAAACCTTTGGAAATCAAGTCAAAGTCAATATTCAATAATGTACTAAATAATTCTAGCACATAGAAACGTGTGTTATATGAGTGACATTAAATTACTAGAGCGATCTTTTTAATTTTTACTTCTATTTTCAATAAATCCAGTAACTGAGACGAATTTGAAAGTAGTTTACTTGTACAGTGTAGTTTCAGGTGTTTCGCAGCGCCACACTGTGCCGGGTATGAGTGCGTGCTTTGACAGATAACCTAACCTCTTTCTGCACGGAACGTAAGTAAGCGCAAATATAAAGAATATATAACAGTGTACATATATAAACGGTATAATAAAGTACGAATATCAGCTAATTCAAAGCAATCAAAGATTTGTTGTTATTTACTTGCTTTTATAAAATCAAGGAATTTTCGCTAAGGAAAAAGTTACTTCGAATGACCTCTAGATCGCTCTAGAGTCGTAGTTTTTATAATTGTTCGATAAGATAATTCCGTATAAAATAGGTTACTCAATTTATTGTTGACGATATTACCTTTAAATTCTGAACTTGAAGCAGCAATAAAGAATACGCTTTGGAATCTCGAATATATTCGTCGAGGAAAAAATACTACAATCTTATCGGAAATTTTTCGCATTGTTGTGAACAAACGAATAAGTCACCGCGTATATTACACTGCTGCGAATCTATCATCGTGAAATATTCGCTACCGTTGCGAATAGTTCGCGTTGGTATGCAGAATTGTATCATTGTTATTTTTCACCGCTGCCTTTATTACTATAAGATCTTTTGAAATATATTTTACAGTGCCTGCGATGCAAAATAACCTTTTGTCATGGATGATATGCACTGGTTTGGTGCGATTTCGGTATCACGGTATACGAAAACATATTCTCGTATTTCGTTATATTCACAGTCCGCCATTTTGAGTGACTGAATGTAGCTCTCCAAGTGAGGAATGTAAAATTTGTTTGTTCCAATATCACAGAAACTATCAATGGTAGCAAATATATTCAAATTGTGTGTTTTTATAAATAGCAAATTAACCTATATTTTTGTCATAAAGGCAGTTTAAACTCGGTATGGGTGCCACTTGCCTCGCTTGCTTCACGAACATCTCTTTTACTAATTATCGGAATATAAACAGTGATGCTACGTAGAAAACAAATTAAATTTTCAGCAGATGTCTCAGAACTATATCGATAAGCGATATCGACCTGAACGGAATCGGGAAAGTGGGTTTTGATCGTCGCAAATAAGAATTGATTCCGTAAGGATCTGAACGAGTACAGAAGAGAGCCTTTTGTGGATGACGGGGGAAACGAAGCCGGGAAGAATTTATTCTAATAGGAACAGTAATTGAATTACTCTGGACCTTGGAGGTTCCATAAATTTAGCATCGACACACGGCTGGAACCATCCCGGCACTCCTGGGAAGGCCAATTAAGGGGTTATGGTAACGCGGCTTTATGGACTTAGAGTGGATTCCTACTAGAATACATTAACGATACCGCAATTATTCCGGTTACGTTTGACCCACAGAAGGAAAAGTCACGATTCCAGAATTGAAATTCGACGGGAAATTATGTTTTGCAGACGGAACAACTACCTTGGCTGGCAGGCCAATGGTACACGAAGAGAATATGAATTTCAATTTCAAGTGGATTAGGGGTGGCTTACCCTATGCACGCGTTTAGTTTCAGTAATATAAGCTACTAAATGGCTTTTCGTAGATTAGCAGCGAAAATAGTGAGCTTTATTGCGTTCTGACGTCTCCGTCTTAAGGAAGTCTTCTCATTTCTCGAATTCGAGGAATAAATTCTGTTTTTTTGCATTTCTTTAATTAGAAGCCTGCTCTTTAAGTCTGCGGAATATACGTGAAAATTTTGAAAAATTACTTAAAAAATTACTGTTTACTATTTAGATATTACTATGATAGTCGTAACTGCAGGTTTAATCTTTGCAGCGAGTAATCGGTACAGTACTTACACAATGCGGTCCACGGTATTGCCCACCTGTATTCAGCTGTTGCCATAATACTAACTGCGAGGTCCATAGCAATCTACTGTGTTTGGTGAACCATAAATGTGCTTTCTGAACCTTGAATTGACTGAGCTTCGATTGGAGCTGAAATCGTACGTTTGAGAAGTAAGCACATATAACTGGTATACACGTTATTGTTAATAATAAACGGACTGCGTTGACGGTATGCGCGCAAAGTCCTTATTTCTGTTCCTGATAATTGACCTACAACATTTTCATTCAATTTCCGATCCTGACAATTGACCTAGAACATTTTTATTTCATTTCCGTTCCTGACAATTGACCTGGAACATTTTTATTTCACTTCTGGAATTTTTTAGAAATTGATTTCGCAACCAAAAATTCTGAAAAAATTCACAACCCTGTATACTGTTAGGTAGAATGTTCATGAATTTTTTCGTAACCTTTTGTTGAGTACAACAGAAGAAACAGACCATAATTCATTAAACAGTGTTTACCCTATAGCTACTCTTATGGTAGGGGTATCGACTTGAAACTTGCCATAGAGGTTTTTCATTGGGGGTCCCATTTAATGGTATGATAAATTTGGTTTGGGGTCACACCTGACCCCCCCAAAAAATTAATTTCTAATTCTGGATAAATAATTGACAGAGTCAACGGGATTAAAGGATTATTAGAAAACTGCCTGTAGATAAATTGTTAACGACGCCCGGCTGGCCGTATAAAAGTTTGATGGAAGAAGTTCTCGCGTTGGCCAAGCTGTCAAGAGGTTCGTTCGTCCGAAACAAACGGATCGACTCGCGAGACAGCGCCTTCGGCCGGTAACGAGTGTTAGGCGAGTAGATCGAGGGAAGTCCCACATGCAGCCGTGGATATTCGATACAAAATTCATCCGGGGCGAAATTACGACGGAAACGCGGACCGTTTGACGGTGTTAGAAGTTTGGTATCCGTGCAACCGATAGGCGCCGGTGTCTGTGTGCGGATGGACTCTCCTCTCTCCGAGTGTGCGGAACGTAGAGTTTACGACACGGTGCTTTTAGCGTCCTCTAACAGTCTGCCAGCAATCACATTAGTCGCCCGGCCCGTCGGTTGCCATATTTAACGGTGGACCAAGTTCCAAAGCGACGGATGTCCGGGTCGTTGGTCCAATCACACGGCCCTCTCTCTAACCACCGGCAGAGACGTTCGAGAGCCCTGCTACAATCTCCACTATCCCCTCTACTTAGGGCTGCCTACAATTCCCCCGTCCCTCTCTCTCTCTCTCTCTCTCTCTCTCTCTCTCTCTCTCTCTCTCTCTCTTTCAACGACCTCCAAACGTCTCTTGGAACTGTAGAGCCCGGGCGAGAGTTCCTCTTCTGCTTTTCTTGCGCAAACTTCGGACCACGGGCTCTTTCGGTTTTAAGCGGAGCACCGTCTCGCAGAAGGATTCGCTGTTGATCTGTGTTTTTTAATCCCCGTCGGAGGCTTTGTTGTGTCCGGCGATGACCCCGAAGACGTGTAGGTAAACTTTGAGCTCGGGCGAGGAGGGAATTTGATGAAGGATCGACGATCCTTGGTCGAGTGTTTGTCTTCTCTAGTTTGGATGAGAGTGTTTGAGTAAGTAGTCCGTGACTGTCTTGGAGGCTGACTCTTATTCGGTGAACTCTGCGGAATCGTTTATTTTCGACAGAATTTTAGTTTAGATCGTGAAATTATTGTACCGTGCGTATAGCCAGTGAAATTTTCGGAGAATATTGGATAATCGCCAGTAAATAATGCGTGCTGTAACGGTTGGCAGGAAAGAACGGTGACAAAAAAATTGATTTACTGATTCGAGGGAGAGGATGTGTCACTCTCGGTGTTATAACAAAAATGGATATAATTTAGTTGGAAGGAAGCGGAGGAAGAAAGTGACATGGGAACTGGGGTTCCGGTTGTACAGGAGGCGGAAGTGTTCCTCCGGTCTCCGGTCTCCGGCCTCCGGGCGCGAGCCAGCCGTGGTTTTTCACACGTAGCAACGCAATACGCGGTGTTACATAATGTTGTGGCGAGTCGTCGAGTTGCGACGAGTGCCAGCCTCCATTGTGGATTCTCATCGCGGTCCAAATGTTTGCTCTCTCGCTCCTGCTTTCGGGCACTTCAACCGGCAAGCTTTCGACCCTTTCTCGGCCCGACACTTCACTCTCATCGCTGGCTGGGCTGCAAAAGAAAGCCGGCGAAAGTACCCGGGCCGAGGCACGTGTTAATTCTCGCACGGTTTACTGTTCATGCGTTGCCACGTTCGCCTACTCCAGGGACGAGTAGTTCGTTTCGTATACGAGCCTTTGATCCTCCTCGCTCCTCGAACGTGAGCCATCTGCCAATAGAAAGAACACGAAACCTGCTCGTTAGTCCACCACAAATTCGCTATATTTTATTACCAAATTTTTGAAAAATGATTATCGGTCTTAACTTCACCTTGCCAACCCAAAAGTATTTAACTTTTTTTTTTGTATAATTCTGTAGATCTTGACGAGAACCTGCCGAAACCCCAAGTTTTAATCTGAGGAATTTACTGGTTCAAAAGTTGAGCGATTCTCTTTTATAAAGAAATGTACATAATGCATTGTACCCTTCGTTGTTCCTACTAATAAAATTGGTTTTAATTTTTCAAATAATACTGTAACCTGTAGCCCTGCGCAATGTAAACGAAAACCCGTGCGAGAATGTGGAATGCGTTGCATTTGCTGAAAATGTTTCCTGCCAAAAAATTTCATTTCATTGCGAAAACGCAATATAACAGAAAGTTCAATTCGTGTAATTAAAACGCAGTAAATATAACATAAATGTCTACGGTACGCGGAAAATCAAGGTTCAACTAAATGGCACATCAAAATGCACAAAGGACGGGCTCTATCGTACATGGCATATATATATATATATATATTATTTTATATTTGCATTAATATTTGCAAATGTTATTGACGGAGGTAATATTTGTGTGTTTTAATAACCCGATGTAAATTAGCACAAGTGAAAGAAACAATATTACCGCATCGTCAATATGCATTTGATTGAAAATGCGATCGATATCCAGAAAATCTGGAGAATTGTTCTTCGTTCTAATACAGTAGAATCTTGATTATCGGAACTCGCGTTACTTATGCAATTATCAGAGGAAATTGGACTTGCTCTGATTGGCTGGTGAGCCGTTCGTATGTGGTGGATCGCGTCTACGTCGATACGCGGTAGAGTCGTATCGTAGATTGAGAGCGGCGAAACATTGAATCGGCATTAAGACAACCGTTCGATGGAGTTTCAACTACTCGGCAATTCTACCGATGATTAAATCGGGGAACACGGTCGAAGGTGTATCCGATAGATTCCATAGGTCCCTTTTAACAGGCGCAATACCATGCGAAAGCATGGCGGAGTGACGGTGCGACCGGCACCATAAATTCGCAGATAATGATCGCAGTACGTCTGCGTCCATGGGATCTACGGTTCGCTATGGGACCCATAACTTATCCACCACCGTATAGACGGGTCCACGTTGTTCCTGCGCGCAGCCCGATAATGTATACGCGGCAGCTACGGTTCTGTATGGAACGAATCCGTGGCGGATTTATGAAACGAATGGGAAATTGGGATCGTTTCCCGGATGTATCGCGGGAAGGGACCCTTCGATCAAATTTCGCGAACCGTTTGAGACATTCACGCAAGACGTACGCCCTGGCTCAATAATTATTTCACCTCGGCGCACATTTCCAGTTTGATTTACAACCGAAGAATGGAACCAGTGTTTTCCATCGTGTACGGTAAACTCGAATATACATAATTAGCACAATTAATTAAATCAATTAAGACACCGGGTATTAAAGGCAGAGCAGGGAGGAAGGATTTTTCATGTAGAAAAAGCAACGAAGCGATCCCGTGCGGTGGTGTTGTCTGTCGAGTTGAAAGGGACTAACGTCAGACGATCTGTAAATGGCATGAAAAGGGAGGAATTCGTTGGCGGATAAAGATCGCGTGTCCATAAAAAATAGATACAATACCGGGTTATCTGCTGCTTTCTGGTTAATTAAATTTGTATTTGTTTCGCTCTGGCGACAGGCCAGGATGATCCGGCTGTATCTGCTCGTCGATCCCCGACAAAACCGTAAGTACGGTCGAATGCAAGCTACGCCCGCTCCGCGTCTCGTGGAAGATTTCCCGGCAGAGGGAAAGAGGGAAATCCTTTAATCCCTTCGGAACGTTGTCCTTCCCATGGACCACTTTGTCAACTTACTGCTAGGCAACTTTCGGTGAGCGTGCAGCCACACCTTTCCACGGCATCGGATATCTTCTTCGATATCGACAGCGCGCAACTTCTGCCAGCCATTAAATATTTACCGGACCAGCGAATCAATCGACGCCATTTTTGTTCGCGTCGCGACGCGGGTGCCGGTTACCTTTCAGCTTGAAAGCGATGCTACGCTACGAACAAGGTCACACCAGGTCGGAAATAATTGGAGGTCACCTTCATTTCGAAAACAATAATACAATAACTTTTTCCTCTTTCATTTTTTAATGTTTACTATTTGCAAGAAATACGTTAAAGTATGCCAACCGAAAACACCTAAAACGAAATTAAATTTATAGTAGCATTGCAGTTCATTTAGAAATTGCACGTCTGTCAAGTTAATTGTAGACAATTGAATTAGTTTTGACGAGAACATTGCCCAAAAATATTTACTGCAACGATGAATCATTGTTGAAATAGACTGAACACTTGCACGATACAAGGTATCACGCATTCATTTCAATTCGAGAGAATCATTTCGAAATGTTCGCATCGATACAACGCATGGTATTAAAAAAAGCTATTGTGGTGATTTCCTTTTGTTGCCGAAAACTTTTGGTGGAAGTATCCTTGAAAGTTTTAAACACTATGGAAACTCTTAAACTTGAGATCTCCCAAGAGTGCTCACTCTTTTCCTATTAAAGGTTCAAGCACCTTCCATAAAAGTTTTCACGACAAGAGACTAAATAATTTACTTCTATGTTTTCCATTTTCTCGTTCTCATTGTTGTTCCCGCGAAATCCCGGTGTTCCATCGGCCGTGATTCTTCCAAGCGAGATTCCACGCCGCGAAAACGTATTTCCCGCAAGAATGGACGTAGAGTATCCCATGATGTTTACTGTTTCATTCGTCGGTATCAAGCAAAGTGTTTCATGTACTACGTACTTCTGAAATACTTCTGCATTTTACCACTGTGCTCCCGGAGCCCTTCAACGGAGCCGCATTTACTGAAACTATCCGGTGTTTAATCAAATCTGCTGGTACTTTCTAGAGCGTGCCAGTACCAACTGCACGCAAATTGCAAAAGTAATTCGTTCGTGGATTTTTCATTTCCGACACTTCCCCGCGAATATTACATCACTAATATTTTATAGCTGGTACAATAATACTGCAAACTTTCATTTTAATTTTATTAGATTCGTTCTAAAAGTGTTTCGAACCGAAAAAGTTTTCGACAAGGTACTCCCGTCGAAGCTGTTTCGCGATCAAGAAGAAAGATCGCGAGAAATAGAACGAAAAATAAAGGGAAGATAACCTTTTGTCTTTCGAAAGAGAAGACATGGCGGATGATGAGTTGGGCGGCACCGAAAGTCTCGGTGAACATCGAAAGTTAATTACAGCTTACTATCTCAATCGTCGTGGAGCTTCACGAGCTTTTTCTTCCCGCCTCGTATCGTTAAAGGTTTTATGTCCTCTTTCATTGTCGCCTTGCGGTAGAAAAATCCACGGGAAACGGGAACGACGCTCACTGTCCTCGTCCTTTCAACCCGAGACAAATTTAGTTCTTTATTGCGTGGGTATAAAACAGCGCGAAAGTGATGAGCGGCGTCTCGAATGGAATCCCAAATGAATCAATTTCTCACGTCAAGAACGCCGCAGATTCTCTAAATCCCAATTATCACAAAGATTATGCTCCTAAAGTTTCAATTTATTTCCTATTGACCTTGAGTGACCTCGAATGACCTTCATTGTAGGTCACTGCATTCATCAAAATTTCCCCTGTAACTCTGTTCCCGGTCACGTTATAGAATTGAAACTTGGTACACGTTTTTTTATATCTTGACTCTCTGACGTGACACTTGAAAATTTTTCATTTCTTCCTCGACTATATTATTTAATGGCTTTTTTGATCTATTGCACGATAAAAAATGACGGTAAATTCACGGAATAAAAGAAAGGTGTAAAGTTTTTATGAGAAGAAATTTGAATGCGCAATACCTCTGATTCGATTACTTTGTTGGTGGCCGGCACGAGAGTTTTCAGTATTATACGGGAAAGCAGCTAAGCGCCACGCTCGTATTAATGGTCGCAGAACGCTTAACGCCAGGATCCATGGGAGGTTTTCCGTGTTTAGATTTAATTCTCGCCCTGGCGGCAGGCCAAAAAATCCGGTCCAAAGCGGTCCAGCTCTCTAAAACGCAACATTCATTATACACACAAACACAGCTCCGCGTACGCATTTTGTGTAAAGAGCTTTAAATCATCGTAGAATAAATTGCTTGGAGCTTAGGCTGCGAACGTTTGTGCCAATTCGCATTTCAATAATCTGACTTTCGTTTTTCCAGAGAACCGACTTTAATGTCTCGCTTCAGGTTTCAGTATTTACTAAGTAATTAAGAATACACAATATTAGCTTACGACAAATTTGATCGATACAGAAATTGTCGCAAATATTCCCTATTCTGCCAAACATACACTTACGCCCTACGAATTCAATTTGAAATGATGAACGACTTCTCGCTGTGTGTGCCCTGCTGTTTTAATTGATTGAACGCAACATTGATTCGTTCCTTTAATTGGTCAATCACAATTGAGATTGGATATGGCTTCGTGAATAAAAATCGAGCGGTGTGAGATCAGAAGAACGTAGCAGTCAAAAGCTAATAGTTCTCCTATACACATTTAATTTGTAATAGTCTTGTGGAGATTGGGCACACAGTTTTACAAAGAAAATGATATCGTCTCGCCTATCCCCTCCACTGGGGTGGCATGCCCCTCGAGGGGTCAAGGAGGGGTCCTTTTCAGGGGTCACAAGAAAATAATAGTCCTCGTGCGCCTACCTAGCAGAGAAATTTGAATAAAATCCCGAAAACTTCAACTCAATTTTGGATGTATTTCGGAACATTGGGTTCGCCGAAGCTACACGCACGGAAATTCCGAAAAATCATGGACGTACGAAACAGAATAAAAATATCTCCGAAGGATTTCGGTTGATGGCGATAAATCTTTCGGCATCGTTGCGCGAACAACGGCGACGGTGCCCTTTATTTTGTGTAGTAAGAATTACAGCAGAATCCGTGGTTTTTTTTTTCAATACAAACCGTGGCCACGGATCCCACGGCTTTTGTGTCGAGGCTCCTTGGACGGTCGCCAGGCTGGAAATGAAATCTAAGCAGGGGGAGGAACGGATTTTTGCCCGTCGGAATATTTCCGTGCGGTGCATTAACCGCTTACGTGTCCCCGTCGACGGAGTTCGCCTGCGAGGACTTCCGTTTCCGGCCGGATCGGAAAACCGGCCACAGTCCGTCGACGCTCGCGCCGGCATCGTTCCTCGAGAAATATGGAAAAGCTGTTGCTGGCCGTGGTGTTTACGGTTACGAGATGCATCTGCGTGACTGAACAAGCCTCTGGAATAACGCGTGATGGATGTAGTAGTCGGAACGAATTCTTGGCACTGCGCGGTCGGTTTCCAGTTTTGTTAAACATTTTTTCATTTAACGCGTTAAACGTTTGCCATCGGTGCTGTTCGATGCATTGGTGTGTTTGCAAAACGATGGTCTCCGTTGGACACGCGGCACGGTCCTCTTCAACGTAGTTAAACTCCGGACCGATGTTTTGTATCAAAGCAACCGAGTCAATCATTAAACTCATTGGTACTTGTACACGCCAAGGAGACCGTTTATTGCACAGTCGATCGACCGTCGCGTCGCGTCGCGTCGCATCGCGTCGGTTGTTCGGTAACGGGGGCATCGTGTCAACGACGGATTACACGAACTCGTGCCGGACGTTTCGCAATTATAATTAAGCGGTAACCAATCGTTATCGCGTTCTTCGATTGCTTTGCCGTATGAAGTACCAAATGCGTCGAACACCGCGCCGCCGGTTTAATTAATAACATCGTGTAGTAGACTAGGAATTTGGTCGAATTTATGCCCGAAATTCGCCGCGGTGAAATACTGCCCGCCGCTAGCCGCCTCTAGAATAGAACGCACTGTCGCCCCGATAGTTATAAATTATATACGCTACCTCTCTAATTAACAGTTAGCACGAACAACGACGCGTCACGCGTTTGACTTTGGTTGCTCACAAACAAATTCAATAGTCATTGCGGGAACAACAACTTGCAGGGTAGACTGCGCTCGAAACGATCCTCCATTTTTGTCGACATTCTGCCACCCGTGAGACATCTACATGTACAGGGCGTGTAAAACAAATACTTTTTGCCGCAAAAATGACCAACTAGATTCTCAAGGTCAACATTTTTTGACTGCACCGCATTGTACTGGTTACGAGGACCAAAATTCTCGAGGGAACCGCTGGTCACGAATGAACCATTCTCTTGAAAAATAATTATTTGAGAAAATAATTGGGCGATTCGAGCATCGTTTGCGGGCCATCGCTTTCGATGGCATCGCGAGAAATGATTGCGGAAGCGGGTCATTTAATTCGGTCGATGTCAGGACAACGTTTCGCTATTTAGTAAATCGGAGTTGAGAAGTTTGAATCGGCAGCCGCCGCCGCCGTGGGAGGATGTTAGGGGCGGGTGGCACGGTGCCGGGGGTAGGTGGGGGTAGTTCTTCGAGGAGAATTTCGATTGCGCGTCTTCGCTGGCAACCCATTGCTCCCTCCTGTCGAGGATGCTCGAATCTGTGCGTCAGATCCCTGAACCGTCGAGGATCGCCCGATAATATTCCAGTTCTGTGAATTTCTGTTCGCCGAGCGGAGGCGCGGCGCGGAGCGGAGCGGCGTCGTCCCTGGCGTGGACTCGCCACGGGAGACGCTGGGTTTATGGTGACAATTTCTCTCTCGCGGAATTCATGCTTCCTACGCTTCGAGAACTTCCCGATGTTTCCTTGATAATTGTTTGAAAGAAGTTCCCGCCGGCGGCGTGGCGCGAGATGACAGTGGGAATTTGCTTGTAAATTAGCGTTCACGGTTCAGCTGAGCTCGGATTCGCGATTTCGGTGTCTTTCGTTTGGCTCCGCTGTGTCGTTGCTTCAACGAAAAATCAAGATCGCTGCCACCTCCATAGATTGCGAATCTTTACCTTAATCTGAAACAGCAATTTGCTAAAGAAGGGAAAGACAATTTCACTTGAATCGAAAATATAAACTTATCGCGAAACCCATTTCTGACGGGTTATACTTTGGGAAAATACAATAAACATTTGCTTGCCCCTTCAGAGAAGAATACTAGATTCTATAAAAGAATTTTCGTTTTGCTTTGCGTATGCTATGTTTCATAGCACGTTCATATTCTTTGAATACGAACAGTCGGTAACCTAAGTAAATTGTCGAAAATGATGTAATATAACAAAAAGGAGTTAACCATGTAGTGAATTTATTTATCGAATTTTGGCGTTGTTCAGCAGCTGTGTATGCACACGTCTGAAACAAAACATTCTACGCCGGTCGTGCAAACTGATGTTTACGCAACTCCCGGCGTTTCTAAAAAATATCCAAATTTCGACATTGAATCGAAATCTCTTTATGAGGAGTTTCAATGGATACAAAATAATGTGAAATTGTATTGTACTACCCGTTTCATTGTGTTCCGTGCACGTCGAAACAATAATCCGCTGAAAGGGTAAGTTAAAAACTCATGAAAAATGTTGAACATTGCCGTTCCATTCATTCGTGTTTTTCCTAATTACAGGAGAAAAATATGGTGGCACATAAATGTAAGCATCGTGTGCTCACGGCGGAGAAAATATTGTAAATAAACATTTTTAGCCGAGAGGAGACCGTGCTCGGTGCATGTGTTGCGAAATAATCCCTGGTATACTTATCTTACGTCAGTTTAGGCAACACATATTTGGCAAGATTTCTCGGGGGATGCTAGCGCGCGGGAAATGAAGCTTCAACGTTCTTCTTCTGCTGGCAATTGCAAGTATGCAATCAATAATGCATTACCTCTGCAGCAACGCATCATACTTTACGATCACTGTATTCTTTACCATCGTTTATCTCAATCGCCATAGCTCTCAAGTATTAATAAACTTTTTACGCCCACTTTTATCTGATACTGCCCGTTTATACCTTGCTCCTGCCTTAAACCCAAAATTATTCACAGTCTATTGTTTAAGATTACCCTGGTTGACAGAAATGATCGTTAAGTGTTGCTTTTGGCTGTCAACCGTGTCCCCGCGGTAGTGGTGATAATTCCGCGACGTTTATCCTCCAGGCCTGGCCGACATATACGGAGAAATCACTGTATCAAATAGCAACAAATGATTTTACATTTCCAAGTCGGTTACACGGCACACGGTAACCTACCGAGTTATCACTTAAACTTGAAAAGTTTGCGCTTCAAAATCAAAACGAAAGTGATTTGAACTGTTAGGTGAACGTGTGTGGCGCATACGAAAGAGGCAGGATGCAGAGAGGAAATGATAGGCTGGACACGCCGAGCGTTCGGCTCATGCGTGGTGAGAAATTACGAGGCGTTTCATACAGCTAGGACGAAAATCCCAGAGCCGGGCTACGATAATTGTCCGGCGATCTGAACCCGCGATTTCCGTGGATATTAACCCAAAGTTAATGCGATTTCGCGGTGGCGCGAACCTGACCAATCGCGTGCCAGCATCGTTGGCTACCCTCGACGTTCGCTAACGGTACTGCTACCAAAACCATTCTATCGAGAAAAAGATGATTCACGATGCAGGTATCATGGTGTGACAGATTTTTCAGGTTTTGTACGAAATTTTTAAAAATTCAACAATAGTCAGTAAGCACAAGCTTTATTCCCGGATATATACTTGCCTCTGAAGGGTGCTTACGAATTTTGTTGCTGAAAAGTAATTCGATTTGACTGCAACAAAACACCTTAAACTCGGGCACAAAAAAAAAATAAATACCTACTATAAAATTCGGTAGTGTAATTGTCCAGCACACCTTGATATCCGAGTAACATCGATCCATGGAAATATTCATTTATTTTTAAGCGGTATTATTGGTCGGGAGGGCTTACTCTAACGACATTACGAGCTCGTGAATCGTGATACATGATACAATGATGGTGAACGGTGCGTTGCATTGGAAATTAATGAAATGCAGTTGTATCGCCGTGTCTGCTGGCGATAGTTGCTTGCTCGGTACACGTTGGATAGGCTGATGAATTTATACAAGAGCCCGAAGCAGACTATTGGTGCACGCGTTCCGAATATACGGGGTGTTCCTCGAAGCTGCACACACGGAGCCATGTAGCGGGGATAATTCCGCGACGTTTACCATCCAGGCCTTGGCGACATATATAGAGAAATCGCTGTATTAAGATTTGGCTCAGCTTTGCGTAGTATCATTTCTACTTTCCAGCATTGTAAGATAGAGAATCGTAAATGGAAGTTTAAAACGTTGGATTTGCAATCGGGGTGTGTAAGTAAAAACTGTGTAGATTTCCCGGAAGTAACATTGTTCGCGATTACACATTAGAGGCGAAATCCTCGGGATTTTCTTATTGTTCGCTTCGCGCCTTGAGATGCAGCTGCGGCTGGAACACCGTTTCCGGTTCTCCCGTCGACGTTACCATACGTTTACTCACCTGTTCACACAGCGCGCACACATATGCGCACCGAGCAGCCATCGAAATTACTGTATCGCATAACACGCGAGTTCGCCTGGTTCTTTCGTCTCTCTCTCTCTCTCTCTCTCTCTCTCTCTCTCTCTCTCTCTCTCTCTCTCTCTCTCTCTCTCT
>CM052114.1:382360-407434 GCA_028454245.1 Halictus quadricinctus | reverse complement strand
CTCTCTCTCTCTCTCTCTCTCTCTCTCTCTCTCATTCTCTGTTAGCGCAAATTAATTTACTGCCGGCACTGCTGAAGCCGCGCGCGAATCACACTGTTTTTTTCCCCCGCGCGTAACTTGCGCTTACTTGTCGTCAATTTCCACCGTTGCTCACGGCCGGATTAAACACACAGAGCGACGATGAAAGTGTTCACAGGTGCGAGAAATCTTCAGAAGACGCCCGTCAAACTGTACCGGGGGAAGTAATTTGAATTTAGTGAACGGGAACGTTTGAAGCGCTTTGATTCGCTGTATTGTCATCCTCCAGCTATTTGCCCAAAAAGTCTCTTTCTGCCGACTGTCTATGCGCCTTGATAACTATTGTACACCTATACAAAATAAAACCTAGTGGGAATTACGTTTCGGTTTTGCTTCGTATCATATTTTTAAATCATTTTCCGATAGTCACGTTCTCTCAAACGCAAGCTCTAACAAATTCTAGTCTTCGGAGTAGAATGTATCTCGGAGCAACCGGCAGTAGCAGATCGCGCAATTTCAATTTCGGTATTGGTTACGACCTCGAATGTGATTGCGGTCGACCTTGAGATAGCTCTCATACTAGAAATAATATACGCTGGCGGTCGAAAGTTTAGAATCGCTTTGCGAACTGATGTTAGCCAACAAATTTACTGCGCGGGGTGTAACTGAAACAACAATCGGATGTTTCCCAGAAGTTATCGATCAATTTGTACAAACGCGGATAATCTCGGCAGTATTCTCGTAGGCTTTTAAATGTTTATTTAGTGACGTACTTCAATAGCAAAGGTAAATTGTCTGGCAAAAAAGTTAGTCTTTTCTATTTCACTTGCTATGAATGACGATTTAAAAACGTAATAATTATGTTTATTCTTATATTGCTTTATTTATTCTCTACTCGGCACTGTGCTTATTACTGTTTATTGAAAGTTCAATATTCGTAACTGCGATATGAATTCAGTTCACAATCTTTACGACTGATATTATGAAACAAATGGCCAAATAAAATGTTTCAATATACGTTCCGGAGAGAACATTTTCTCGACGTCTGATCGAATATTGACCTATACTACTGGTATTATATGGAGACTAACTTTTCTCGCGGCAAATGAAATTTTCATTTCATGAATTAAATTCTAAACGATATTTTCTTACTATTACCAACAATATTTGCCCGGAATGAAAAATAATTATATAAAATTACATATAAAAATGCAGACTCGCATAAGTTACTACATCACTTATTAGCTGGAATCTGAAACTTGAACTAGCTATTCGGTCCGGAAAGTCGAAAAACGTGATTCTCGATAAGGGCTTGCCAGACGTTCCAGAACCGGAAGTTCTTTTGTTCGAAAACGAGAACGCATCTGCCGAGACGGCGCACACGTGCACGCATTACATTTCGGCTAATTCACGCTCAGTTAACGTAACGATAGCTCGCAGCCTCTGAACGCATCTCGAAGCGCAGTGATTATTCAACGCGCACTCCCACGGCAAGCAATTTTGAAACTTGCGACAACTCGCAGTTTGAAAGATGGCGCGCGTATGCACATTTCTCGGGCCCGCTTTCATTCCCAAAGTCAGCTATCCTCCGCCGAAACTTGCCATCTTCGGTTGCCTGATTCCTGATATTTACGTCGGCAACGTAATCGCGTTATTCTTTGCCAACTCCGACAGTGTGTCGTAATTGTTCAAACTTTTCCGTCGACAAGCACGCACCGCTAAGGAATTTGTCTGTGCTGTCTTCTCTCGATATCTGTCCCAAACATCTAGCCGATAAAAGTCCCGGAACTATTCCCACACTATCCCCAAACAATATTATCTTCTAAACGATACATGTCCCTGGGTAGGATAATAAAATAAACACTTTTATTGAAGAAATTTCCTGATAGGGAGACTGTATTTTCGAATAATTTCAGAAAAATGTGTTCCCACGCGAAGATGCCGAGACCACTCATCAGCATTAATCCACACCTCGGAAGAAACTCTTAAAGACTTGGGGAGTTGCGGAGGATACTTTATGCAGACGACTATGAAACCCGTCTTTCTTTACTGCACTTCGCACAAAGGACAACCATATTGCTGCCAGCGAACATGATTATACAAAAGGGCTCGGAACATGAAAACGAGCAACTTAGAATGAAGTTAACTTTACGCGTGGAAAGTTGTAGTAATGGAATCCGGCTACATTTTCCATTCAGAGCGGGGCGCGGCGCGGCGCGGTGTATTCTTATTTCTTTAGAAATTTGTTCCCGTGAAATTTTGTTCGTTTGACGCCATTGCCGGCTCGGCGCCGCCCGCCGACTTGCTATAATTTCTTAACATATGCGCCACCGCGCCGGAAGCCATTTGATCCTACCGGACAGAAACACGCGACCCATCGCGTTATTATGCGTTTGTTATGTTAATCACTGCGCTGACAGCTAGATGAAACTACGCAACGCAACTGTTATGCTAACTCCGGGGCTGAGAATGCTCGCAACGCGGCCGCGAACGGGAATCTCCGCCTTGTCCGCGCGTCCTACAGAAACTGCAATGACGCTAGGCGGGCCCCGGCTCAAAGATTAAAAACGGGCAATAACAGCCAGATAATTTCCCTCTGAACGACCAGCACCCTGAAAATGGTCTCCATTATTTCACCGTGTTCTTCATAAAACATTTCCGAGTATTAAACACGATTACAAGCGCGTCGTTTATACTACTTCCGATTACAGTGGCGGACAAACGAAACTTTTAAATTGCAATTTTCTCTATAGTAATAACTGGATGGATTTTTCAAATATTTTATCCAATAACCTCGACAAACTCATTATTTGTACGTACTCTCTGCGAGGGAATACTAAACGAGAAAAGAAAGCCCTGAGAAGATTAAGCGACGACAAGAGAACATCATTTCTTTGGATTTGAATTATGCTTTCCTTTGTGGACTGACTATCCTACCGGCCGCAAAGCCTCTTATTCTTAATAGCTTTTAGTTTTATGGCTTACGAATCGAATTTCGCAGTATCATAGATCTACTTTTACAATCGAGAGTCCTGAAACAATGAAATTACACGCACTTCTATTTCCATAATTTTTCATCGTACTTTTTGTTTTGTAATAATTCAGTATAATCATAGACACACTGGAAAGAAACGAATTTGAATATAGGCAGAGTAAGTGGTACCCCCACAGTAATTGGGTTCCTTGGCCCAGTCGAAGCAGCGATCCCACCCAATGCTGGACACTAATTTTAATTCGAATAGTGAACGCCTTGGCGATTCTCAGGGTTGAATTTCATTTCGTATATCCACAAAAGCGTGGAAACAGTTTTCTAATATGTCCACGGCGTCTGCCATGTGGAAATTCAGCTCCACTTTAATCGTTTTGTGCCCAAAGTGGAGGAAAGATAACCGTAAGCATTTAATATACCGCGAGTTACCTCAAGGCAGGAAATAAATAACTCCGTTTCATCCGCTCGTATTTTCACGTCGGCGAAGGAAATCTCCCTTGAAAATATTCCCTCATATTTACATTCGCTTGTTAGATTCTTTACAATCCCGATTTCATGCTCGAACATCCGTACCAGCTTCAACCAGTTCGCGCGGACACGCGGAAACAAGGTTTCGACATTCTTAATCATTTTTAAAAATGACCCCGGCCTTCAAGTCGAATTATAATTTGGCTGCTGTACTAATTTATTCATGTAGTTTCGAAAGCTTTAAAAACGGATACATATGCGATGTTTTTTATTTAAAGAGTTAGGAGTCTTAGAAGAGTCTTTTATTTAAAGTATAATAATTGCAGTAATCGGTTCCCTTGCCCTATCTTGAGCTTAATTAGAATGAGAAAATGTTCAATACATGAAACATTGTGCAAGAAGATATTACAGCATCAATAATTTATGGAATATTTCAAACATCGTTGCTTCGAACGAACAAAATATTTAAGATTATTGCACACAATGCGGGTTTACGTTCTCTGTACAATGTAAAGGATGAACATCTTTAAATTTCACTATTTATGGAATTTCGTGGGAAATTCAGGTCACTTTGGAGTTATTCAAACATTTATGCGGAATGCCGAGTGATCCCGACACCTGCCCTTTAACCGAAGAAGATTATTCCAGGGTAAAAATAGATTGCAGATGGAAAGAAAACTTTTTCACAGTGATCCTCATTTTAGTCTAAATACCATGTCCATAAACATTTCTCCAATTGCAAAATCGCAGAACCGTTCGGATCCCTATTTACGAATGATTTCACATCAATTTACATTTGATATAACGGTTCAATCGACCTTGAGGATTTATCGTGCACGTGTGCATAGCAGAACCATTTAATTTTCGCGTCTGACCATTACCGTTCGTGCCGCTTCTGCTGATATTTATTGATATTGTCAAACGCAATTAATGCTTATAAATTGATCGGAGCGTAGAAAATCGACAAAATGCAAACATCGTGCGCATACCCATCGCCGGATACTTATGGCGGAGGGTGTAGACCTCCTCACGGTGTACATCGAAACTTACCGATGAGTTATCGATACGTTATCGATAATCGTTAGGAGGATTGCTGGTCTAGTGCAGACGCGTCGCGTTCCTCGGAATTTCGGTAACTTCCGGTAACAAAAAGAACTCCGTTGGGAGAAAGATGGGCCTCGCGGCCAAACGGCGGAAGGGGGTGAGCGCGAGAGAGGAGAGAGAGAGAGAGAGAGAGAGAGGTGGCTAGGACGAGGGGGTAGCGAAAGGGAGGGAAACACAGGGGGTAGTTATACGCGCGCAGGAGCGTAACGCAAGCGCGCTGGGCCACAGCCCCGTCGTCGAGGGTGCCACCCCGCCGATCGAGGCCTGCCAGCCGAAAGATGCTCAGTCCTCTCTCGCTCTCCTTCGGAGGGAACCGGAAGTGACCTGTCGTTTGTCCGTACTGGCGGGAAAGTTGATGTCCTGCCGTTCAATCGGTTCTTCCGACACGCGTTCGAGCACGAGCACGAGCACGGTGACGGTGACGGTTCTTGATCGTTCCTTCGTTCGTGCTTGTGTCACGATCTACCTACGAGAGATTCGTCTTAAATGTGAGATCCTTGAACGACTATATCGTTCGGTGGTGCATCTCGCGGTCAGTGGTGTTCTGTGAATGTATGGTTTCGCAATTGGTTCGACGTGACTGCATATCATCGTGGACCGGCCAACGTATATCCGGCAGTGCACCAGTGCTCCTCGAATCGCTCTGACGGATTTCCCTTCGGAGAGGAAGGGCCGACGACGACGGCGCTCCGACCAGTAGTCTTGGCCCCGGCCGAGATTCGAGAATTAATTACGCGCCGGCACGTTCTAATTCGCCGAGTGCCACGGTAGATCGAGGACCCGCCGAGCAATCGGCGCTCACGGCCGGCAGAAGCATTCTCGAGAGGCTCTCTCCCCTATCAGTAGTTCGGTTCGATTCCTCTTTTTGTTTTTCGCGGGGTAAACAGATCGTTTTCGTCGGATGTCGCCGTGAAATTCAATAATTCCACCTTCGAACCGGGTCCGTGTCCTTTCCGGGACGAACGCCTCGGAAAATTGGAAAAGTGTATAGCGATCGGCAGCGAATTGAAAAGTTACCGTTCACGCGTCTTCGCGAGGGAGTAAGTACGAGCGAGATCGATGGTAGCAGTTATCGGGGACCGTGGCGACACTGTTCTCGTTTATCTTTCGATTTATTCGACTGTGGATATCGTGTTCCAGCGACAACCGACAGCGCGATCACTTTCCCAGCGAGTTTACTCCCGCCGCGCCGCCGTCGCCGTTCCTCGTGATCCATGTCCCCGTAAAGTGTTGTAATTACGCCCGGAGTAAATTAGTAAGTTGCGGTATTTGAACCACGCACTGGGTTAATTAACTGAGTGGCAGGTTCAGCGAAGTCGAGGGCAAAAATCTCGCCGGTCCGCGGGGGTGCAATCTCGCCTCCGCTCTGCTCCGCTCCGCCGTGCCGCGTCAAATTCCTCGAACAAACTTTCAACAGTTTTATTTCGCCGGTGCCATAATTTTTTCGTTGAATTTCGAACGCCCTCCGCGAAACTCGTCCTGCCAGCCGGGACTGAGCAAATCGAACAAGTACGGTAAAACGTTTCTTATCGGGTCGCCGGTGATCAAAATTTCCCATTGTTTCGACTTACGTACGGTGCGCACACGAGCATATTTCATATGTTATAATATCTTGTTTTCCCCGAACGATATTGTCGTTGATACAGAAACGCGTAGTAATGGAGAGTGCTCCAATTTTTAAGTGGAGAGTGTGCAATAAACGCGGCACAAGAGTCTCGTGCTGGTGAATCGCAGATAATTGGCACACGAGATAAAGAACGATTAATTTAATGGATATTGATACGTTGAATAGTCAAAAATATTCAAAAGTGAATATTTAGAGTTTGTTAGTGGTCAGTGCAATAGAGTTGGTAACATACTTCGTGCGAGTCCTCCATATAATACTGAAATTGTTTATTCTGAAAAATTTGTGCAAGGTTGAACGTCCCTTTGAATTATTTTACGCGAAAGAAACATGGCGCAGAAGAGTTACCGCCCGGTTATCTGAGCGCTAATCTTATTAGTATGCAGAGAGAGTATAGTGTAGCTAGTGCCACGTTTGAAGATGAATCAAAAACTAGGAAAATGTTGTTTCGAAGAAAATTTCTATGCCGCGCGTGCGGTTTCCACACAGTTGACGCGTGCGTCTATTGCCGTGTTTGTTCAAGCAATATATCGAAATATTGACAATTCGGTATTTGTTGTTTTCGAGAATTAGCTGAACCGAGCGGCTAATTGCTCGGTCTGAATAAAAGTTGGTGATCGCGCGGCTATTAACGGGGCGCCACTGCGAGTCGGGACAGAAAGAAATGTGGACGGGCGCGTTAGAATTTCCGTGATCGGTTTTGTCGCAAACGAACCTTTCTATGAAACAAAATATATTCCGCAATTTCGATTTATTTCCGCACGAGGAAACGGATGAATATGTACAACCCGCGCTGCGACTGCACCGCCGTACAAAGGCCGCAGCGAAAATTGCAGTAAAACTGGAACAGGATTGATGTTACATTGGAAATAAATGCTCGGGCTGAAATAAATTTTCCTTTTACGGAAAGCTTATCCGCGGAATGGCTGGTTTCGAAAATTTCATTCGGGGACGCGAAATTTTCCCCAGACGTGGCTTCTCATCCTCTCCGCCGGGCGTCACCTCTAAAAATGCGCTATTACCATGACAACTTAGCGTAAACGAATATTTCAACGGCGCCGATATGATAGATAAAACGCGAACATGGCTGAACGGTTTTCGAAAATTGTTATTTCCCGTGAAAAATAAAGCTGTGAAAGTACGTACGAGAAAAAGCGACAGCGGCGATCACTTTGTGGATTATAACTACGCACGCTTATCGATACACTGCAGGTTATGTAAATTCATATTTTTGTAGTTTTAACGAAACTCGAGTTAAATCAACTTTCTGATTAATCATTTCGATAGAATTCAAATTAATATATTCCGTATAATATAGTATACTAAATCTGTGGTATTTTGAACTTGAGCTTTGACACGTGGAGTTACACAATTTGTGTAAAAAATTACTCCGTTGCGTAGAATTCTGGTGAGATTTCTTTATCGCCGGCTTTAATAAGCAGAGTATAAAGTTGGTAAGGAGATTAAGTCGAATCAATATTCCGTTGATTTCTCGCTGAAGCTAACCCTCGGTCTCGATCAGGAGTTGCTGGTTTTTTGCGCGGCACCATCGCATCGTTTCCGTTCTTAGTTCGAGAACTCGATAAACTTTCGCCGATTTAGTTTCGCACCGGGGGCGGGGGCGGGGGCTCCTCATGGTCGTTCTTATCGTCCGAGGGTATTTTTGTTCCGTTGTTTTCTCCGCCAGCGGGAATTACGCTTTTTACGATATTTATTATGAGGATTGCTTTCGGTGGACCGACGGAACATCTTGAAATTTCTAATGAATTTCTTAACAAACCGTCCGGAATAATTAATCCGGGATCTAATGGAGCGTTGAAATATTCAATTGTAGTAAGACAACGGATGTGCCGGTAAATTGTACTATGACGTTGTTTACCATGGGATCGGCGGTTCACAGCGTTGCCGGATTTTAAATAATTCCTGACTACGAAATTGTTTAATCAAAATCGGATTCTACAGCGATTTCTTCCGGAAGGTTTAAATCGAAATGAATAAGACGGTTACAATACCATCAATCGAGTGTACATTTGTAACGGTGACGTCAGTACATCTTGCCAGCGAATGGAAAACGTATCTACCGGAGCGTGGCGTAATTAATTAAATTTATTATTGCAAGCTCGTGATAGTGCGTTGAAGTGTTGCGTTAAAAAGTTCGGTGCATCGCGGCGCATAATTCACTGCTACACCCTTTTGTTAACATCGAATTGGGTCGAACGTATTGTTGACGACAGTATCGTTCTCGCGCGAAAGAAACATTACTGAATTTAATTGGAGAAACGTCAGAACGAATTGGTAATCGGCCGCAACTTTGTATTCCTGCGGAGCGCGTAAGCTGTAATCAAATGCAGTTAATTAATCTCGATTGTGACGAAAGTAATTGTTATCATCTGTGCACGTGAGACGGAACGGCAATAATGAATTTCTTCGAGTGTTATATCTCATCTTGATTAATAGACCGCGGGTCGTTAAGCATTCAAATTGTCCTAGAATCCTTAGTTTGTGAATTAGGGTAAGGGACCTGGTTACTGTATTTTCCCAATTTCTTTTTTGAAAGAAATTTACACGCAGCTTTACAGATCTCGAGAAACGGTTTGAATTGTATTTTTCATTTATCGGTTAAGTCTTGGTAGAACGGCGTACGAATAAAATGGCGGTTCTGGTTTCACTGTGACGAGTGTATCGCGCTTTCCGCAAGAGCTATTCATCGAGCATTTTTCAGGCGGTTCGGAACGGCAGGGAGTGTCGCGGACGCGACAGAAGGGGAAAATAATTAACCCGAAATAATAAAGTGCAGAATATAATGAAGAAATAATAGGGCGAGCGTGGGGCACGGTTCAGTCGAACGAATTGCTCCAGATATTATTTTTAATACCGCGCCTCTTTATTCATTGAAAGCACTGTTCTTCATCAGAGATTCATCGCGAGCATTGAGGTCTCGTTTGTCTTCCTCCTTTTACGTCCAGGCTTTAACGATACTTGTAACCCTCGAGAAAAATAATATTCCATTCGTCTTGTGCCGTGCGCGCTCGCTTTTCATAAGCGTCGCGATCCTGTTAAAGAAACCTCTCCGAAAATGCATAAAAATCCACAGTCCACTTATCGCTGGTCAGGGTAAGATAAACGACATTTATGCGAGCTGCACGAAATCCGTGTGGCGCGTAACACGTTAAAGGAAATGTTCACAGATCGAACGAAAATAAAGTAGACAAAAATGTCAGAGATGACAGGGCGTTCAACGGTGCACCGTCTCTCTTTCCCTCTCTTTCCTTCTCTTTCTCGTTTAACGTTTCGTCACGCTCGTGCGAATCAGCGATTCTATTAACCGTCCCCGCGCGTCCGTCGCGTCGCGTCGCGTCGGTCGACGTTAACGAAAGTGACGATATCGGAGATCGTTCTGGCAGATAACAACGATAACGGTGATAATAAACGAGGGAGACAGAGGGAATGGAACAGTCGGAGAGAGTACGCGAGAGAGACACGAGCGAGACGAGAGAGCCGAGGCGAGATTGGCGTCGACTTAATACTCGAGCGAGGACCTCCGGGGGCAAAGAGTTAGTCCTGCTTGAAATGCAGCCTGCGCCCATCGCAGAACGAACCCCCGTCCGCCCCTATGTTTCATTTAGTCACACCCCTTTCCGTCCTCTGAACCCCTCGCACCCCCTGGCCCGCCGGTACCCCAAACCCTGCTCCACCCCCCGGTTTCCACCGTCGTGCTCCTCCAGCAGGAAACGTAGCGTGCAGTTTGAACGGGGAACTGCATTTCTTGTCTCGAGTCTTGTTTATCTCCTTCGTCCTATTCGCGCGATCCGTGATTCCTCGAGCTCTTGTCCTATGTGAATAATGCTCGTCATTTTTCCTCTTCACTCCCTCGGTCCTAATCTATTTTACAGTATTTTTTCTTATTGCCACCAACTCCTTGGCTCCCTCAACGCCTTCACAGTGGCGAACGCGTACCCTGTACGATAAACAGATAGCGCATCTTGCATTTTTTCAAGTTCTCTAGAACGAGAACTGGCAAAATATGTTTTCCATCTTATTACTAGTTTTTGGCATGCCTGTATGTACATAACAAGCTCAATATGAATCTACCTTTATAAATATAATAAGGCCTTGGGCATAGAAGATAATTTCACAAATTAACGCTTAGCGTCTCGTTACGGAGCTTTGTCACCAATTAATCTTTGCTAATGATGTCAGTATACAAATAAAAATCGGATATCTGACTCTCTATATCTGATTCAGAAATAGATGACAGTAAATCGCACGGGAACAAAGCCAAGCAACTAATTAATAATAATGACCTTACATAAACGTGTCCAAACAAATTATTAACAACCAATTTAGTGTTGCTGGAAAATTATTACCGAGAGCGAACCGTTTATCTGTTTCGACAGTAGCCGATTAGCAAATTACATCACAGTTCCAAGACAATACTGAATTAAACCGGTGTTGAACTTATCGAAATCGTCTCCAACAATGTCTACAACTACGGTATTGTCAAAATAAAACAGTGAAAAACGTAAATAAAACACTGACTTGGCAGAAGGTGTTTATGAAATCGGACAGTCGCAGTTCGCTCGTATTGTTTCGAACTACAAACGAATCCACGAAGCATTAAATAGTTTCCGAGTTACTTGGTTCTTCTTGTTTCGCGCAAAGTTTCTAATTATTATCCAGTTCAGTTGAAGTGGACAGTTATCTTCGCACGACTTCTCCCTGTTCGTGCATTAGTTTCATTGGCAAAATAAAGGAGCGCCCACGTTTTGTCGCCAAGAGGTCCGATACCGTCTTTTCCCTTTTGTGCCGTTTAATGGCAGAAATAAAACTCGATTGTGGAGTTTAACGAGCGCCAGCTGTTTCGTATAAAGACCGTGTCCTTCCGTCGAAGATTTTTCTCGCGACTAAATTCAAGCTTGCACGCCAAAAGGTCTCGGGATCGTTAGCCCGAGCTTAACTGCTCGTAAATCCAGCAGAAACAAATATTGTTCTCACGGTCACGTTATTTACGTCGTACGCCACCACCGAATCCTCGTAACCTCAAATTAAACAGCATTTTTGACCTCGGACTTTTATGCTGGCTACTCCAATGAGCTATACCCCGTGGGGATAGCTCTGGGACTTTTATCGCCGAGATATTTGCGACATATATCGAGCTAAGGCTGTAACAAATCCATTGGACCTAATAAAAATGATGAATAATTTGAGTTGGGAATTAGAAACTTATAATTTAGACAACGGATTTGATGGATTTGCAGTCTGTTGAAATTATTAAGAGAAGAAGTCAATTTTTATTTTGCATAAAGAAGTTTCACCGGGAGAGGATTAAGCAATAAAGAAGGATTAAAGCGATGTATAACAAGCAATATAAGCAGTGAGATTTGCTAGAAAATAGATTCGTAAAATCCGAAACGAATGAACTCGGCCATTAGCATCGGCCGACCTAATAAATGCAAGCCGTGTAAATCATATAAAAAGCAGACACTTTTCTTATTAAGCTCTCTCATTTAGCGAGCTCGGAAGAGATTAAAGCAGCGTCGAGTGCAGAAGATGAGGTCCTCGACCTCTCCGGTCCGGAATCACTGCATAGAACACGAGATCGCCCTAGCGTAAATAGGAAGAAAGTGAAAGAGAGAGCCAGCCACCAACCCTACCAAATGCATCGTCGTTTTCGAACGCATCGGCCGCAGATTTCATTTCTCCGCGCGCGATTTAATAACGCCCCTGTTCCCGTGATATTTCAACGTCCCATCCAGAAGTTTCGCGGAATGAAAAGGTAGCCATTATCGATTAATTTCGCCAGGATTTGGCAGCCGCAGGGAAAAGTTTCAGCCCGTCGTAGAAAGAGTGAGAGAGAAAAGAAAGAAAGGGAGAGAGAGAGAGAGAGAGAGCATAAACGAGAATGGATTCGAGGATTAACCGCGTTGCGCCGGTTCGAAGGTAGCGGGATTTAAAGGCGAGTTAATTACCGCCACCAAATACTCCTTAATTGCTTTGTCCGTGGTACCTTAATGCCGGACGCAAACGGCACGGGGCGCCGCGCCTAGCCGGTTAGGTTAGCGCACGAGTGCAACCGGAATAGCCTCATATTTCAATATTTGGATAGTTTTAACGGCTGACTGAGGGATCGTCGGGCCAAAGTAACATTTCCAAGTGCTCGTTCACTCTAACAAGTATCAATCTGTACCCGAGGATGGAGAACACGGTCGCAAGGCAACCTCCGTGCTCGCGTTCTCCCGAAACCGGAGAAACTGCTGTTACTACACGGTGAAGTTTAATTACCGGGGGCGGTTGGATTTAAAGCTGAAACGCCTGGCAAACTCACCGAATTTAAGCAACACAGGATATGTACATTTCGCCGGTGATCGCCGTGCCCTTCTTGCCAACGGGTCCACAAATCCGTGGTCCTATTTCACGTAGAAAAGAGCTCGTTTTCCGCGACTTCGCACAGTTCCGATGGAAATATAAAATCTGAGTTTCCCCGGGCAAGGAGCGAGCGTTCAACTTTAATTTCGTCGCGAGTTCCACAATTAGAAAAACGTCACGGGTAGCCCGCGGTAGTTCCTTATAATTTCGCGAGGATCCGTGGAGAGTCCATTCGCGTTCGGTGCCTTTAAAATCGCGGTAATGAACAGGGTTCTCGACCCCCCGCTGTTTGAATTCGATTACTCCGCCGTTTCCCTGGAATGCCATTCTTCTTCGCAGTCTCATTCAGATACCCGGCCACGCCAGAAATACAAACATCCATGAATAATTCCGCGCCGCGACAAATCCTGCTTCTGTAATAAATTTCATTCATTACCATTGTAAAATGTCGGGAGATGCCGGGCGGGTACCGGGGAACACTTGAAAAACGATTATCGATTGTTCCGTGGCGTCTTTAAATTCTAGTCTGCCGCGCAATTAGGCACTCCGGCCTGTTTCAACCGATTGATCTATCACTGGCATACCGAATCACCGTGTACCATTATTCCTCGAGTGGTTCAATCGATACTCGTTCAGGCCGAACAGCCGCGTTAAACAAATCTCACCGTTCGCGGCACGCAGCTGTGTATAATTCGGATACCCTTGCTCGCTAAGCCCTACGAACAATTTCGAAACGACGGACGCCGACGCGACGTACGCACCGTTACTTAACATTGGTTAGGCTGTTCCTCTGAACAACTCGCTGGATTACCGGAAACGAGAGAGACTCCTTTCAATTTAAAAAATTTTTAAACTCAACAAGTTCAGGCCCGTACCCGAGATAAAGGATTTCCAGTTTCGGTTAAAATCTCCAAGATCAGCTGATTAAAAGTACACGAATTAAAGTAATCGAAAAAGTCACGGGAGAACGTACACCCTTCAAATATGGCGAGAAAGTCACGGTCTCTGAGTTCTACTCAGTTTTTATGTAATATTTGAATTAAAATTACCTTAGACCCTAATACTCTGAACAGTAAATGATTCCGAGCTGCTTTGCGAAAACTGTTACTGCGACCGGAAGGGCCGCGCGATTTTCCCCGGGAACCGAATATATTTTCAATTCAGCGTAATGCACGCACGAGCAGAAATTTTAATCCGGCGAGTCATTTCAGCAATACGGAGAGGGATTTCTCGGTTCACCGTCGGATGAAAGTTCGAGGTGACACGACACTCCGTCCCTCTAAAAGAAACGACGGAAATCCATTCGCGAGGGTCGTAGAAGCCACGAGGGGATTGCAGCAGCGTTTCGCCCCCACGATTTGTCCCCGATTTACGAGCCAGACCTCGGGGATGCTGTCAGAAATTTGCATCTTCGCGAGGAAGTAGTCAGGACCCGTACGACGCACGCGAGTCTGAATAAATTAGCATCGACGCGCGCTCTGGACGATCCACCTATTAACAAATTTTCATTTTCAATCTCTCCGCAACCAGGAAAAACTTCAAGCCCCCGCGAGTTGCACCGTTTCACACTATCCGGTCGTTCCAATCCGGTCACCATCGGAAATATGTTGTAGTCTATGTGAAATTAGGGATTCGTTTAAAAATCACAGGCCTTCCAAGTTTGCAATTTTTGCCAAAACAAGCAAGAAGGCAAACAAGAAGAAATTAGAGTGGGGGAGCGCTCTGCTCTGTTGTAATCTTTGTCGAAGAAGTCTCACCAGTATCTCTATATATGTCGCCAAGGCCTGGATGATAAACTTCGTGGAATTATCCCCACTATCGCGGGGTATACCTCGTGAGAGGCCTCGCACGAGGAGTGTAAACATAACATAGCTCGGACGATACACGACACTGCCTGTTGTTGACATATATCGAGAATTTCCTGTAATTACTCGTGGAAACACACATTGTGGTGCGAGATGCGTTAAACAACTAAACATCGTTGAGCATTGTTAGCGCACAACAATGTCTTAAGCTTCCTGCTTACCGAATGGAACTCAATTTTCGTCGATATTCTTTGTAACAGCGTGTCGGTCTCGCCGAGCAGAATTTGAATAGAAAATTCGCCCGGCGGTTGCAAGTTGCGCGTAACACGTTCTTCAAAGCCGCGAACGTTTCTCGCAACTCGTCCGATATATATTATACGCGCATATATACATGTATAAATCTATAAATATATAACGACAGGAATTCTCGCACGCGTCAAACGTGCGAGTAAGTGAAAAATTTTCGATGCAAGTTATTCCGGCAGTTGCGTCTTCTGGTGTGCAAAAATTTGTTCGTAGAATTTCAATAACGGCACCCACCCGGCCACTGAACACTCGCGAGGGAGGAAGTTTCAAAGAGAGCGATTTGCGGAGTCCGTTCACTTCTGACACGGCCGGCTTTTCCGTGTATCTTCCACGGAAATTTTTCACGCGAGAACACGCACGAATATGCGGCCGCGGATACCAGCCGTGCCGATAAAGACGCGAAGATGTTTCGTGCTACGGATCGGAACGATATTTGTGCTCGACTCTCTTCAAATGGGAGCGATTCCACGGATACAACAGAGGAATACGCAATTTTAAAGGAATGTTTCTTGCAACAGGAGAGCAATCCATAAATTATTAGCACGCTTGAAATAAACGTATGATCTCACAGTGGATCGGTGAACTTTTAAATTCTTCTTCTTTCGCCCTTTAAGGGGATATTCCCATTCGGAGCCGTCACTTTTAGAGAATTTATACTGTGTAAAAAAATTTGGCAAAATAGGCATCTTGTTTTTACGTAGCAAGCATAGGTTGATAGGTTGACCTAATAGCTGTGTCCGTTTTCATTAAATTGCGAAATAGACCGGCGAGCGAAATATTATTCTAGGCAGTGGTACGCTTTGCTTTCAGAGGAGCTATTTCCAAATTTACTGTTAGTTCAACATTAGTCCGTCCGCTATAAATGGACCCATTACGCCTCCCCATTATTATGCCATGTTTCAATATTGAGACTGTTCTATACCCAGTTTTACTCAATCCGAAAGTAATAAAACTGTTTAGGTTAGTTAATTAAGTTTTGATTACCACTTTAGCTTCTCTTCTATCAGCCATACCTCTCGCCGAATAACCTCTTCGCTCGTTAGTTACCATTAAACATTTCAACGGTTTCGATGCTTTTATTCCGAAACTTTGAAAGTGGAGAAATTATACGTTGAAACGATAATAATTATAGAAATCAATTTCTATTAGACAGACACTCGATCAACTCGATTATAATCGCAACGATCGATCTTCGTACGAAGCTGCGAATTTCAATTTATACGTACTAATACCCAGGCTCGCAAAGTCACGTTTTTAAATAATAAATATCAAGAGATTAAGTCGCGGCCGGCGAAGTATTATCAATATTCCGCCGATAATGTTTCGCATGTAATTTATCGTTGCTTTGCCTAACCGAAGCGGTAACGGTGGCCATCCTAATGAATATTTGATTTCAATTGAATTCCTTTGATGGCAGCTTCAATTTGCGCGACAATATTGTTAGCAGCTCATAATCACATTGTAAATTGAATAATGCCGGCAGCCAATATTCCTGCTCAAGTTACGTGGCAACAGTATTACAGAATGTTCATCAATCACTTCTTCCGTTTTAGCTACAAGCACCGCGTCGGTCCTCGCGATTCGCGTGCTGTCACGAAAATCGTCCTTCACAGACTTCCCGATTCTAATCTGCAAATCATTATAAAAGAAAAGTGAAAGAGAAGAATTTCAAAAAATATGACAAATCAAGAAAAATATAGCTCGGCGCCGAACCTGTTAACGTGCGACATCTTGATCAAATTAGCAGGGGGTGTGCAGTAATGTAACGACGTCTAACATGCCAACTGTAATTAGTAACACGACCGAAATTTACCAACTGCAGTTTCGCGGGGAGCTTTTTAAAAGCATGCACTGTTGCCCTTAGAGGCATTCAGACTCGCGGTGCACACTCAAACGTAGCATCCATCGTTCTCATACGGCACGTGCATTCCCCGAATCGCAGTCACCCGGAATCCACTCTAAACAGTCACCCGAAACTCTTCCTCACTTTCCCGCACACACCCGCACACACCCGCACTTAACATTCGGTTCTCTCTTTCACAATACACCGAGACTCGCCGCTATCTCTTCAAGTTACCATTTACCCTCTCCGCCGCACATAAAATACTCACTTGAAGAGTCTCGCTAGTTTCCCTCTTCTTTTCGGTAAATCGTGCGCGACCATTTACCAACATTCAATGTTAAAATATTCAAAGTTAAACCACACGAACACGGAATTCTCGATATATGTCAACAGCACGCTAGTGGGGATAACTCCGCGACGCTTATCCTCCAGGCCTTGGCGACGTATTCAGAGCATACGCCTGTGTAAAGTGGGGAAGCATCGATGTATTAAAAGTGGGGAAGTAAAAATTGTAAATATCACTTGTTCTTTTAGCTGTTACAGGGGAATCCTCCCCTTAAGCGTCCGAAGACTCGCGAACCGTAGTGTAGAGTTAAAATTAACCTCGTGAGACGCTTCGTGTTGAGAGGAGCGGGCGAAAAGTAAGAACTCCATCAGTCAGGCGGGACACGTAGAGCGCTAAGAACAGCTTATACGTTGCCTGGTGACATCCGGCGCGCACGTTTCACGGCGTCGAAGTAAAACGTATTTGGAACTGAATCAAATCGAATCTAGTGTATGAAAATACACGTCTCGGCCGTGTAACTGCTTTATGCAGAGCAGTTCGTCGCCGATAAATGTGGATTTCGTGTAACGTTTCCGGGAGGGAAATGCCCCTTCCTTCCTTCCTCGAGCGTCGACGCTATGGTCTATTATCGATATAAAGGTTATCCGGTGGCGGCGTGAGTTCGCCATCGGTTCATCGACAGTTACCCCGGCGGTGGTGGGGGTGGTGGGGGTGGTGGGGGCGGGAGGAAGAAAAAGGAAGCTGCGTAACGTTTACGACGATAATCGATCGTTGAGGCAGCCGACTAGCCACCCTCGGCGAACTTAATTAAAAGCATGGTTGCCCCGTGCTTTCGAGGCTTCGCGCAACCATACACACCGGGATCTCGTTGCGCGCGACAAGGCTCTTTCTGCACCTCAAGCCATAATAAAAAGCCGTTTTAACGATAAATGTAATGAATTAATGCACGACGTCGGCTGCCTCCATCGCCCTCGTAGTAACGCTATTTCTACGAAATATGTCCGCAGACACATTCGACAATTTTTAATAAAAATTCGAAGCCTGGGTCTATTTTAACTCAGAGTGTCAAAATTGTCAAAAAAGATTGTGGGCAGTAGGAGTTAAATAGAAATTCATTTCATATTCTTCTTTTATATTTCACTCGGCCAGTGTCTTCGTAAACGCGTAAAAATCCGGAGTCTAATTATTACGCTTTGGAAAGTAACTTTATTTGTATGCCTTCTTATCCGAAGCTTTACGGAGACATGAGCGGAAATTCGGATTTCAGCGACTGTTAAGCTGGCGCACCTCTTAAACCACGTTGCAAACTTTCCGAGTTATGTTGACAATAACTGTAGATTAGAGAAACTCTCGACGAATTTTCGATGAGATATCGGCCAGCAAAGTTTCACGGCTGCGGTCGATTTTCAATCGACGAAATTGATACATTAATTATTCGGCGATACCGCGGCGTGTATCGCGAAGTTTCGTTCGCATTTTAAGATCGTATCTTAGCTCGTATTTCAACCGACTCGTAATCGTAGCCGGAATCCGAGGTTCGTGTAATTTATTTCTACGATTGGCCGTGTAACGTCGATAGTTATCGGTTCTGTGCATTAATAATTGATCGCGGCCGAGCATCCAGATTTATATCGTTGCGTAGACTACGGAAACGTTCCCCCGCTCCCCCAGCCCCCTTCCGCTTATTTCTGCACGTGCCGCGTAATTAATCACACGCCTCGACGCAATTAGATGTTAATGACGGCGCGCCCAGTACCGTGCACGTATGTTTGTTTTCAAATGTTTGTTCAACGCCTGCCGATAGATCGTGCACATATTCGTAGGCGCCGTACGTTTAAACGGTTCCCCGAGATACGGCAACGTGATCACACAGTTTTTGAGCGTTCCTAGTTTCTAATTAATCCGATCTTAAAAGGGAAATTACTGATCGCTGCGGGCATAAATTTCGTCATATTTTTTAATCAAATATTTTCAAAAAATCGACGTGACGATGCGACGGTGCGTGTATCTAAATACTTACTGTATACTGTCCGCTGTACAATGTTAGAGATTGTCTATGAAATATTCGCGGTTTCAGTGTACACGAACAGACACAGAGGGGGAAGATAGATTATCACGAGCGATAATGTGAAAATCATAGGACAGTTCCCATAGTGTTTCCTGGTGGAATTTGCGTTTGAGGAAAAGGAGACGGCTGACGCAACACGATATTGGATCACTACAAATGGAGAGTAATACGGCAGTGGTACACAGTACGCAGAGGAAGGCATTGACAGCGGAAACCGCAGAGCCGAGGCAGTCGAGCCAACAGAGCAGCAGTCGAGTTATCTCGCAGCAGTGCATTCAGCACAACCGCAGAAGAACCTCTTGCCAAAACGTCAATCCGCCGGTCCTGTCCGCACGACTTAAAAAAAAAACCGAAAGTATCAAAAATAATTTATAAAGCATAAAAATACGGTCTCCTCAGAAAATTGAAGGAAAATTAAAGGTTGCAACCTCGTGCAACAAAAATATTCCGAGACTCTGCTCGCATGCAGTTTGAAGGTCACAACTTTCACGCCCCTGAAGTCGAGAGAAAAGCTGCAGCTGTTTTTCTTTATTTTGAAAATTCAAAGATTTCGAGGACTCTTGTAAAGGAAAGTCTCCCCGTTATAGTGACCTCTGAAAACATGATCCGCGAATTTTTGTTTAGAAATTGACCGAAGCACAGAGGAAATTAATTATACGTCCTGTATAATCAGCGCATTTTCAAACTCGTATAGCAAGCACTTGAAGTTTCTCATTAGCTTCATGGCGGGTTTATTCTACACAGTTGGTTCTTGATGAATGCAACATGTCCTTTTGAAGGTAGCCTACGCGGGTACAGCTCACAGGAGTCTACCCTCAGTTAGAAACAACAATTGTCGAGAGTCTACTTCCTCGTTTGTAATTATGATTCTCGATACATCGCCATACATCAGCTAGCAGTTATCAATTAACCTATTTTTTGCATGGGAAATCTTAGAATTGTAGCAGAGAGTTACAAATAAATAATCGAATTGTAGGAAAAAGCGACACTATAGTAACAGCTATTTATCTTTTTAGCGAAGCTCGCACCGTTTGGTGCTAAAATAACAGACGTGCCACAAAGCTGATATTCGAATCTCTTCCAATTATTGTTGTGATTAAATGCGCTAACGGTAACAAGCTTTGTTATCATGAAAAGCTGTCCCGCAGTCTTTTAGTTGCTCAAACGCGGCTACACCTTCGCATTAAATTCTACTGTGAAATCGTACACCACCGTATATCCCAGATAATAGAATCACGTGGAAACGGGAATTACAGGAATACAGGCTTGTAATATGTTTTATTATATTTTGTTTATTCTTCTTTTAGACGTGTTTTAAATTTGCAAATTTACTATAATAAAATTGTTGTTGACAAACTTATGAGAATATTTAACATTGGAGTCTGCGCCTTTGTAGTGTCGCTTAAATTTTCAGGTATCAGAGGCAACGCAATCGGACAAGATTTCTATGTAGCCCTGCGGTGTTATCTCGTCGAGAGTATACAGATAATGGATCTGCGAGATTTCATTAGGTTTCGTGGTCTGGCGCGGCAATAATCGGCCTGGAATCGTTCCAGCCTTCCATAAGGCAATCGATATAGCAACAAGTTCGTTCGTGAATCTGTATTGATGTCGGTTGATACATTTCAAACTAAATATTCCACATTTAACGAAATATTATAGTTTGCTCCAATTATTTCATACAAAATGCGATCATTCGAATGGGAACTTGTATTGATAATCCGGCAATAATTTCATTTTATTTAACTCGCATTTCTAGAAAAATTTTCTACACTTCGAAGGTATTTTTATTACATTTGTTACAATAACATCAACGTTACACATATTATAATTATCGTGCGCACAGGTTCCAGATCAATTACAAGCATTAACTACGTTTCGATCAATTAGTCTTGACATTCATCCCTCTTTATCTTTGATAAGTGGAATTATTTGTTCATTTCGAATTAAATTTACCGAGTTCTACACACACACACACACACACACACACACCAGCGAAGCTTAAATTATTTTCGGATTGGTTCAAAAGTTATGCGCGATTAAGGGCGCCGCCATGTTGGTATGTACTCGCGTCACGTGTCGTCTAACGAGCTGAGCCGCTAGATGGCAGCACAAGCACACGATGATGTCGATAACGTAGATTTGCAAGCATGGTCGGACCGACCATAATGCCGACCCTTTTCCCCGCCCCACGCCAACCTAATTCTGACCAACCTCCTCGCGGCTCCGCTTAAAATCGCTCAACTTTAAACAAGCATAACTTTTAAAACGCTGAATTCCTAACATTAAAGCTTGGATTTTTGACATATTCTCGTCACGATCTACAGGATTATATACAAAAAAGTTAAAAATTCCTGGATTTGTAAGGTGAAGTTAAGCCTTTGTCTGCAATCTAAAATTAAAATGACTGCGCTGTACAAAGTTGCAACGATGAAATGTTGAATTCAGGCTAGCACCTTCGTGAAGAAAATTATGACAATTTGTAGCTTCGTTGCGAATAAAATTTTATACGTTATCGATCCTTCCGTTCGTAATTTCTAGAAAGGTTTTTAAGTACGTCAGAGTTTGAATACACACTTGAACGCAAATTCTTGTTACAATACCGCCTTAGACTGCCATTTCTTCCGCAATTTTTTCGCGGGGGAATTCCCAGCATGCTCTCCGATGATGAACAGGAATTTATTTTGCCGCCAGTAACGAGAAAAACCGCTCGAACTTCAAGCGGAAAGTCTTGCAAAAAGTCCTAAAAGTTTCAGGCGGAGGACTCGCGAACATAATGCGCAATAAAGAAAATTGCATCAGTTATCGTCGCTCGTGCTGGATTCTTTCGCGTTTCCCGCAACTCCTATCGAATTTTTCACGTGTAACAATTTCTCAAGTAATAATGATGCATATCGTGAGCGAAACAGTGAAAGCATTTGAAGAATTTAAAAATGCTAATGTATTATTTTCAGCTATTTTGATTGTCTAATTTGATTGAAAAATCCGCAGTCTACTAAAATAATAGAAGCGGTGTAGACGAAAATCTGTTCTGAGCGGAGCATGTAGGACGAGCATGAAAAAATTAATCAATGTTGTGACAGGTGAAAGCCCCGGAGAAGAAACTCGGACAAATAGGGAATAATCGTTAAGTCAACAAGAGCTGAAAGTTCAGTTGGAAGGGGTGACGTGGTGAAAAGCTCAACGGGTGGGGAGGGGGTCGAAACTCGTGGCTACTTTACTCTACCTACTCTTAATTGTCCGTTCGAGAAAGTTGGTAGCAGCGGCGGCGGCGGCGGCGGCCTTTTAACGTTAGGCGTTGATTCATCGGAATGCCCTGCCTCGTCATAATTATTTCGAACTTTCGAACTCGCTGAGTTTTAAATATCCCTTGAAAGCTTCTTGGAACGTTTACTGCCGGTTCGCTTAATCGCGAACCACACCGACACTGCTGCTGCTCATTTTTTTTTCGAACTTATAATCTTCGGTCTATAGGTACCAGAAATCCACGAAATTTCTCGCAAAAATGTCAACGGAATATTTGAAAGTTCGCATTCCTCTAGTACGGGCCTCCGAATGTCTCTTGTTTAATATTCATTATGCTTTAACACCAAGTACAATTAATACAGGCACACGTTAATATAGCTGGTTCTAAACAGTTATTTCTGGAAAGAATGTTCTACTTATCGCTGTTTACTACGTTATTGGTCTCATGTTGTTGCAGTTCTTATTTTGTTCGATAAGAAACGTTTAGCAGTTTCCTTGTCCCGAGGGTCGCATAACCGAAAGTTCGCTGGCACCCCAAGGGTCCTTTTAACGCGGGACAATATAAGCGGAACAGCTTACTAGATTTGCAAATTTTCGGCCGGGCAAAAACGTTGGTGTGTAAGCTGTTTTGCGAGATCCCATCGATTTTCTCCGCGGTTAGGCATGCAGGAGAGTAGGAGAGAGGCCGATGGTACAGTGTCGATGAAAGAACTTGGAAAACTTCTGGTGCCTTGAAATTCGCGATAAACGCAGCTGTCGCATATCTGCGTTATACAGCAACACGTGGTCCGACAGTCGGGTGAGGGCCGAATACATTATAAAAGGTCCGTTGTTTCAGATGACACTAGCGGCCATCTGTCGTTTTTCGGGCGACGCCAAACTTCCACTGAACAACGCCGCGACGCCCGCCCGGCGTCGTCACGGATTTGCGACCAGCACTGAAATCAATTTAGAATGTTTCCGATTAGAGAATTCGACTGGTTGGATTAATAAAAAATATCGTTCTAAAATGGTAATCTTAAGGTAATATTGTTATGGTATACAGTGAATTCTCGATATTTGTCAACACGGGTCTTGCCAGCGTCATCTATCGTCCAGGCCTTGACGACATATATCGAGAAGACACTGTAATTTGACAGATGCTGAAAGCTGTGTATGGAAAACTCCCACGGCAGCGTCCTCGGACATGTCGTACGGTCTGGCAGTTGGAAAAAAACGAATACATTATGGGAGATTCGATATTTTACTCGAAACTTCGAGCCATCTGTTTTTTGCATGACTGCTGCACTGCAGAAGTTTAGTTTCAAACTTTCCCTGACCTAAAAAAGATGGTCGAGCTTTATTCGAAATAAGTCTCGGAATGGTCCGGAGGAAAAATACTTTAATAGAAGTTCTTTTTCGATTTCGAATCGAATGCTGAAAACATTTATAGTCTTGGAATAAGATTGTTTAGAGATTGTGCCGGCATTACATTAGTGTCCGAGATATTTTTAAAAATTGAGGCTTCAACAGCCTGTCAAAGATTTTTCAACAAACTATATCCTATAAAAAATTTAATTGTTAATTAATATTATTTACGCTTCTGAATTTAACGATTTTCAATCGTAACATTTTCGCGTATTGTTTAAAATAACAAAGATATTTCAGGCGGACGGAATTCGTAGGACGCTCTGTTTACATACCGATAACACGGTTACTATGAATTCATAAATACATAAAGGAGCTTTAATAACCAGCGAAATGTAAATAACATTTGCGTTTGTTACGAAATGCATTTGTTGTTGCTGTAAAAACGTTTTCTACACTTTACATCGAATAAATCAATCTCGCAATGGGCACGCGATACGGAGAATTTAAATAAAGTGAATAAATCAATTTTTGTCCGCACATATTGGTCCCGTTAAAAAAATTTACGAACAACGATATTTGAATTGCAAGATCACCGACGCGGTACTTCGATTTGCATCAGCAAAATTGTGTTATGATTTCGAACTTCACGAACGTCTGAATTTTGCAGTTGCGGATTTGAAAATAAATTTCTGTGCCGTGCAGCGGCATGAATAAATTAACGAACTCCTTCCGATTCTTCCGGAAAATCATAATTCTGTGGAATAATTCAATAGATTTTTACGCAGAATTTGATTCTCTATCGATTCGTGATAATAAAGCTGAAAATGTTTACATCGCAATACACCCCCCTCTATACCATGTAATTTTTGTATAGGTAATTTTTTCATAATATTACAAGTAACTGAAATATTCAATGTGTGCGAGTTGCGTGGATCACTAATATGTACAGAATGAAATAGCGTTTCGCAAAAGGTATTGTCGCATAAGTTCTGTCTAAGCGGAGTCTCGAGTAGGATCTGCAAATGACGCGCCGCCTGGTGCATTAATCCCCCATAATCTCGAAAATTTCGAATCGTTGCACTTTACGATCTCGAGCCGAATGCTTCTTCATCCCCGGAAATCTCCGACCGATTCGGAATACCGTATCGGAATACAATTTATGCGATGACTGCGGCGCAACAGGAATCGAAATAGCGATTTACTCGTTCCCATTTCGGTCCTAGATATTAAAAATCGTTAATTCAATTTGCCGCAGCTGCCTCCGCCATCCGGCTGCTTGTTCCTCCGTTACGCGTTCGCCTCTAATCGGTTTTCTTCGAGCCGGTTCAATGTTGTACCATCGATGGATACTTTAAAATGCAGAATCTTGTTATGGGCGCGTAAAACCGGCCGTCTGATTCCGACAAAAATGAAAAGCCATTAATTAGAACCTATTTCGGCGGACATTGAAATATCAGGCGTGTTCGCATCGCAAATTCCGCATGGCGCGCTGCCGGAAGTCTCAATAGAAAGGCTATCTACGATGACCATTCTCATCGATCACTGTGCCCGTTGCAATTCAATATTCGTGGAGCGTGGGCCGAATGATTAAATGCTCGCCA